>OV651813.1:47538442-48130942 GCA_927349885.1 Psylliodes chrysocephalus | reverse complement strand
TTCAAAAGGTTCAAGGAATTCCAAAACACCTTTTATGGCATAATAATTATTTTCAAGTCTACATACTATCTTTAGCTGCTTTTAAAAACGTTCTAAGAAAGTCCAATCAGACCAATTTAATCCCTAAACTATTCCACACTTTTAAAATTTAATTACCTAAAAATATTAAAAACTATTTAAAATAACTTGTTTAGCAGACTGTACAATAGCTATCTTAGTCACACGTAGCGCGTTCTCTGTCTGGGCGTCGAACACCTCTAGAAATTTGATGAACTGTAACATTGCATTTCTTTTTTCGAATCCTACGACCGCCCTAAAATATATAGTTTCTGGAAAATATTTTCGCCAGAAATTAGTTATGTTTGTCAAGAATTTATTTATAAAAAATAAAAGCCGAATTAATTCTGGTTAGGTGTTTGATTCAGTTTTTACTCATTGCGGTATTGTATTTCCTGTTGCCAAATATATAAAGGTAAAAGTGAATAGGGACTACAGTTTTCTTAAATATTATTCTGTTTTCGATCTGCCACATATCAACATGGCAACTAACTGACCTATCGAATGCTCTTAAAGGTCCAAATAATGTCTTCAAGCTAGACGGTGTGACTTATAATCAAAGTAATTATTATATTGAAGATAGCGGAAAAAAGAAGGGATGTTTGTGTAATATTAAAAAGTGTATTCGAAAGTGCTGTAGCCGAGATTTATTTATAAGTGAAAGCGAGGACGGTTATAATTGTCAAAACTCCACCACTGTAAATATTAGTTTCGATGTCTATCATAAGACTGAAAAAAAATACCACATTAATTTAAATAATTTTACGGTGTTATTCGGTTTTGACTGTCCAGATTAGTTTCGATGTCTATCATAAGACTGAAAAAAAATACCACATTAATTTAAATAATTTTACGGTGTTATTCGGTTTTGACTGTCCAGGGAATGTGCATGCGATTCGCGTTGACTCAAGTGATAAAATGTTTATACAGGAAAATAGTACTTTATATTATGAGGATTTAGAGAGCCAATGGGTAGATTTATATAATTTGGACTCTTACTGTGTTGACCTGTTCCAAGATAATGAATTTTCAGCTATGGTATGCGAATTTCATGACGAAGAAGGAGCTGACACCCAAAGAATAGTTAATTCAATTGGTAAGTTTCTCTAAATTCTCGAATATATTATTTTATAGATATAGTCGTAGAGCTAGGAATAAAAGAAACTGCCTAATAATTAGCAAAGGTTTGATAGTGGCAGTGTAAAGAATAATACCAAATGAAAAATCGTTAGTCTGCCGGTCCTTATTGGTCGCGGCTAGGACACACAATTCTCAAAATTTTGAAAAACTCTAAGTTAAACAAAATATATTTGCTGCAAATTAATTGCAAGCTTAGAAATATAAATGCAAGTTTCCCTGCAATTTTGTAAAATATTTATTGATTACTTTCAACAAGTTTAAAAAACTTTAAAACTTTAAAAATTAAACTTAATATGCCATACTTTATGGAAACTTACGAAATTAACTTATTGTTAACATACAATTAAAAACCTATTTAAGGTGGCAGTTTAAAACAACCTCCACGGATATCGAAAGCCGTTACATATCTTATATTCGAACGCGTAATAACAGCGATAAACCAAAAACGTTCTCAAATCTATTTTCCCTAATTTGGACCGAAGCTTCTGCTACTGACTCTCAGGTGATCGATCCCATTTTGTGCACTCGACGGCAGTGATGCCGATCCATATTATAAATCTTATTTTTTTCGTAGAAATAGAAATAGTATTGGCACTTCGGAATTCATCTCTTTATGGTAATCTCCCATCTTTTTACCTTCAAAAACCAATAATGCATTTTCTACAAAAACTTCAGAATTAGCATGTAAAATAATAAGGTATCTTCCCTTTCTTGTAAGGCTTTTCAGGAATTGCTACCTTTAATAGTACTCAGTGTAGAAGGATCCATAATTGTAGATTTTCAATACAATTGCTTACTGAAGAACTATTATTTACGAAATAAAGTAAAAAACTAAGTAATGGATGAGATATCAAATTATAAAATGTCAGAACTGTCAACAATATCAATTATTAGCTGATGTTCATGCTAAAAAGTAATGTGTGAAACTGACTGTAATTTGACCAATCAGAAGGCTACAGAATTGCCAACTTAAATTCAAATCGCTCCTCTTAGTTTAAAAACAGAATATAGTGTATTTTTACTTTCCTATCTATATACAGATAAGGAAAGTATAGGAATCATGATTTTTTTTCAACCTCGAGTTTTCGACGAAATTTTACGTTTTGGGGTCCCCTGAATCCGTTTTGGCTATTTCCGCGATGATGCGCGCGCGCGCGTGTGTGTGTTTGTGTATCCTCAAAAACTCATAAACGGATACAAATAAAGACACTAAATTTTAAACTTAAGCTTCATTTCAAACTCCAGTGAACTGATTAGATTTTGGGCATAGTCGGAACATCTGGGGGTACTTTATAAGTGATATTTTTATATTTTATAGAATTTATCTGTTATTTACGTTTGAAAATGATAAAAAATTACTTTGTAAAAAAAAAGATTATATACCCACCTCAAAAAACTATTTCATTTTCGTGAAAAAAAAAAGAAATTGTTTCAAAATTAAAATATTAATTTTATTATGTTTATTGGTTTTATCCTAACAGACCACAGACAGGTTTTCCTTGTGGAATGTACAAAACAGTCAATAAATAAACGGAAAAAAACAAAAATTTAAAAAACAACCAAAACAATATTTATATTTATTTAGGTACAAATTTATTTCGATAATGGAACTTATATTTAAAAAAAATATATTACATATATTTTCATTTTTGTTTTTTTATTTTTATTTAAATATTATATCACATACAAGTGATCTAACACTACTTCTGTGATTATTTACTTTTGTTCATTCTTTGTATTTTATATTATATTTGTATGTTTTTAAGATGAATAAACATTATTATTATTATTATTATTATTATTATTATTATTATTATTATTATTATTATTATTATTATTATTATTATTATTATTATTATTATTATTATTATTATTATTATTATTATTATTATTATTATTATTATTATTATTATTATTATTATTATTATTATTATTATTATTATTATTATTATTATTATTATTATTATTATTATTATTATTATTATTATTATTATTATTATTATTATTATTATTATTATTATTATTATTATTATTATTATTATTATTATTATTATTATTATTATTATTATTATTATTATTATTATTATTATTATTATTATTATTATTATTATTATTATTATTATTATTATTATTATTATTATTATTATTATTATTATTATTATTATTATTATTATTATTATTATTATTATTATTATTATTATTATTATTATTATTATTATTATTATTATTATTATTATTATTATTATTATTATTATTATTATTATTATTATTATTATTATTATTATTATTATTATTATTATTATTATTATTATTATTATTATTATTATTATTATTATTATTATTATTATTATTATTATTATTATTATTATTATTATTATTATTATTATTATTATTATTATTATTATTATTATTATTATTATTATTATTATTATTATTATTATTATTATTATTATTATTATTATTATTATTATTATTATTATTATTATTATTATTATTATTATTATTATTATTATTATTATTATTATTATTATTATTATTATTATTATTATTATTATTATTATTATTATTATTATTATTATTATTATTATTATTATTATTATTATTATTATTATTATTATTATTATTATTATTATTATTATTATTATTATTATTATTATTATTATTATTATTATTATTATTATTATTATTATTATTATTATTATTATTATTATTATTATTATTATTATTATTATTATTATTATTATTATTATTATTATTATTATTATTATTATTATTATTATTATTATTATTATTATTATTATTATTATTATTATTATTATTATTATTATTATTATTATTATTATTATTATTATTATTATTATTATTATTATTATTATTATTATTATTATTATTATTATTATTATTATTATTATTATTATTATTATTATTATTATTATTATTATTATTATTATTATTATTATTATTATTATTATTATTATTATTATTATTATTATTATTATTATTATTATTATTATTATTATTATTATTATTATTATTATTATTATTATTATTATTATTATTATTATTATTATTATTATTATTATTATTATTATTATTATTATTATTATTATTATTATTATTATTATTATTATTATTATTATTATTATTATTATTATTATTATTATTATTATTATTATTATTATTATTATTATTATTATTATTATTATTATTATTATTATTATTATTATTATTATTATTATTATTATTATTATTATTATTATTATTATTATTATTATTATTATTATTATTATTATTATTATTATTATTATTATTATTATTATTATTATTATTATTATTATTATTATTATTATTATTATTATTATTATTATTATTATTATTATTATTATTATTATTATTATTATTATTATTATTATTATTATTATTATTATTATTATTATTATTATTATTATTATTATTATTATTATTATTATTATTATTATTATTATTATTATTATTATTATTATTATTATTATTATTATTATTATTATTATTATTATTATTATTATTATTATTATTATTATTATTATTATTATTATTATTATTATTATTATTATTATTATTATTATTATTATTATTATTATTATTATTATTATTATTATTATTATTATTATTATTATTATTATTATTATTATTATTATTATTATTATTATTATTATTATTATTATTATTATTATTATTATTATTATTATTATTATTATTATTATTATTATTATTATTATTATTATTATCATTATTATTATTATTATTATTATTATCATTATTATTATTATTATTATTATCATTATTATTATTATTATTATTATTATCATTATTATTATTATTATTATTATTATTATTATTATTATTATTAATATTATTATTATTATTATTATTATTAATTATTATTATTATTATTATTATTATTATTATTATTATTATTATTATTATTATTATTATTAATTATTATTATTATTATTATTATTATTATTATTATTATTATTATTATTATTATTATTATTATTATTATTATTATTATTATTATTATTATTATTATTATTATTATTATTATTATTATTATTATTATTATTATTATTATTATTATTATTATTATTATTATTATTATTATTATTATTATTATTATTATTATTATTATTATTATTATTATTATTATTATTATTATTATTATTATTATTATTATTATTATTATTATTATTATTATTATTATTATTATTATTATTATTATTATTATTATTATTATTATTATTATTATTATTATTATTATTATTATTATTATTATTATTATTATTATTATTATTATTATTATTATTTTTTTTTTTTTTTTTTCTCCTTCTCAGGGTTGTTGATAAATTGGGATTCTTACGGAATCAGTCAATTAATCAGGCTTTAAATTTTTTTAAGTGTGAGTTGTGCGACTTTTATTCATTGGCAGGTAAGTTCAGAGTTTTTCTCACAATACGACAAGTTTCTAGTAAAACTGACTTTTGCATTGTTGTGAAGATATTTTTGTCAGTGATGTTTATTTGTTTTAGGTACGACTCCAACTTCTTCGAAACCAGACCAGTAGCTGAAATTACTATGGGAATTATGGTAATACTTTTTAGTTTATGTATACTTTTATATTCTTCGGCCAATTCGAAGTATTTATTATTTTTTTCCTTTTCTGCTTTTTCTAGATTATGATCGTTGGGGTGCGTGATGTCGATGAAGAAGCCCACTTTCTCCTTTTTTCTTACAAAGACGATGTCAGGTCTATTGCTGGATACTGGTTTGTCGGTCTGTATTGGCGTATCCCAGTACAGAAGGTATGTATCACTTTCTAGGACCGGGAATGGAACATACTTAAAATATTGTTCAGCTTTTTCTTGAAAATTGCACATAACTGCCAGATGCTGATGAACTATGTTGGCCGTTAAGTTATGACGCTTTAGGTATTCAGTAGGCGCTAATACCGTGCATCCCGATACTATGTGCTCTATTGTTTCTGAGTGCCGACGACACATTCTGCACAAGTCGTTATTATTATTATTATTATTATTATTATTATTATTATTATTATTATTATTATTATTATTATTATTATTATTATTATTATTATTATTATTATTATTATTATTATTATTATTATTATTATTATTATTATTATTATTATTATTATTATTATTATTATTATTATTATTATTATTATTATTATTATTATTATTATTATTATTATTATTATTATTATTATTATTATTATTATTATTATTATTATTATTATTATTATTATTATTATTATTATTATTATTATTATTATTATTATTATTATTATTATTATTATTATTATTATTATTATTATTATTATTATTATTATTATTATTATTATTATTATTATTATTATTATTATTATTATTATTATTATTATTATTATTATTATTATTATTATTATTATTATTATTATTATTATTATTATTATTATTATTATTATTATTATTATTATTATTATTATTATTATTATTATTATTATTATTATTATTATTATTATTATTATTATTATTATTATTATTATTATTATTATTATTATTATTATTATTATTATTATTATTATTATTATTATTATTATTATTATTATTATTATTATATTATTATTATTATTATTATTATTATTATTATTATTATTATTATTATTATTATTTATTATTAAAAGCAATACAGGTACCTATACATATATTAATTTAAATACCAAAAATGTTTTTTTTAAATTTATTTTCTTTTTGCAATAATGAACATAAATTATGACAACCAGTTTAATTTATGTTACTTAAAGTAGGTGGATTATTTGGACACTTACGCTTAAAAAAAATGTTATTTTGTAAGTCAAGTAACATTTTATTAAATATTTACTAAGAATAAATGTCAGATAGGCTCATTGCAAAAAAAAACTTATCAACAAACATTTTAATTCCTACGAATAATTATATTAATTAATATAAGTGAAATAAAAAATCAGTATTCAATGCGAAAAGAAGATTTGAAATCAAGTATTTTGACTCAATGATGAATAATATACAATTTTAAGTAAAAAATATATATCCGTCTATGGGGGCGGTAAATCAAAGATTTGGTGATGTTTTTAGCTACAAACTTTTAGAGGCCATTTTCTTTCTTTTAATGACTTTCAAAGGTATTCCACGACCTGAAATGTCATTATTAGTCGACCGTTTTGAAAATAATTTTTTTTCGGAAAGAACACCTCTCCCGGAGATGGGTGCATATTATTTGAGATATGACCGAAATATGGTGGAGGCTCGTTCATTAGAGTATACAAATTATAAAAAAAAATATTTTAAACTTCCTAATATCGTTAGAGAGACTTATAGTATTTTACGAAAAATATGTAAATTCTGGATCACAAAAATTTTTATTACTTAATATAAAATTTTTAAAAAATTCATCATAGGGTATTTTGGCCTGGAAAAGACAAAAATGATAATATAAAATGGATATGGCTCATGTGGAACCAAGATAGGGGGCGGCAAGTGGGTTTTAGAGCGATTTTGAGGCCTTACGAGAAAACTGAGAAGCCCTAGAAAAATTTCGAGGTCATTTTCGGCTTTTCCAGACCCAAATTACCCTATACGAAGTTTTTTCGAGGTATTTTGAGTTAAAATAAAAGAAACTTTTAAAGACCACCTGCTTTCTTTTTTTTTTTTTTTTTTTTTTTTTTTTTTTTTTTTTTTTTTTTTTTTTCATAACATTCTAAGGTATTCCAGCACCTGATATTTCATAAATATCGACAGTTTGGAAAATAATTTTTTTTTTGAAAAGACCTCTCCGAGAGATGGGTGAAGATAAAAAATTTTAAGCTCTTATTATTTGGGATAGGACCAAAATATAGTGGAGGTTCGTTCATTAAAGGGATAAAAAAACAGGATGTAATAAACTGTTAATATATTACACAGCTACCTAAAATCGTCTAAAAGTGAAATATTAAATAATTTAAAACGTCATTGAGAATACCTGCAGTAGCCTGCGGCTATCATAGGAAACGTACAGATAGAAAAAGTACAGTGTGCTGCGGTCGTCATAAGTAAAAGTACAAGTAAAAGAAGATAGAATATTTCAGAAATATCCAGAAATGTCATTAGTTTCAGTTTCATGATAGACGTTACATGTTAATGGCCGCATTCAGCAGAAGCAACCGATTATTAAACGATAACTTAGCGATGACTTATCGATTAGTGAATCTCCTGAATGAACTTTTTAGGCACTTCGACAGGCGACATAAAAGTGACATATACTTCAGAAAAAAGTCATCATCTAAAACATAGGTACAAAATTTAGAATAAAATACAAATAAATTACTCAACTACATAATTATAAATTAACGTATTTGCCTGATTCTAATGCATTGTGCAACACTTCATTACCAACTACAATATATTTCATATTGTTATAAACATATATCACTTCAAAGTCCTCCATTTCAGTGAAAAATGACACATCCAGTGTAAAAATAAATTCAAAATAAACATAAAATAAGGTTATGAGTTATGAGCACCACCACAAAACATTCACTTCAGTTGGTATAAGTTCTAAATCTAATCACGATGTGATAACTAATCGTATTTCAAATTCAATGTTTTAAATGGCGGCCGATAACTCATCAGTTTACTAATCGCTCTTTTATATATCATTCAACAGAAAATCATAAATCGATTGCTTCTGCTGAATGCGGCCAATGTTATCAATTGTATAATTGTTGTTAAAGTTGAGTTGAAATAAATTGCGATATCAAAAACCGATGTAACATTGGTGACAGCGCCGGGATATAAAATAAAAGTTACTCAAGCATTCAATTCCTGGTAAATACGATATCCACGGCGCACGAAGCAGATATGGATACTTCAGGCCCACCAGCATGGTTTTTAAAGATGGAAGAGGAGAGAAAGAGGCGAGAGGAGGAAAAGGAAAGGTGAGAAGAGGAAAAGAAAAGGCGTAGGAAGGCAGAAGAGTAGGAAAAGGAAATGCGAGAAGAGGAAAAGGAAAGGCATAGGAAGGAAGAAGAGGAGGAGAAGGAAAGGCGTAGGAAAGAGGAAAAGAAAAGGCGTAGGAAGGAAGAGGAGGAGGAAAAAGAAAGGCGTAGGAAAGTTAAGGTACAAATTATGAATGGCTTGCTGCAAATTAAGGAAAACTTTAAGCAGGAGGTAGGTCAGCTAAATACCCGAGTAGACCTCTTAACACACCAACAAGATAATCTAAAAGCCAATTTAGAACAGCAGCAAAAGAATCTAAAAACCAATTTAGAAAACCTTAAAACGAATTTAGAACAACAACAAGATATTTTAAAAACTAATGCAGAACAACAGCAAGAGAAGTTCAAAACTAATTTGGAGCAACAACAAGAGCATCTAACTCATTTAGAACAGCAGCAACTGCATTTAAAAATCAATTTTGAACAACAACAGGAAAAGACAAGAGTAGAGTTAGAAAGGCAAATTAGAGCTAAAATGGTAGAGTTAGAAAGAAGAATTCGTAGCCAAGTCCGGTAAGGAACATTAAAGCTGAAAACACTGCCTTGTCTGCATCCATAACCAAACCAAGCCACATTCGAATCCGAGTTTTATAAAACTATACTAGCAAGACCCTTAAGCCACCCACGTTTGACGGTCAGACAACATGGGAAACATATCGACTCCAATTTGAAGCTGCAGCTAAAGCCAATGGCTGGACCGAGAATGAGATGGCGGCTTCATTGATAGTTCACTGCGAGGTCAGGCAGCAACCGTTTTACAGTTACTTCCTCAAGGGGAACCCAGTTATTCATCTCTCGTCCAAGCTTTAGAGACAAGATATGGCCAGCAGCATTTGAAACAGGTATTCCAAAGCCAGCTAAAAGTTCGTAGTCAGAAACACAATGAGAATCTACAAGAATTCGAAGCCGATATTAAAAGATTGCTTCATCTTGATTATCCACAGGCACCTAAAGATTTCTTAGAACAAATCGGCATACAAGCATTCATTGATGGACTACAGGATGTGGAAATGCAGCAGGCTCTTCGGTTACACCACAAGACGTTGAGTGAGACACTTATTGCAGCCCAGGAATACGAAGCAGCAAAAAGTATATCTAGATCTTCCCGCGCAAAATTGAGAGAAATTCGATTTCAAAAAAGTAAAAAGGTCACTATCAATACTATCCCTCAACCTACTGTGACGAAGTCACTAAATTTTGCTCTCAATTAATTTAAAAATGTATATTTCAATTACCGCTTTTCAACAATTGCGAGTACCCTCGTAGATTAAAATATTCTTATATTTGCCGAAATCCGAATGGGCATTTTTAGAGTCGATTTCGTATGAATTATCTACTTTTAATTGTCAAGGTACCAGAAGGACATTTTTTATATTTCTAAATTGTAAACAGTCAGCTGTAGTGGTGGTATCCCCACTCGGGCTTACT
This sequence comes from Psylliodes chrysocephalus, assembly GCA_927349885.1. Classification (NCBI taxonomy): domain Eukaryota; kingdom Metazoa; phylum Arthropoda; class Insecta; order Coleoptera; family Chrysomelidae; genus Psylliodes; species Psylliodes chrysocephalus. The sequence continues at coordinate 48,120,267 of OV651813.1, read as the reverse complement.
GGTCTTCCATCTTGCTTTACCGAAAAAGCATAAATTAAATGACATCTGGGAATTACGCCTTTTCTCTCTTGATTGCCGACATCCGAAAAGTACTCACCCTTCTTTAATATACAGGGTATCTCGAAATTAGACGGTCATATTTTAACAGCGTAATCTACATCCTAAAATAGGAATAAAAGTTCATATAAACATAGGTCCGAAAACGTTTCGTCCTGATGGCATATTTTTGTAAATATTTTTTAAAATTTCTTTAATCACCGGTTTTTCTGAAGTAAAAAAAAATAAAATTTCTGATTTCGCAGGCATACTAATTATTGTTTACATTTTCGAATAACTTATCATGAAACTGTCAAATGTTTTTTAATTGAAAATGATGCGTCCTAGCGAGATGCAACAAAAGTAACTTTATTGTAAAGAAATCATTGGTTTTTCAAATGTTATAGTCAAAAATGGTAAAAACTGTCAACAAAAAAAACTTAAGGCAATTTTACCCTAAGCCCCCCTAATTTACCCACCTATGAAGATGATCAAAAACTGGGGTTTATTCCATTAAATAGAGCGTAAAAAGTTAAGCGTTTTTACCAAATTTCACTTAGTTATCTTTAAAAGTTTAGAAAATATTTACAAAAGTGTGCCATCAGGACTTCACTTTTAACACCCTGTATCTCGGAAAAGTAACGTTTTCGGACATATGTTTATATGAACTTTTATTCCTATTTTAGGATGTAAATTACGCTGTTAAAATATGACCGTCTAATTTTGGGACACCCTGTATAGTGAATACGCCGTGAAGTGCCGTGATCTCGAAAAATTAATTGGTTTACCCCCGTTTAATTTGTTAAGGTAGGAACCGTATACTATTTTTTTTTATATTGGCTTTTATATAATTAGTTGGGACACCCGTGTGATAAGTGAAGAATTTTGATTCCTATCCAGGATATATTATTTCATCCCGTTGGCAATTTTTTATTTGAGGTTGGATATAGACTAGATACCGAGTGCTCTCTTTGTCAACGACTATATCCAATTTCTTTTAAAAACCGCCCAGTTAACATCGAAGTGAGAGGTTAGACCTGTTTCAATTTTTGTTCTATTTTCTTTTTTTTTTTTCGGAGGTTCGATCTGTTCTCGGACTAGAGTGCTCTCTGACTAGAGTGCTCTCTCTCTCTCCTGATGACGTATTTAATTTCCCCAAAAGACGTTTAAATTAATTTCCGCGCCTCACTTCGTGTAAAATTTCTTTCCTTTTAATTTTTTATTCAGCTGTATTTGAATCATTCCGTTTCCCCTGTCCACAATTAGTTATTGAATGAAGTCCGACGACTTCGGTAAAATTAAATTCACACATACGCTCTCGATAGACTCTGGGCAAAATTCAAAAATATTATTTTCTACGACCGTCGTGGTCGTCGTTCAAAACACCGCGTAAATAAACCATATTTATCAGTAGGCGAGAATTTTTGTTTCCCATCGCTTGGTTATTAAGATACAAGGGGGCTCCGACAATTTCTATTTCATTTATTTGCTTGCATTTGATTACCGTCGTATTTAAATTGTTTCAGGTGTATTAATTTATTTTCATACATTTTCCGTATACTGGGCGTTTCACAATTCCCAGTCCGATTAGCCTCCTGTGCTAATAAACCATAATATTTCTATATGTTTAAATATTTTCAATAATAATAATTTATTTTTCATAAATATTTCCCTACATTTAAATAATTTATTTTTAAACAAATTTTCCGAATATAGGGATCCGTCAATATGTTTAAATAATTTTCAATAATAATAATTTATTGTTCATAAATATTTCTCTACGTTTAAATAATTTATTTTTATCAAATTTTCCGAATATAGGGATCCGTCAATATGTTTAAATAATTTTCAATAATAATAATTTATTTTTCATAAATATTTCCCTACGTTTAAAAAATTTATTTTAACAAATTTTCCGAATATAGGGGATCCGTCAATATTTAAATAATTTTCAACTTTAATAATTTATTTTTTATTCAATTTTCTGAATACGGGGATCCGTCAATATTTAAATAATTTTTAACTTTAGTAATTTATTTTTAATAAATTTTCCAAATACGGGGATCCGTCAATATTTAAATAGTTTTCAAGTTTAATAGTTTATTTTCATTAATTTTTTTTGTATACCAGGAGTATCAAAATTCCTGAACCGCCTAGCCTCCTGTGCTAGCGAACCGTAACTGTTTCTCATTATTTAAATTGTTTTCAAGTGTATTAATTTATTTTCAGTAAATCTTATGACTACCATGGACCGTAGTATTTAACTAACCGCAATTGTATCAAATTACTTTTATTATTTATTTTCTTTTCCGCTGTATTTAAGGTCCGCTATTATTTTCTTGCAGGCTAGTATAATTTTAATTGTTCCTTTATATAATTTTCTGTTTTACCGCTGTGCCAGACCCGTGCCATGGCACTGTTGTATTTTTTGTAAATATATATTGTATTACCTATTCCTTTGTTCTATTATTGCTGATTCTTTACCGTTCTGTTTCAGGGTACCGTAGGTACGAGGTAGAAAGAAGATAAGTGTTTTAGTTTTATTTACTCTAGTTTAGTGACTACCTAGCAGTGACCGCCTGGAATTATTTTACCTCCACTGAGTTTACCTTAAGTGCACTCTGGTGTACTACTGGGTCGCAGAGCAAACTGCGCTACCAAAACTGGCGCCTGAGCAACCCCTATTCGGGTATCACCATCATAGCGCCATACAGACTCGCTGATTCACTGTCACACTACCCTCTCATAAATCTTAAATATCCTGCAAAGTATGCAACGAAATAGCCAAAACGAAAGCAGATGATGCTCCAATTGTGGAAGAATTGAACACCTTCAAAGAACTTGTCGAAGCCGGGCTCGTTCTATAAATCGAGAAGCAGGTGATGATACCAGAAAGTCAACGAGATCGACCTCCCGAAGCCCGTCACGAAGTCCTTTAAGAAATAATTACAGCAGATATGCCTCCCGGAGAAGCCGGTCACCCACACCTAGCCGGCTTTTTAACAATAGTCAGGGAAACGAATACGGGGCAGGCTTCGGCTGTAACAGAGGGCCCCAAAATTCGCACTTACACCTTAAATAAAAACGAATAAAATCTGTCGGTCAAGGGGTATATCGATAACCAAGAAGGCACCTTGGTCCTTGATACTGGTGCAACTACGTCTTTCATTCGAACAGGGATCCTGCATCGAAAACCAAGACTAACTCGAAGAAGTTCTGGAAACAGCTACAGGGCACACTACTCCTGTTCTAGGCGAGATATCAGCAACCGTACAGATTGGTAATACCCTGATAGAACACCTATTTCTGGTGGCCGATATTAAATATAAGTGTGTCCTTGGTATGGACATTATGCAAAATAAGTTTATCATCGACCTTCAAAACAAGATCTTGGTAATTGGAAACGAGGAAATAATATAAATTATTAAAACAATATTACCTATCCATTACCTATTATTTTTTATTAGCAAGCCTATATCTACAAACATTTTTATAAAATAGTTGTTTTAAATTATTTACATATTTTTAATTTGTTTTGCATAAACTCTTAAATGTTAATTTATACGCACACCCATGTAGTCACAAGACAATATGCAGCAAGAGCAGTTACAATATAATGGACAGACGTAAGTTTTATTCTCTTACTTATCGTGATTGTACCTGCAATAGCGTACGTCCATTTCTATCCATAATATATTTTAGCTTTGTGACTCTCAGCGCGGAGCGAGAGGCAAAGAGTATGGCAAATAAAGGTGAAATTTGCGATTCGCTTTCATCTTAAGGGTGGCGACCGGCCGTATCTCAGAATAACTTTAAGTAGATTTTTTTTGAAAGAAACGCAAAAACAGGGAAAGTATACCAAGTACGACACATCGTCGGAAAGGTAATTTTATGGGAATTCAGCATTGCGGTTACTCTGTTGACGTCACACATCCTGTGATAAAGTTAAATGTGTAACGTCATATATGTAAAATTTAATTTTAAGTTGGGGATTTCTAAACCAAATTAGAATTATAAGAAATTTTAGGATCTTTTGATTTTGTTATTTATTTAAAACTATGTCTCCTCCAATAAAAGAAGAAAGGTTTTATTTTGTGGTATATTTGTGTTGAGATATATTTCCATCTTTATGTTTTAATATCTCTATACTGCATATTGTTACTATTAGCAATAATAAAATTCTGCTCATTTTGGCCGACATGTTTATTTGTTATAAAAATGTATATTTGGATTGATATTGAGAGATGTAACCTAAAATAATGCATAATCAGGACGAAGTGGCCAAAGTTTATTTAGCTCTAAAATTTACTAACTGATATATATCCATATCGGGTGCAATAGTTTTTTTGGCGCAAATATCATTGGAAGGAACTTCACACAATATAGACATTGTTGTGACTACCAGAGGGAGGGATGAAAAAAGTTTTAGTGACGGTACATATTAGTGGATTAGGACTGCATACCGGTAAAGAAATAGCTTTAACTATTAAAGGGAGGGTGTGCAAAAAGTTTAATTGATGGTGTATATGAGTGCATCAGAAGTGCATACTGGTGCATTAGTTTTTTTTGCAAAAACTTCATTGGAATGGGGCTAACTTCATGGTAAAGAAATTGCTCCAACTAGCGAAGGGGGGAGGGCGCAAAAAGTTTTGTTGGTGCATATCGGGGCAATAGTTTTTTTTGCGAAAACTTCATTGGAAGGGGGGCTAAATTCACGACAAAGAAATTGTAACTACTGAAGGGAGGGGGTGCAAAAAGTTTAATTGGTGGTGTATATATCCCAGGCAGCAGACTGACGTCATTATGACATCTTATTTTTGTCATACAGGACGTCATTTATCCTCTGAAAAGTAACGTGATAATGACGTTAAAATGACGTGAATATGTCACAGCCCAAATGACGTCCTTTTCATGTAAATCCAACTGCTCCAAATGTGGCCAACTTGTTCGTTATTATTTTGGCTTTGGCACAATTATGAAGACTACGGGCACATTTAATTTCTAATGATTTTTATAAGAGTGCCGCCATTTTATACTATTGCACGAACCTGGGAACATTTTAGGAAACATCCTACGAATGTAAAAGATATAAAATTATCAAAGAATAAGGAAAATATAGATATAAAAATGCTAAAAGTCACATACCTTTTGCTGGGTTGATATTAATATAACTTTTTTCACTGACCTTAACTTTTAACAACAATCCTGAATGCACACGGGCCACGATGCACCCACCATTACACATGGCCGATGCAACTATCTGCGATACCGTTCTCGTGCTTGCTCGAACGGCTCGAAGACACATGAGCCATACTCCACAGATCGATAACCACAGACAGACGCAGTCATGTGTCACGTGGTGTCATACAATCTTTATGCATTTTAAATGCCAGATTTAAACGTTAATAGACCTAAGAGTTTTAAAAATTAATTGTTTAGGCTATATCATTTTACATAAATAAAATGTATTGAACGTTTAATATAAACCTTAATTTAATAGTGACAATAAATTGACGTCACACTGACGTCGAATTTGTGACGTCAAAAAGACGTAAAAGAAGTGACGTCATAATCCCCTCATTTTTTGGTAACACGACTTCGATGACCAAGAATTATCAAAAAATGTCGTCAGTTTGCTGCCTGGGATGAGCGAATGACAAGGGCTAACTGGTGCATTACAGTAAATTTGAAAATTTTCATTGGGGGGGGGGGGACCAACGGACATCATTGGTGTATCATTAGTGCATTCTGATGTAATAGTCTTTTTTAATATCATTGGGGGCCGTTAGAACATAGAAAGAATTTTCCGCTCCGCTAATTTTGCCCAAACTACAAAACTCGGTGAAAGGAGTAGGGAGATGTTTGGGGCCAGCCTTAACGCTGCTCTTATTAACAATTTTCCAGATGTTAAATTTCCAATAATTTTTGCTGTTGGCAAAGTTGCCTCACATTGTGTGTTTTTTTTTAGAAAATGGTTTGAATGCATAAAAGACAAGTGAATGCACAACGTTATAAAGATTATACCGAAGAGCTGTTCTACTGATTAAAAGTAATCAAATAAGATATACCAAATCATACAAAACCTTCAATATTCCTAGAAAAACCCTAGTAAATAAAAATAAAAAAAAAACATGTAAGTCCAGTAGGAGCACTTCAGCTAATCGCCCCGGGGATTAAACGGTCCATTGTCGCCTTTATAATAGCCAGCTCCGAATATGGCTGTCCTCTAACTATGGAAAAATTGCGAGTAGTGTTAAAGAGTCATTTAGACAAAGAAGGTGTCCGCCTAAAGAAGTTCAAATACAATTTACCAGATGTAGACTGGTGCAAGAATTTTATTCATAGACATAAACATGAATTATCCAACAGACAGTGTCAAAATATTAAAAAAGCAAGAACTCAGATAACAGATGAGGAAATGAACAATTACTTTGATAATTTAGAAAGCAGGAATTCCACCTGATTCCATCATTAACTACCAAAAGACTAATCTGACAGACGATCCTGGATAGTCAAAATGTATTTTTAGAAAAGGGAATAAATACCCTGAACGTATGAACTCAACAAAGTCCTCAATATCCGTTATGTTTGCTGCCGCTGCAGATGGAACTTTGTTTGCCCCATATGTATAGGGCGAAGAGATGATTTGGTTCCTGGTGTATCGGGGGACCCCCTGGAACTCGTTATAATAGAACCAATTCTGGGTGGTTTGATCAGTACGCATTTAAAGACTGGTTTACACAAATGGTTATACCTTGGGCCAAAAAAATTAATGGGCTGAAACTTCTAATCGGAGATAATCTATCGAGTCATTTAAACATAACAATCATTAGAAAGTGTTAAAGAAACAATATTAGATTTATCTTTCTACCCTCAAATTCAACACATTTGACACAACCTTTGGATGTGAGCTTCTTTAAGCCCTTGAAGGTAGTTTGGCGCCGTATAATAACAACCTACAAAACCAAAAATCCACGAGACAGTACAGTAAACAAGAACACTTTTCCTCATTTATTGAAGAAATAAAATTAAAAGACGAACAAATCATTCAAAATGGATTTAGAGCAACGGGAATATACCCATGTAACAGAGAGGAGGTTCTTAATAGAATGCCTAATAAAAGATTTGATAGAACCAACACTGATATTAGCGAGACCTTGTTGGATTTCCTTATAGCCCAATCGGATTAGGTGAAGAACAAGCTTGAGATTCTGAAAAATTCGAAGCAGCAATTTTCCTTCGGAATTCGTTGGAGGGGGTCTGTGGTAGTCTAAATTCAAAAAGTTGGGATTCCAAAGTTGTCGTTACCTCCGCCAGCTTGATTTAAAGGGTTATTTTTTGTATCTTGAATAACTCATTTATTTTCAATTTTACACGGAAAATAGTTTTTACAAAAGTTATTTAAAATTAAATTTCCTACAATTCTGCTTTTTTTTGTACGATCGATTTTTTTCGATTTATACCCGAAAAGAGGGGGGTGAATTTTTGGTTATAGAATAACTCCCCTAGTAGAACCGAATGTTGGCTATATATCGGCGCAACATTGCCCCAATATTGGAATATTGGCGCAATATTGCAGCAAGATTTCAATATTTAGCCAATATTGGCCTTAGATTGATTCTCGATATTCCGCCAATATTGGGTTGTAAATGTTGGCCGGACATTGGCGTAATATTGACCAATATTGACAATATATGACCAATATTGGATATACATAGGCTTTAGATTTTTTTGCAATATTGCCTTTGCATTGGGAATCAATATTGGTGGAATATTGGCTAAATATTGGTTAAGCAAAATGTTGTTGAACCAACGAACTTCCAATATTGCGCCTTTATTGCGATCAATATAGCCCCAATATTGTGACACAATATTATGTATAGATTGGCAAGCCAATGTTTGGCCAATATAACTTAAGAATATTTTTACCAATATTGGAGGTTTTGTTGTAAATGTTGGCCAGACATTGACGCAATATTGACCAATATTGAGAATATATGACCAATATTGGATATACCTAGGCTTTAGATTTTTTTGCAATATTGCCTTTTCATTGGAAATCAATATTGGTCAAATATTGGGTAAATGTTGGTTAAACAAAATGTAGATGAACCAACGAACTTCCAATATTATTGCGATAAATATAGCCCCAATATTGTGACACAATATTATGTATAGATTGGCAAGCCAATGTTTGGCCAATATAACTTAAGAATATTTTTACCAATATTGGAGGTTTTGTTGTAAATGTTGGCCTGACATTGACACAATATTGACCAATATTGAGATTATATGACCAATATTGGATATACATAGGCTTTAGATTTTTTTGCAATCTTGCCTTTGCATTGGGAATCAATATTGATCGAATATTGGCTAAATATTGGTTAAGCAAAATGTTGATGAACCAACGAACTTCCAATATTATTGCGATCAATATAGCCCCAATATTGTGACACAATATTATGTATAGATTGGCAAGCCAATGTTTGGCCAATATATCTTAAGAATATTTTTACCAATATTGGAGGTTTTGTTGTAAATGTTGGCCAGATATTGACGCAATATTGACCAATATTAAGAATATATGACCAATATTGGATATACATAGGCTTTAGATTTTTTTGCAATATTGCCTTTGCATTGGGAATCAATATTGGTCAAATATTGGGTAAATGTTGGTTAAACAAAATGTTGATGAACCAACGAACTTCCAATATTATTGCGATAAATATAGCCCCAATATTGTGACACAATATTATGTATAGATTGGCAAGCCAATGTTTGGCCAATATAACTTAAGAATATTTTTACCAATATTGGAGGTTTTGTTGTAAATGTTGGCCTGACATTGACACAATATTGACCAATATTGAGATTATATGACCAATATTGGATATACATAGGCTTTAGATTTTTTTGCAATATTGCCTTTTCATTGGAAATCAATATTGGTCAAATATTGGGTAAATATTGGTTAAACAAAATGTTGATGAACCAACGAACTTCCAATATTATTGCGATCAATATAGCCCCAATATTGTGACACAATATTATGTATAGATTGGCAAGCCAATGTTTGGCCAATATAACTTTAGAATATTTTTACCAATATTCGAGGTTTTGTTGTAAATGTTGGCCAGACATTGACGCAATATTGACCAATATTGAGAATATACTGGGTCTTCAACAATACCGAAAACCCACGTGACCAAATCGTCATGACATCGATTGGTGAAAATAAAAGTAAAAATCCCTAGATGTGAGCCAGTGCCGTAGGTATTTTATTACAAAATAGATCTTCTTCTTTTTTATGGACTGCAACTACGAGAACAAAATTCAGTTAGGAAACTGTTGGAATTATAACTCAAAATCATAATATTAATTAGAGGTGCTTTACATTATTGTATTTTAATGTTAGAATTTGATATTTTAATTAGATTTATTCAAATGCAATAATTTAAAATTGATATAATTAACATAACCTTAAAAACTGAGCTGTTGCGTTATATTGTATTTAACGAAAAGAATAATAAACCTGAAATATGCGTACTAGTTATTGCCACTATTGCAAAAAAAAAAACCTTTACCAGAAAGTTATGGACAAAAAATGTAATGCATTAAATTATGAATAAAATTAAAAATTTACTTTAGATTGACTCTAAGATATTTAGCTACAGCTGAAACTTTAAATAAGATAGGCAGAAGACAATGGCAGTATTTGGCAATTATTGCAGTTTAAGTTAACAAATTTAAAACTTACTGCAATTCTACCTGAGCAATGGGAAGTAATAAACAAATAATTTAAGTTTGTTCTATTATTTATTTGTTACAGGGTTTAAACCATTTACAAAATACATTGTTACTTATTTGTATACAAAAAAATATTAATATTATTAATGTAACAAGCACATATTTGTTTTACCTTACAGCTCTCACTTTAAATTATAAAGGCATACGAACAACTATTTTATTTAAAAGGATATTGAGTAGTAATCGGTGGTGCACAAACGATACTAATTCACAGTACCTATCTGTTCAAAACCTTTACCACCAGCTTTAATACAAGCATCAATCGTTCTTTTTTGAAAACATTATGCAGTTTCTCCTCAGTTATATTTTGTATTTCATTTAATATAGGTGCTCCAGTTCATAAACGTCACACAAACGATTTTGAATTGAGCGATCTGTAATATTCCATAGGTAGGTTTAACAAAATTAAGGTAAAATGATTGTTGCAGTACCGAAACTTTATAGGGGAGATTCATTATCAGAAATGTTTTCAATACTTTATGGCTAGTTCGTAGCGACAAACCTAAAAAAGATATGTTTTGAATTTCACTTATCAGAGTCAGTCTTTGAAACACCGCTCATACCTGTTTGAAGTGCTGTTTTTATTTTACTAACTTATTGGGAATTTGCACCATGTTAATTTGCACATCTTCAACAGCTTTTGTTATTACTTTGGGCCTTTTGGAGCTTTTTCCATTTATATAATTTTGAACAAATATTTGTTTATGACGACAAAAAAGAATCACATTCCATTTATTCACTGGAAAACGTTCCTCAAATTTTGGAATACAATTACGAACATAAAATAATTTTGTTCCAGTGTAACATTACCTGAAATAAATTATATACAGTCATTAACTTTTACGAGTTACAGTAAATAAATTTGTACTTACCAACAAAAAATAATTAAGCCACCAATAATCTCTAAAAATAACTAATTGCTCCATTAATATTAAATGAAAAATGGAATAAAGGTGTTTATAAAATGTAAACAAATATAATAAAAATATTCTGTCCCCAAATGAACGCCAGTGACATTTCTGACAGGACTGACAGTTCAGTTTAGTTCCATTTACGTCAACTCAGGCCCTTTCGATGGGTTTTTGATGGTTATCAGATCACGTGGGTTTCGGGTATTGTTGAAGACCTGGTATGACCAATATTGGATATACATAGGCTTTAGATTTTTTTGCAATACACCGTACCGCGCAGCTGCATCCGACTACCGCGCATTCACGTTCGCTGTTCGCTGGCATCCATTTATTTCAGTTTATTTGTTGATGTTCAACTCAACGACTCAACGTTTCTTTACTTTCTTTTGTGTTTTTGGTTTTTAGTAGCATTTTCGGATTCAGTAAATTGCATTTTAGTTTTGGTGGTACACTAATAATAAACATAAGTGTTTGGATTGTGTTGTGAAAATTAATACGTCTGGGAAACGGTAAGTACACAGATTTTATTTACATACAGGAGTGTATAGAGAGAGACGCCATCCGCCATTTTGCAATAATAGTCGTTAGAGCATTATGTAGGACTTATTTGACAAAAATCTTGTATGAATATGTTCTTGACCCAATGTACACGGTGTTATATTATATATTATTAAAAATATTGCTTTGATAAATTAAATTAAAGTACTTAGATGGTGCCATTTAGATCTTCGCCGAAACCATGCAAAAACTTACAACGTAATCTCTCATGTCTGATTATGAGGGTTATTTGAATTATTTGATAAAAGATTTTTGTCTAACATCGGCCTTGGGTACATTCTTACAGACTTAATCATATAGGTATGCTTTAATAAAATACGTGTTTTGTACCTAAAATAACATACAGTAAACACGAACATAAAAAAAATTTCTGACATCCCTATTTTTACTTTCCTATCTGTATACAGATATAAGGAAAGTATAGGAATCATGATTTTTTTCGACCTCGAGTTTTCGACGGATTTTTACGTTTTGAGGTCCCCTGAATCCGTTTTGACTATTTTCGCGATGATGTCTGTGTGTGTGTGTGTGTGTGTCTGTGTGTGTGTGTCTGTATAACGCATAACTCATAAACCGATACACAGAAAAACACCAAATTTTAAACTTAAGCTTTGTTTTAGCGTCTAATGAGCTGATTAGATTTTGGGCAGAGTCGGAATATCTGGGGGGGTACTTTATAGGTGGTCATTTTTATATTTTATGGAATATATCTGTTATTTACGTTTGGAGAAGAAAATTCTTCAAATAAAAGTTACTTCTAATATAATTATCTATAATTTTTGTTCTATGCAAAATTTTTCTAAAATGGTCCGTATTCGAGAAATTTGACAAAATGTAAAAAAAATTATTTTTTATAAAAATTGTTCAAATAAAAGTTGTTTGTAATATAATTCTCTATAATTTCTATTCTATACATAATTTCTCTTAAATAGACCGTATTCGAGATATTTGAGAAAATATGTAAATTTTGAATTTTGAAGAAAACTCAAAAACGGATAAAGAAAAAAAGATTAAATTTTAAACTTAAGGTTTATTTCGGCCTGACGTGAAATGATTAGATTTTGGACATAGTCGGAACATCTGGGGGGTACTTTACGGGAGGCCACTTTTATATTTTATGGAATATATCTATTATTAATGTTTGGAGAAAAAAATTGTTCAAATAAAAGTTACTTCTAATATTATTATCTATAATTTTTGTATTATGTAAAAATTTCCTGAAATGGTCCGTATTCGAGAAATTTGACAAAATGTGCAAAATTCTGATTTTTATGAAAGTTTTTGAAATAAAAGTTGTTTGCGATATCGATCTCTATAATTTTTGTTTTTACATAATTTTTCTAAAATGGACCGTAATGAAAAAATTGTAGGAAATTTAAATTTTTCAGTATTTTCGTTTTCCATGAATATCTATAGAAAAATGTTTCGAGGTAGATGTATGTGGACAATGTATATATTTAGTTTATCCTCTAAACATTTATAGAGATGCTGCAATAGGTTGTACAGAATAACCGGAAAAAGCCTATAATAACTAGATAGGAAAGTCATGTGTTGGACACATCAGATTTTTGGATTTAAATAAGACGTTTGCTGAAAACGATGTGTAGGATAACACATTTGGTAGGATTAGTAAAGATTTGAATTTGTATAATACATAGGTAGGTAGCTTAGCCCTAGAAAGAATTTCAATTTTAAACATCTTACCTATTATCTCGATGACTCAATCAAATACTGCCACAACTAAAATAGTATTGTTTCGAGAAATTTAATTTTAAAGTTTTGTAAGTTTCTGTTATGAATATTTTGTTTTTGACATAAAATCTTTATTTAAAAGCTACGACATTTTCCTATTAAAATTAACGATTACGATTATAAAAGCACCCTAACTCGAGTTATCGCATAGTTTGTAAAAAAATTGCCATAGTTTGTAAAAAAAATTGGGTGTTTTTGCAGAAAATAACTAGAATTGGGGCAGTTTTAGCTAGATTTTAAATGATAAGGATATTTTTGTTTGTTGCGATATTTAAAATAAAAACTTAATGATATTTTGCATCCAGTAAAACAAAAATGTAATTTTCTTTGTTTTTTGACTTGTGGCGGTTTTTGATTGAGCCATCGATCTGTTTAGTTATATAGACCCCTATTGTGATAGGGCAATGGAGTCAGCTCTTCAGGAATTATCTAAAAATGTAATTAAAAGCGGGTGTGTTTTGAGGTCATTACTTTAAGGTAGTTCACCCTTTATATATATAAATTGTTATTTAAAAAATCAATGATTAAAATACGCCTATTGCTTTTATGTGTTGCTTTACTACTTAAAAATAAAAATTGTTATATACTACATCAATTTGTTTTATCAGTAAAAGTGGTAATTCAATAAATTTGCACAGATTTATGTTTTGAAGCCTGTTAAAAGTAAAATAAAAATCCAATAGATTTTTAAAAAGCTTCACTATATTTCGCTCTGACGATGCTTAGCTGAGTCTAAGTGAAACCGGTTAGCCTGAGTATTGCGAAATATAGTGAAGCTTTTTAAAAACTATTGGATTTTTATTTTACTTTTAAATTTGCACACCTGAAAATTGACAAATGGATGTAAAATCAACGGTCATACTAACCCAAACAAGCAAGCACATCAGTTTGAATTGTTGAAACCCTTACTTCATGGAATCTATTCATGATTCATACAAATGAAACGCAAGGTAACAAGAAACTCCACAATAATATATTAAATGTAAAAAATATAAAAATATATACAATACTCATCTACATTCTAGGGGCTAAGCTATCAAATATATTTGATATAATTATATTCGATATAATTTCTTGTCATCCTGAAGATGTTACATGCTGTAATGAAACAATTGTAGATGAGTATTGTATATTTTTTACATTTAATATATTATTGTGGAGTTTCTTGTTACATTGTGTTTCATTTGTATGAATCAAGCACACCTGAAAAAACTTCCAACTTTCTTATCAATACTACACACCAATTAGCTTCTTTAAAAAGTAGTAGACTTTAGGAAAGTATGCCATGCCAGCTAACCATGATTTAATTTTCAGATTTTGTGGAGAAGGTAGCCAATATTATGGAGAAACAGGATAAAACCTTAAATACCTTGGCAAAAATACTTGGTGGTATTCAGTATGAACTAAGAGGTTTGCGTGAACAATTTTCAACTTCGAACGTTGCCATATCAAAATGTAATATTTCACAAGAAGACGTTGAAATAGCTTCAATGTTTCCCATACAGTCCGAAGAGAAGCTTCAGGATGTTGAAGTGAAGCTTTAACATAATGAATTTTTCCAAAAAGTGGTGAGTATATTTTGTACAGTGTACATACAAGTCAATTAGATTTTAATGTTGCTTCAATAATTATTAATTTTTTCTTTGTTGTGCTTTAGCTTGCTTCTGTCTCGCTTGTTGGAGGAAAAGACATTAGCAACCTAATTTCCAATATACTACGAAAAACGTTGTCTAAGGAACTCAGTCTCCAATTTAGCGGTCTTGGTAAAAAAGGAAAGAAAAATTTTTCGGCATTATGGCTCTACAAGGTTATACTTGCAGCTGTTAAAATACGTTACAACGACATAGATGATACTGTTGTACTAAAAAGAACTTCGTTAGTACTGGCAACATCTGGTGATCGTGACGGAGGCAGAAAAGCAAGATCAACGAAACGAAATGGTTAGTTTAAAATTACTTGATATTGTTTCCCTATAAAAGTGTAGACAATCAGCTTAGAATATTCCCAAAATTTATGCTTTTTAACATGCATGAGTTATTATTCCAATATGTTGTCCCTTATTTGTCTGAACTCTACACCTTTCAATTTTCTTCGACATTGTCTCTGCCATGAATAGAATTCTCCTAATTATTACATAAAATCAGATTTATGTTTTCAATCATTTTTAATAATCTATTTTGATCTTTATTTTACCTTTAAGAAATAAAATCAATAAATATTGATTTTATCAAATTATCTAATGATTTTTTTCATTATTGTTTTAGGTACTTCTAGTCAGTCTTTCTCTTCAGGAGATTCCACCGCAAGTTCTACTGGACGTAATACACAGCTGGTGTCGACTCTAATGGAAGGCTACGAAAAAGTTTAGTTATTGTGAATAATATGGATTTAAGCAGTGTGATAATGTGCATTAGGATATAATACGTAAAGTATCTTTTATAAATATTATCGCGTTGTAGGATCATCCTGTATGTGTTAGTGTTATTTGCATAGTGGGTTTTTACAAGCGGCTTTTTAATTTTTTTATATGGGTATGTTTTGACATACAACCTATATATCGTCGTCTTGGAAGTCAATAGGCGTAATCCACAAATTTCGTGAAAATGAGATAAGTGTATACAAATGAAACGCAAGGTAACAAGAAACTCCACAATAATATATTAAATGTAAAAAATATAAAAAAAAATACAATACTCATCTACAATTATTTCATTACAGCATGTAACATCTTCAGGATGACAAGAAATTATATTTGACAGATGACAACTACTTGATCTAATATTATAATAATTAGTTGTTATCTGTTAAATATAATTTCTTGTCATCCTGAAGATGTTACATGCTGTAATGAAACAATTGTAGATGAGTATTGTATATTTTTTACATTTAATATATTATTGTGGAGTTTCTTGTTACATTGTGTTTCATTTGTATGAATCAAGCACACCTGAAAAAACTTCCAACTTTCTTATCAATACTACACACCAATTAGCTTCTTTAAAAAGTAGTAGACTTTAGGAAAGTATGCCATGCCAGCTAACCGTGATTTAATTTTCAGATTTTGTGGAGAAGGTAGCCAATATTATGGCGCAATATTGTCGGGCCAATATAGGTTCTCTAGGCTCGGCAATATTGCCCAATATTGGCGCAATATTCCTTTCCAATGTAACCTAACGTTGGCTAAATAGTGGGACAATATTGTGCAATATCCCGCCAATATTGGCCGTATATTGGAAAGCGTTAACATTTTTTTCTAATTCCAATATTGTTGAATATTGGCGGCAACATCTGGCCAATATTGCGCCAATATAAATTTCTACTAGGGTCGTTTATTTTCAATTTTACGAGAAAAATTGTTATAAACAAAGTTGTTTAAAATTAAATTTCCTACAATTCTGTTTTTTGTACGCACGATTTTTTTGTATTTGTCCCTGAGAAGAGTGGGGGTAAACTCTTATCATTGTATTATCACGTTTCTTTTTAATTCCAGGTATCAGCAAAAAAAAACAAACAAAAAAAATAATGGTACAACATCAATAATAAACGTGACAATACAATACTTAGGTTCACCCCCACTCTTCTCAGGGATAAATACAAAAAAATCGATCGTACAAAAAAAAACAGAATTGTAGGAAATTTAATTTTAAACAACTTTGTTTATAACAATTTTTCTCGTAAAATTGAAAATAAACGAGTTATTCTATAACCAAAAATTCACCCCCTCTTTTCGGGTATAAATCGAAAAAAATCGATCGTACAAAAAAAGCAGAATTGTAGGAAATTTAATTTTAAACAACTTTGTTTATAACAATTTTTCTCGTAAAATTGAAAATAAACGAGTTATTCTATAACCAAAAATTCACCCTCTCTTTTCGGGTATAAATCGAAAAAAATCGATCGTACAAAAAAAAGCAGAATTGTAGGAAATTTAATTTTAAACAACTTTGTTTATAACAATTTTTCTCGTAAAATTGAAAATAAACGAGTTATTCTATAACCAAAAATTCACCCCCTCTTTTCGGGTATAAATCGAAAAAAATCGATCGGACAAAAGAAAAAGCAGAATTGTAGGAAATTTAATTTTAAATAACTTTTGTGAAAACTATTTTCCGTGTAAAATTGAAAATAAATGAGTTATTCAAGATACAAAAAATAACCCTTTAAATCAAGATGGCGGAGGTAACGACAACTTTGGAATCCCAACTTTTTGAATTTAGACTAACAGAGACCCCCTCCAACGAATTCCGAAGGAAAATTGCTGCTTCGAATTTTTCAGAATCTAAAATACTAATCCGATTGGGCTATTAAGGAAAGTAGATATCCTTCAAAAGCAAGCACCCCAAAGAGAAAGAATATGATAAGAATTTAACCTGGCAAATCTGTTGCAAGTGAGGATTTCACGACAAGTATTCCCAAAGAAAAAAAACGTGATAACGTAAATTAAGAAACTGAAGAATATGACTAGACCATTGAAAGTGAATCTGAGGACAATTTAGAATTAGATGAAGTCGAGGATTTTCAAAAGACTGATGACAGCATTGACGAGCCTCAAGCCCATTGCTCTTGTGATATTGTAACAAGCAAGACTGAAGATGAATCAAAAATAAGTTAGAGTTAAAAATTCCGATTTTCTACTTGTAGCACTTTTAGGGAAAAACAATACAAGCATTTTGTTGCACAAGTTATTGACAAAGAAAAAGACTGCTGTAATGTAAAGTTTTTAAGACAAAAACCATAAAACTATTTTTGTTTTCCTAATATCGATGACACAGGCCTTATTCTCGAACACGATATTGTGACTATTTTAGAATCGCCAAAACTTGCATCGACATCAAAACAAATTTTTACATTCGAAAATTTTGATTTTTCCAAATATAACTTGTTTTAGTTTTTTGTTTCGTAAAAATTTAAATGTTTATTTTGATGCATTTGTTAAGTTTCTTTTGTGACTTACTACCTACTTAGAATAGTTAAGAATTATGTTTTTATTATTTTGTTACCTAAGAGTTATTATTATTTTACCAAAGAGTTATTATTATTTTATAAGAGTTGTTTGTTGACTTGCAAAGAGGTAAATGTTCCTTTATTTTCTTAGAAATATACATTTTTAATGTAAAAATGAATTATGTTTGTTAAAATATTTTTTTATACACATTAAAGGAGGGTAAAGTAACCCTTCGACACTGTCAACTTGGCATGTATGCTTAAAAACGTGCGAAAATGCCAGTCGGCAAAGTAACCCCAAAGTCGAGGTAACTTTGCCAACTTTTTAAACTTTTAAAAAATGTGTATCTAATTTTTTTATGCTTTCTTATCACAAAACTATGTAGTCAAAGTATTAAATTTTCATATAGTTAGAGCGGGCTTTATAATGTTGAGGCAATAACACTTTGTCAGTAGCTGGTAGCTAAGTAAAACTAAAAATAACTTATTGTATCTTACCTCACAAAATGTTGCATTAAAATAACATTGAAATTAATGTTAATAATACATATAATTTTTATTATTAACCGGTTTTATAAATTATTAAGCAAAATGTTAATAATTACGTTAATATAAAATTATAGGTGAAGCCGGGGTATAACGGACACGTTAAGGAAAAAAAATCATAATTCTCGTCTAAATAAACATTAGTAAAAATAACAAGTCGTGTTATATTTCTTACTTGTTTATTAATAAAAATATGTATAATATAATGAAATAACGCAAAGGTTAACTTAACCATAAATAAAAAAATAAATGTCATATTTGCTCGCTCTGCCCCGATATTGGGGCAAAATTTGCGCACAGGAAAGTTTCTCTGTATCACGACCCTTTTGTATTTATTTACAAAAATCACATGCTCTAATTTTTCTTGGGTATTTCCAATTAACATTAGGAAATGCGATAGCTTTATAAAAAGCGATGTCGCCTTAATTCCCACTCTGTTGGAGTGAAGTATCGGTGGTCGGAGTATGTCGGCGGATAAGATCAGTCAGCGTCATGGGATTGCAAACGTCATCTTCTACTTGTCTTATTCTCGCTTCATATGAATAATCTTCTTTCTGTTACTCCTTATAGTTTTGCACTATAACAAAAAAAATTTAAGCGGAATATGTATATTTCTTATATATTTTTATCCGGGGTAAAACGGGCTGGGGAATAAAGAGCAGCTCATGCTGCCCCGCTCATTATGCCCCGAATGCCATAAATAATTATTTGCAATATCTTACTAAAACAATTATAGGTAAACTATGTTTGAATTGTTGATTTAAAGTGTTTAAAGTATTGCACAATTTTGCAAGCACTTTAAGTATTTTATAGAAAAAAATAACAAATTGTTACTTCACATATGCATAAAACAAATAAACATCGCTGACGGCTATGAACATGCTTTGACGAAACGGTGCTGCTGTATGTGAGGTGGGAGGGCATTTGTAAACTGGCTCAGGGGGTGATTGTCGGACTTACGTTTTTATCAAGAAAAGTAGGGGTAATGCTCGTTATTTTTTTATTTATTATTACATTACTCAACAGGTCAAGACTCAATTACAGAGTAAGAGTACAAGAATATATTGTTACGCAGGTTTTTGGAATCACAATTTATTTCAACTGAACTTTAATAATAACAATGCAACTGATAACATTAACGTGTAACGTCTATCATAAAACTGAAACTCTGACGTCAGGTCGTCGACTTGTATAGCTTGCTTGACCTTCTAGAACCTTCTCGAACTGTCATCTAGAATATTCTTGACGAGTAATGACATTTCTGGACATTTCTTTTACTTGTACTTTTACTTATGACGACCGCAGCACACTGTAGAGCGATGAGTAACATTCCTCTTCTTTTTCTATCTATACGTTTCCTATGATAGCTGCAGGCTACTGCAGGGTGCTGCGTAACATTGCTCCCTCCTCTTTAGTTATTCGCCCCGAATAACTTGATTACTGGGATCTGGTTCGGGTGCTAACTTCTCAATGTGAACTACCTTGGGTTTACTTCTCGTTGACAACTGAATGCGGTAGATCAGGTCGTTGATTTTCTTGAGGATGGTGTAGGGGCCTTCCCAGTTCCGTTGCAGCTTCTCGGCGCTTTGGATTGTACAGCCATACTGGATCGCCCCTCTCAAAATGTGTCCCTGTGACATGCCTGTCGATTCTAGCTT
The DNA here is from genome assembly GCA_927349885.1 of Psylliodes chrysocephalus. Classification (NCBI taxonomy): domain Eukaryota; kingdom Metazoa; phylum Arthropoda; class Insecta; order Coleoptera; family Chrysomelidae; genus Psylliodes; species Psylliodes chrysocephalus. The sequence goes on along the minus strand of OV651813.1, from coordinate 48,100,049 downwards.
CTGCTTTATCGGTGTGGGTTTTCAGTCGTTCCCGTGCGAATCCATAGACCTTAGTCCTGCCACTGCATACATCACATTTTTTATACCAATCCGCTACATCCTGTCGGCAATTGACCCAATAAAATCTTTCCCGAACTCGTGCCAGTGTCCTTTTAGTATCAAAGTGTCCTCCTGAACGGCTGCTATGAAGCTCCTCCAATACTTTTCTCACCTGTGACCTTGGCAGTATCACTTGGCGGACTACCATGTACTCCATCGGGGCTGTCCTACTTCCAGTGAAGATTTAGGGAATCCTACTGAGTCCAGTAGTTATAGTTCTACTGTATTTGGCTATCTCTTGCCAAGTGGTGTGACTTTATTTTTGAGTCATTCTCGGACAACCTTTAAGTCATTGTCTTCCTTCTGTCCCTGTCTCAGACTTTCAAGGGTGATTTTTTCTTCGTCGCCCTCTGGCTTGATAGTGATGGCCCGAAGAGTTACTTTATCAACCGGGTCTTCTCGTTCTTCTCGTTCTTCGAGCCTTTTACCATACCAGCATTGTTCCTCTAGACGGGGTTGCCCGAAAAGAATGTCTGCATTGCTATGGAGGCCTCCTCGATGCTCTACTTTCTGGTTGTTGTTAAAAAGTCGGCTCGGTGTGGGTGATTGGCTTCTTCGGGACGCATAGCTGCTGTAATTAATTCTTGTTGGTCTTAGTGATGGACTTGGAAAGATTGATCAATATGATTTTCCGGTCTCATTCGCGGATTCTCGATTTATAGAAAGAGCCATGCTTCTACAGGTTCTTTGCAGGTGTCCGATTCTTTCGCAACTAAAGCATCTCCTGCTTCCATTTTGGCTGTTGCGTTGCATATTTCGTAGGATATTTAAGATTTGGGTAATAGCATTAGTATTGGCCTCCTCACTTTCCTGGAATTTAATTTCCCTCACTTTTACGCGAGAAGATCTGGACAGGAGTTTTACCGCTTTATATTCCTGAGCTGCAATCAGTTTCTCCCTCAGCGTCTTGTGATGTTGTAGACGAAGGACTTGCTGCATTTCCACATCTTGTAGTCCATCAATGAATGCTTGTATTCCGAGTTGTTCTTGGAAATCTTTTTCGGCACCTGTGGATAGGCCAGATGAATCAACCTTCTTATATCAGCCTTGAATTCTTGTAGACTCTCTTATGTTTCTGGCTACGAACCTTTAGCTGGCTTTGGAATACCCGTTGCAAATGCTGCTGGCCATATCTTGTCTCCAAAGCTTGGACGAGAGATGAATAACTGGGTTCCTCTTCAGGAAGTAACTGTAAAACGGTTGCTGCCTGACCTCGCAGTGACACTATTAATAAAGCCGCCATCTCTTTCTCGGTCCAGCCATTGGCTCTAGCTGCAGCTTCAAATTGGAGTCGATATGATTCCCATGTTGTCTGACCGTCAAACGTGGGTGGCTTAAGGGTCTTGCTAGTATAGTTTTGTGAAACTGGGATTTGAATGTGGCTTGGTTCGGTTATGGATGAAGACGAGGTAGTAGTATTTGCAGCTTCAAAGCTGTTTACTGAAGCTTGGCTGTAAATTCGTTTTTCTAACTCAGCTACTTCAGCTCTAATTTGCCTTTTCAACTCTACTCTAGCCTGTTCTTGTTCTAAATTAGCTTTCAAATTCTCTTGCTGTTTCTATAAAAGATCTACTCTAATTTTGAGGTAACCAATCTCTTGCTTAAAGGTTTCCTGGATTTTTAGCAAAGCATTCATAATTTCTACCTGAGCTTATGCCTCTCTTCCTTCTCTTTTTCCTCGTCCTTCCTGCGTCTTTCCTTCTCCTCCTCTTCTTCCTTCCTGCAGCTTTCCTTCTCTTTTTCCTCGTCTTTCCTGCGTCTTTCCTTCTCCTCCTCTTCTTCCTTCCTGCATTTTTCCTTTTCCTCTTCTCGCCTTACTCTCTTCTCTTCCATCTTCAAAAACCATGCTGGTGGGCCTGAAGTGTTCATGCCTGCTTTGTACTCAGTAGATCTAGTATTTACCATAAACTTTTACTTTGTATCCCACCGCTGTCACCAATGTTACGCAGGTTTTTGGTATCACAATTTATTTCAACTGAACTTAAACAATAACAATGCAACTGATAACATTAACGTGTAACGTCTGTCATAAAACTGAAACTCTGACGTCAGGTCGTCGACTTAAATAGCTTCTCGAACCTTCTCGAACTGTCATCTAGAATATTCTTGACGTGTAATGATATTTCTGGACATTTCTGGAATATTCTATTTTCTTTTACTTGTACTTTTACTTGTACTTTTACTTGTACTTTTACTTATGACGACCGCAGCACACTGTAGAGCGATGAGTAACATTCCTCTTCTTTTTCTATCTGTATGTTTCCTATGATAGCTGCAGGCTACTGCAGGGGGCTGCGTAACAATATAAATACAATTAATTTAGAAATAATGTACTAATTGATTGAACAGCAGGTGAAAAAAATATCTAAGAAAATAATTTTTCTAGTATTTCATGAATATATGCAAAATTAAAGATTTCAGAGAACATTATTATAGAAATAACACCTAATATATGAATTGAACTATAAAACAAATCAAGTTGGCAACTTACTGATTCATAATTATTACACATGGTGTATATAGGGGATTTTAAGAGAACATTTGTTCTGGGTGTATTCAAGTAAAATGTACGGGTGTTCCTGGAAGCTATTCGAGAAAATGCAAAATTAAGACTATGAATCACATATAAAAAATCAACTTTAAAATAATCTGTCTTAAATAGCAATACCACAGAATAATATTTGCGTCTTGTATCAAGACTCCAAAACTTATGTCTAAGTAGCAGATTATTACCTATAGGGGGATAAACTCCATCTTGTTAAATAACTTAAAAGTTTTAATAATCTTTGTTGGACTGCTTCAATTCTATCAATGTATAACTGATAGAATGGGCTCCACATAACTGAGGCATATTTAAGTTTAGATCTGACAAAAGAATAATACAATAATTTTAGTGTCTTCGATTCCTTAAAATTACAACTGTTACGAACAATACATCCATACCTTTTGTACGATGCTAATACTATTGATTCTATATGGTTGTTCATTGATAAAGTGGGATCAAATGTAATTCCAAGATCTGTGATGGTAACCGGTCTTTGAAGAATCGTGTTGTTAACGCTATAGTTAAAAGTTAAAGGGAATTGATTCAAGGTATAATACATTACAAAACATTTAGAGGAATTAAGAGGAAGGTTGTTATTGAGTCACCACTCCTCAACACGTCGCAGATTATCTAAAAGCCTTTCACAGTCCTCAACCGTTTCGACATGACAGAACAACTTTAAATTATCGGCGTATAGAAGAAAGTTTATAACAAAGGATCTAAATTAGAACCTTGCGAAACACTGGAAGTTGCCAGATATTAAGTCGACTTGAAACCGTTAATCTTTCGGAAAAGCAAAAAAAATATTTTAAAAATGTATTTATCCCTCATAATACTACGTACAAGGTGGTTCCTTAACAATAAATAAAAACTACTACAGCACCGCTAGGGGTCCATTTTCTTTGATATGGCGCAGTTTTGTCCTGACGCGTCTCATTAGGGTTTGGCACTCTTCAACATCAAACTCCCTAATTTTTTGGAATAGCCTACGCCGCAGCTGCTACTCGTTTTGAGCTTCCCAGCCATTTTCATAAACTTTGCTTGACAATCTTGCCAAAATGTCTCTATTGGTCTTGGGGAACGTTCGGGGGGTTGTCCTGCTTAGGCACAAATGGCACATTTTGAGCTTTAAACCATTCGCATGTGGCTCTAGCATAATGAGCCGACGCCAAATTCGGCCAAAACATCATATTGTCGTTGGCATGATGTTCTCTAATAAAATTTACCAATTTCGGAAGACAATTTTGAATGTAAATATTTTGATCCACTGCAGGGCCTCTAACACGTCCTACATAGGGCCTGGACAAACCATTTTCCGATAATGCAATCCAGACTAACAGTTTCTCCGCAAACTTCGCCTTTGGTTTGTATTTTACATTTTCGGGGGTATTTTCAATGTTATCTGTATAAAAACCTGAGTTTTCTGGTAAGTCGGCATGCGAAAATGTACAATATTTTTCGTCATCCAGTATAATCTTTCTGTTGTTCACAAAATAACGAAGACATAACAAGCGGCAACAATAAGGAATCGTTCGAAGTTGGGCGTCGTTATACTTTGGACATTTTGTCCGTTTTCTATAATTTAAGCCTTTTTTGCAATATATCTAGAAACTGTCCATTTTGATACCTGAAATCGTCGGGAAAGCTTTCGAGTTGACACTCCAATGGTATTCTTTGCAAGTTCGACCATCCTGACCCTGATATCCGTAAGCGTTGCCAGTCTGCCACTTTTCGGCAAGTTGAGACAAGGTATTCCTTGTTCGCATTCTTGAATTGTTCGGTAAATGGTTGTTTTAGATATATTTTGATTCCGGAAAATATTAACGATATCTTTTTTTGGCATTCTACCAACAAAGTTATAAATAGATTTTCGAATCTCAATTTTGTACGCCATTATGCCTACAGACAGATAGCAACTGGGCTGTCAACCAAGTAAACAAAACCCAGGGCAACGTTTATTACCATGGCTAACTAGATAAATTTGATTTAATACTCCGCAGAGCACAGACAAACTTTTTCCCAAAACTTTTGGGACACCCGTTATAGGTTGTACCTCTTTGCTTTAGTGTAATAATTTTTTTAACTTAGAACCCTGTTGATTTTCAGAATTTTCGATTCAACTGAAGTACTTTAAAATTGTTTGTTTTTAAAATACAAAGTCTTTTACGTTTTTGTCATTATTTCACTAAATTAAAGTGATATTCAACTTCTGTTTAGATTACTGTAAGTTTTAAAACAAGCAAAAACTTTTATGAAGAATAACATTTTTTCGAAAAGAAGAAAATAAAGTCTCCTCTGATTATTCGCGGGTATATACGTTTTAAAATATATAACTTTTCTTTTGAGTTTTACGTGTCTTTTTATCCAACTGTTGCAGCAACGTTGGCATCGGTGCGCTATGTCAACTGTTATTTATTTCAACGGTCAACCAGAATCCAACACAAAACGTTCAAGGCCGCATCGGTGAAACAATGGTTGCAACAAACCGGTGGAAAAAAAGACACACGTTTTGTATTGTCCCTTTATTATTTTTATCGTATATGATACATCGCATTTATAATACTGACATCTATTAGCTTGTGTAAGAATTTTATTGTGTTGTACGGCTGAGACAACATGCATTAGAAGATATAGAGAAAGTAAAAGTTAAAAAGTCTTTTGGTAGGTAGAGAGGGGTTAAATGTCAAACCACGTCGGGCGGCTCCGAGAATTTCACAGTAGTGTTTACCTGCCAGTGTCGTCTCATAGAATAAGTAATTTTAAATTGTTATCGGCGGAACCGAACAATCGCATGTATTTATGGATTATAAATAATTATTAAACATGTATTATAATATTCAAATTATAATTTTACAAAATTTCAACAGCTATTCACAATTTATTAAACTATTTACTCGAAATTGTTATTAACATCTATAAAATAATTTTGTACGCCAATGTAACGCGTCCACTTCGGTGAGATCCGCTGCCAACCTGTCAATTTATGTGTATAAAGTGGGAGAACTGGCAAAAGCATTTCCAACTTTTACTTCTGTTCTAATATAAAATTTTACCATCATTTATTTCTATGACAGAAGATTTATAACCTCAAATGTGCACAATTACGTATGTTGTGATGTACCGATTTTTTAAAGTGCTTTTGAGATTAATTTCTGGTGTATAAATTTATAAAAGTGAATATCAAAAATTATTTTTCTAGTATTTGAGGTATGTAGTTTAGTTTTATTTATTTAGTTTTACCGTTTGTTATCAAGAAATTTCTAAAAATTCCTTATTTACGTGATATCGCATTTGATACATCATGCAATGCAGTCGTGTAAAAATGTATGGATATATTTTCAATAAAAAATCTATATTAGAAAATTTTCTTGTTTTTAGATGAATCACTTTATAAATTTCGTAGACGGTGAATGACGAAAAAAGCCCAAAGAGAGGAAGATGTGTGTTGCTTATTAGATATGCCTTACGGGAGTTAAGATGATTTATCTAAATTCATGAACAATTCAGAAGATGAAGTGATTAAAATTTCAGATGAAGTTTTATTTGAAAAACTTGATGAAGTCCAAAATCGAATAGAAGATTATAGTTCAGAGGTTCCGGCTGACTTGGCTAGCACTTCAAAAGTTTCAAATTGTTTTCCTAGCATTTCCAGCTGACGTTCTTAGCACGTCAAAAATTCCAGCTAATTTCCCTAGCACTTCTAAGTCCTCAGATTTGATTTCTGACGATGCTGCATCAAAAATTTCTGCAAAACAAAAATAAAATATTCCTCAAAAATCACGTGCTACTCCAAAATCAATTCCTTCAAAACCAACAAACAATAGAAAGAAAGCATTAGAGGAGCAAATTCGTTGGAGAAAGGGGTCTTTAATAATTTTAGACGATCATTAAAAATTTAAAGGAAGTTCAAGTATTCCGAATGATTTCTTACAGTTACAGTATCCATATAATTTTTTCAAATACTTTTTTGATGAACCTAGTAAGTACAAGTCTATATTATATTCATTACAAAAAGACCCTAATAAACCATCAACACTTTTTCTAAATTTGCTGCAAAAATACATAGCAATTCTTATATTTTCATCTGTGGCACGTGTTTCGTGTATCAGAGATCTCTGGTACCCGATCTTTGGTAACGATATGGTGAAAGCAACTATGGCAATCAACAAGTTTGAAGCCATTCGTTCTGTTCTTCATTTCAATACTAACAATTTACAAGCCAGAGATAAACGGTTCAAATTGCGTCCTATCATAGACCACGTGAATACTAAATTTTCTAGTGTACCCATGGGTTAAAGTCTTTTAGTTGATGAACAAATTTGTGCAACTAAAAACATTTGTTTCGACAATACAATTCTCGAAAACCTAAACAAACCTACAAAATATTTGTTTTATGTGATAATGATGGTTTTGCTTACAAGTTTGAAATCTACTCAGGACAAGAAAACGTAATTATTGATGGAGAGACAGATATAGGAGCAAACCCTAATATTGTTATTCGTTTGATTAGAGGTATCCCAGAAAATTGTCGATATACCGTATATTTTGACAATTATTATACCTCCCTACCCCTCATGGCTAAGCTGAAGCAGAAGGATATTTTTGCATTGGGAATAATACGAAAAGATCACATCCCAAACAACCTTGTTACTGAGGACAAAAGTATGAAAAAAAGTGCAAGGGGACTGTAGAAGAATTTGTAACAGAATGTGATGGTTGTCCAATTCCTCTTGTTCATTGGAACGATAACAGTCTTGTGTGTTTGGCATCCAATTTATGTGGTGTGGAACCCATTGACACAATTCGCAGATATGTCCGAAATGAAAAACAATATGTGAACATTCCCTGTCCAAAAATTATCAAAATCTACAACAGACACATGGGTGGTGCAGATTTGATGGATTTTCACATTGGGCGACACAAAATTACTATGAATAGTAAAAAATGTTATTTTCGCTTATTTCATCATTTGCTTGATTTGTGCATTGTCAATGCTTGGGTTCTTTTTAAAAGAATAAACAGCATTGACGGCAAAACAACAATCTCTCAGAAACAATTTTAAATAGATTTAGCATATTCCCTGTGTAAAATTGGAACGAGTGACACTCCCAGACGTGGTCGACCTGCCAGCGCTCAAATTAGAAGAAGATCTATAGCCCCTAGACCAATAACAGTTGTTCGTACTGATGGATTTGAGCTTTGGCCACAATTTAAAGAAAAAAGAAATAGATGCAAATATGATAGCTGTAAAGCATTGACCAATCTCATCTGCAGGAAATATAGACTGAATTTTTGTATATTCAAAAAGAGAAACTGTTTTCTTGAGTTCCATCGTGAAAACTAAGAGATTGTTTTGCAGTGTTATTTGAAACATAAATAAATTTTGAATAGTAGTACTTTGTGAAGTTTTTAGTCCCATATTTTTTTCCCTCGAAGCATAATGTATCATATTTGATAACATTTTTTTATTTTTATTTTGACAAAAATGTAAACAGAATTTTTTAAACAATTTTCCCTGTTTAAAAGTAGGGTCAGATTAGCTACCATGAATTTTTAAAATTTTTAGTTTGCGAATTTCTAAAATTCATGCAGTTAAGGGTTAACATTAAAATGCAAAAGTGATAAAAGATAATTTATATTCTCGTGTTTGATTGTTGCTTACTGACTTACTATTACTAATTACTATAATGATTGCTTCTTTCTAACCCTGAGTCACTTACTAGAATTATTTAAAATATTCATACTCGTTACTTAATTTTTCACGAGTACTCTCTAAAATTTGCAAAGGTACCTCATTTGCTTTGTGTACTATTCATATGAGTAATCATAATCAGATACGTATGAGTACTTATTGGTGGTACTCATTGTAAATAAAGTACTTACGAGTACTCAGCTCTGAGTATCGGTTATTGAACGCTTTCCAATAGATTTTGCTAATGCCCAAGTGAAAACCACAGAGTTTTAGCATTAGTGGCGAGCAGAAAATCTATAATATCAACGTAGCCAGTCGGCAACGTGGGCTATCTCTCGCTGTATACTTCGATTTTTTTTAATTTTGAGAATTAATTGTGTGTCGCAACGGCTACCACCAAGGCCAGCATAAGAGCGATTTTTATTTGGTATTCTTATAACTGTACACTGCCGCTAGAAAGTTAAAAAACAATATAAGGACAGAATATTGTATTCGAATTTAAAAGTAAAAATGCTGTATAATCTTAGTCTTCTTCAAGAATAGATAAGGACATCGTACCTATATCAAGTAGAACCGCAATAATAAAGTAGATTTATTTAGGACAAAAATTAAAAAAATATATTGAGAATTGACCGGTGTGAAGATATCAGCCAATTTCAGCAGCCAAAATTTCCGGAAACGCACGATTGGGCGTTTCAGTGGCGTACAAGCTAAATATGACAAAAATTAAGAAAAAAATAAATATCACAAAAGACAACGCAATAATAAGTTTAATAAACTTATGTTTTATAATTTTCATTAGATATTCATAATTTTGAAGTAAGCTGAACATAAAAAAAAAACAGAAATAATAAAAAGATTCTGTATTTTGTGCGTTCATTTTTGACAATTAAATAGCAAATGATAAGTAATACAGTTAAAAGAAAAATTGATCCCAAATAGTCAAAGGGGTTGATTTCTCAACTCTAATAATAAAAAAAATCATAATTTCTAAAATAAATGAAAAGCCAAATTCATTATAGCACATAAAAAGTAAATAGCTAGTTATATATACAGTTAACAGGAAAGCTGCTTCCGAACGGTCAAAGTGGTTGATTTATCAACCCTAATATTTAAAAAAATCATAATTCCTAAAATACATGAAAAGCCAAATTTATATTTTAGCACTTAAAAAGTTAATTGCTAGCACTATATACAGTTAAAAGAAAAATTGCTTCCAAACGATAAAAGGGGTTGATTTCTACCCCCAAATATTTAAAAATTATAATTCCCAAACTAAATGAAAAGCCAAATTCATATTTAGCTATTTAGCATATTTGATTTTTAATTGTCTAATATAAACTTGGCTTTTTATTTATTTTAGGAATTATGATTTTATTAATTATTAGGGTTGAGAAATCAACCCCTTTGACTGTTCGGAAGCAATTTTCCTTTTAACTGTATATAGTACTAGCAATTATCTTTTTAAGTGTTAAACGTAAATTTGGCTTTTCATTTATTTTAGTAATTATGATTTTTTTAAATATTAGGGTTGATAAATCAACCCCTTTGACCGTTCGGAAGCAATTTTCTTTTTGACTCTATATAGTACTGGCCATTTGCTTTTTAATTGCCTAATATGAACTTGGCTTTTTATTTATTTTAGGAATTATGATTTTATTAAATATTAGGGTTGAGAAATCAACCTCTTTGACCGTTCGAAAGCAATTTTCCTTTTAACTGTATATAGAACTAGCCATTTACTTTTTAATAGCTAAATATGAATTTGGCTTTTCATTTAGTTTTGGAATTATAATTTTTAAATATTTGGGGGTAGAAATCAACCCCTTTGATCGTTTGGAAGCAATTTTTCTTTTAACTGTATATAGTGCTAGTAATTAACTTTTTAAGTGCTAAATATAAATTTGGCTTTTTATGTATTTTAGGAATTATGATTTTTATAAATATTAGGGTTGAGAAATCAACCCCTTTGACCGTTTGGAAGCAGCTTTTCTGTTAACTGTATATATAACTAGCTATTTACTTTTTATATGCTAAATATGAATTTGATTTTTCATTTATTTTAGAAATTATGATTTTTTTTATTATTAGGGTTGAGAAATCAACCCCTTTGACTGTTTGGGAGCAATTTTTCTTTTAACTGTATTACTTATCATTTGCTATTTAATTGTTAAAAATGAACTCAGAAAATACCGAATCTTTTTATTATTTCTGTTTTTTTTTATGTTCAGCTTACTTCAAAATTGTGAATATCTAATGAAAATTATAAAAAATAAGTTTATTAAACTTATTATTGCGTTGTCGTTTGTGATATTTATTTTTTTCTTAATTTTTGTCATATTTAGCTTGTACGCCGCTGAAACGCCCAATCGTGCGTTTCCGGAAATTTTGGCTGCTGAAATTGGCTGCTATCTTCACACCGGTTGAGAATTGTGCAATCTGTTAGTTTAACTTAAAATAGATAAGTTTTTTTTTTGATAAACCACAACATTTTAAGATAATGTAACAAAATTTTTCCTTCCTTTCTAAAACATTTGTTGTGGTCAGAAAGTGTCATCTGGGATTTAGTTTAAAAACCACTGCAAATGAGACGTCAGACAACTTAAACTTCGGGTAAAAAAATGTACAATACACATATTTGAATAAATAACTCACTTCACATGACTCGTTAGCTCAGTTTATTAAGCATTGAACATGCAGTCAAGTGTGTATTTCGCGACGCGGTTCAATTTACGATGAATGCAATCTGTTTTTATTTTTGTATAATTTTTTATTTTGGAAAAAACATGAAAATTAAAAAAAAAAAAAATACATACTATTGTTTATTTATTTTAAATACATTTTATTTAGAATAATATTATTATTAATAATAATAATAATAATAATACAGTGCATTCGGGTATTTGTGACATAGATTTCTTCTTTTTTTAGAAAAAAACCTGTAAATTTGTTAAAAGTAATAAAACGGCCTAAATTTCTGCATCTAACCAATCATCTTACTTACCTATTCAATAGACATAATGCTTTCATCGGAAAATATGTATACATTTTTTGGAATTTGATTTGTTTTTAAACAATGTCAGGTGTCACAATTACCCTACAAAAATTCTATTTGTAACACTTTTTGGTTTTAATTATGACACACCAACAAAATTAACATTTATATCCACAAAGCTTGGTAGTTTTAATTGCGACTTATTTTAATGGTCTAAAGGTGAAATTAAAAAAATATTTGAAAAGAAAACTAATGTTTTATAAAAAAATTAGCGCTAATTTGTGCATGAAACTAAAAAAAATCTGTGTCTTATAACAAAATAAGTATTTTTACTACAAATAAGGAACAAAATAATAATGCCTATGTATAAGAGTATGTACATAAAACTAAAAAACATCTGTTTTATAAAAAAATAAATATTTGCTCTATAAATAAGAAAAAAATATTTATACTCAAGTACACAAAACTAAAGAACACCTTTGTTTTGTAACAAAAAAAAAATGATAAAAAAAGTTAATACACATTAAGGCCATTAAACTTCACTGCAAAGATCTTTTCATTTCGTCTTCCCTCAGTGGATTTTTGAAGTATAGTATATATAGCATCAGTACACATACTATCTATATCTTTATAAATTGGCTAAACAAATACATTATTTCCCTTTTTTTTTTAATGTAACCAATAGTTTATCTTCTTCTGCAGAAACTTCCAATATAAGTGCAACATACATTTTTGTAATTTTGGTTGTTTTATAATTAACTAGGACCCAGGTACCCTCCTTTACGTCATTAGGATTTTCCAGCTCCTTTTCATAATTTAACTCCTCTTGTTCATTTTCTACTAAATGTTTGAAAGTTAGAATTTCATTGGTGTCGCTACTGCTTGATATTTCGTGTTCTCGTTCTTCAACTTTAGTTTCTATTTCGCTCTCTGAATTATGTTCAACGATTTTCTTTTTGGTAATATTTTTCTTTTCAACGCTATGTTTCTTTAACTGTAATAAATAATCTTCTCTAGTATCTCGGCCGTATTGTTGCTAATTTTTTTGCGTTTCTTCACGTCTTTAGTTTCTGTTGCAATCTTGTCTATTAGCAGAGATTCAGAAGAGGTAATTGAGCCTTTACTAATACAAGGAATTGAGTCCATTCTTGACCTTAAGTTTCTTTCCCCTTCAACTTCAACGTCATGAACTGGTAAAGCTGCCTCTTGAGCATTGTTTGTAATTTGTTTTTTGAAATATACTTGAAGATCATTTGGTCTGAATAATGATTCTTTAACAACAGTTCTATCTACAGGGTTGTCAGGATTGTTATGATTAAACAGGCCAGTCAACTGAAATTATTTTTTCAATAATTTCTGTGGAAATTCTGTCCAAATTTTTCCTACTAAAATGAAGAAGTCTGCTTTGGTTAGGGGCCGTCCGTAGTGTTGTCGCTGCCATACAGTTAACTCTTCATCCCATGATTTTTTAAAAACACCAAACGCCAGCGAATCCAACGGCTGCAGAATATGCGTCGTGTGTGAAGGTAGTTTGAGAAGACAAATGTTTTCCTTAATAGCTAATTCTATTAGATCCAAAGATGAGTGCGATGAATGACCATCGAAAAATACCAAGAAGGAGCCGTTCTTTTGGGCAGTGCTTTAAAAACTAGTTCTTAAACCAGTTAAAAAATGCTATTTCCGCCATCCATCCGCGTGGGGTAGCAGAATATCCAGTGTTTGGATAAGCTTCCTCAGGTATCCAAATATCCCATAGGTGCTGCGCATGATACAAGATAAATGGAGGCATCTTGTCACCATTTGCCGAAATTGTAAATAATATCGAAGTGTTAGTCCTACCAGTACCAGTAGTTTGACGAAACACAGGTTGATTTGTTGCTGATACAACCTTGGTATTTGATGGGTCTGAGCATAATGATGTCTCGTGGAGGTTAAAAATTTGGCTTGGTTTATCAAGTAATCCCAGTTATTTTAACGTAGACTCATACAAATCGTAAAAACCATACATTATTTCTGGCATCGTCTGTTCTCTTCTAATAATTGGTCTTTTTATAGGTTTTTTACAAGAAAGACCATGTCGCTTTCTAAAACCCAAAAAACAGTCTTTTCCAGGTATTGAGTTTTTAAAACGAGTTTGCACATTATTTTTTTGCACATATCTTCCAACAAGTACCAGTATATCTTTCCGGGAAAGACCGAAATCCCATTTACTTAGTGTCTTTAAATACAACGCCAACTTTTCTTCTACTTCGGGGCTCAAGTCTACAGAATGACCAGGGTTTTCTTTTGTTGATTGTTTTCTAGTTTTTCAACCTTTGGTACGAAAAATTAGTGTAGATCGGGGAACGCGAAAAACTTCCGCTGCCTTTTTAACAGAATAGATATTTTCTCTAATACTTTGTAATGCTTTTGCTAGATCTTCTGGTATGTAGGATTTCACCTTTTTTTTTTTTCTTTATTCTTTGGCATTTTGATTGCGATCTATAAAAAAAAATATTCAAGTTTTTATGGATTATGGACTATAAATGCTTTTTTTCTAAATAATGATATTTCGTTAGTGTGTATGTACTGTATTCTGATAATACAATGAGGTACATACTCTACACTAATCGAAAAGATAAAAATTAAGATTTTTACTCTTGTCACAAATAAACTCTTAATTTTGTCACTATTAAAACCAATGTACAATTTGTCGATTAAATGTGACACCCCGTTATTTGCCATCAAAAATTATTTTTAGATTATAAAACATGTAAACATTTGATATACTACTAAAACATTAGTAAATGCACATTGAATCAAAATTCTAACTTCCTAGACATGCTAGTTACACAATTTGTTATGAAATGATCATGAATTACGTTTTAAAACGACATTTTAAACGACTTTCCTCGGACGAACCGGCAGAGCAGCGACAACATGAAATCCCATGTGTATAATGGGGGACCCTGAAAAACGAGTGCTACATGCTTAGCGCTCTTAATACAAATGAAAAGAAAGTATCACAATTAGGCGGCTGTCACAAATACGCGAATGCACTGTAATTATGTTCTTCAATTTTCATATTTTTTCCAAAATAAAAAAAAATAATAAAAATAAAATAAATTTTATTCATCCCGATTTTCGCCGCGTCGCAAAATGTAAATGTGACTGCATGTTCAATGCTTAACAAATTGAGCTAAGTTTTTTCAAGTATTTTACCTAATTAAATATGTGTATTGTAAATTTTAACCAATAATTACAACTTTGAGTTGTCTGACGACTTGTTTGCAGAGATTTTAAACAAAATCCTTGCAGATGACAGACAATTCCTAATAGTCCCGCCTACCACTTGCGTCCGCTAGACTATAATGTTTGTTCATAAAATAAAATAAAATAAGGTATAGGTAGGTAGATAATAGAGAGTTATTGCAAGTTCACCTATTAGTGCCGCTCTTATTTTGACATCTGAGCATGCGCAGACCACTTACATTCTAGAACTGACTTTAATAAAGATTGTGCCTGTCCTTAATTGTGGATGTTTAAACACCGCAGTTAGTGGCCACTTTATAGTTTTCGGGCGCGCTCGCCAACATTCGTATTATTTCGAAGTTGTTTAATATTAAATATTTAATATCATCGTCTTTTAAACCTTCTAAAATGGTAATTTCTAATGCCTCTTTCATATTATGTACTATTATAAATAACAAAAAAGATGAACTGTATTAAAATTTTTAAAATGAGGTCAGAAATATGTATAAGGACAAGGACTCTAACTGTAATTTTAGCATGGAATTTGATGGCAATTACTTGTCACTAATTGTCACTATTAGTGGCTGACGTTATAGAAATTTGCAATAACTCTCTAATAATATTACAATAAGAACACAGTGCGTCGTGCCTAGGCTAAGACAATCGTTGGTGATCGTCGCCTACCTGGATCCATTGGCGTGTTGTTAATAACAGGGCTGGTGCCTGGTATATCTAAAGGGATCGCGACATAGACCCAATAAATGGATGAGGGGATGACTGAGACTAGGGAGGAAATAGTAGTCAATTTAAGTTGGCAATACTTTTCTGATGTTCGTTTGGCGAAATCAATGGTTATCGCTGTAAAATGTTGATAAATGCAAAACAATTGTTAAAGAGAAATTGTAGTAACTGGTCTTCTTAAAGCTCCTCGGTGCCTGCTGGACCTAAGTTTAGATGACTGTTGACAGGATAGAATACATTTAATATATATGTTGTTTGAATCTGCCCTATAATAGCCGAGACATAGAGTCACTGAATATGTTAAACTTAAACTCTTGTAACCCTTCTCCCACTCTTCCGTTCAAATCAGGCGCAGTCTACTGTTAATTTTTCTCTTTAACGCATGTGATTTCCCCCCCACTCCACCACTGCCCCATTTTTTCTGTTTGATTCTATTTAATTAAAGTTAAGACATTTCCCCCACTCCCCCATTTTTTCTGTTTGATTCAATTCAATAAAAGTTGGGACTTTTGGCATATGACTGGTAACACGTAGCGCTATCTCATGGTGACTTTTGGAAGTAGCGAGCCGCCATCTTGGATTGCCTAATCGAGACGCAAACCACTAACTTAGCCGAGTCGCACCACTGACTCTGCTGTTTGACTATTCATACGCTACTACGCCATCTTACAACAAATTGGTCCACGATTCACAGTTGCCATAATCTCTCAACTGTTTTTAGGTTGACATATGTTAGTGTCGCCACCTTGAACGTCTTTGACAGGTTGCGCCTTTGCACAGTACTGACAGGTTAGATGACGTCTCCACTCCACCCCACCCCCTCTGGACATCCTGAGGTAAAAGATGGCAGGATAGGTTAGATCTCTTATACTACATATTTCTTCTCCTTCTCCTTCTTCTCCTCGTTCTCCTCTTTCTCCTCCTTCTTCTTTTTATATATGGAATTGGCTTTCTATATACCATTTCTATGGTTACAACGTCGTAGTTTAATCATTTAACTAAAGTAAGACGACGTCCGGTGATTTAGAGAGCATTGTTTCATAAATGCCTAATTTATACACCAAGTAAAACGTTAATTTTGGTGTATTATGTGGTTATCGTCGCCAAAATGCTACTTGGGAAGATTGAGTCGATTTTTAATAGCTGTGGTATGTGACGAACTTATAATCAAACAAAACTATTCTTCACACTATCTTTAACTTGCACTTATGTTAAAATAAAAAATGTAAGCAAGGTTCCAAAAACATGGCATAAACGATACAGTTGATAGAAATCTGAGAAATATGTAGGTAGGCTTTGAAATTAGTAAACATTATTTACTAAACTAGGCAGATAGGTTAATTTATTTTAAAGACATATAACTGCAAAAATTCGTTAACTTATGTCAGGGGAGAACAGTAGTGGTATGAGACCTGTTAAAGCCTTTGTTTGTTATTTGTCCAAAAGCCAGAGATGAGACTAGACATTATTAGGTGTTCCGTAAATTACGCTCAACCCTGTATATGTTTAATAATTAAATGTACCAAAAATATATAATTTTTTTTTTAGGTCTGTTAATATCGATGCCATTCCTATTATTAACATTCTTGGTTTATGCAATATTACCCAAACGGAACTTACATCAACGAGCTTTAATGTGTTATGTTATTTGCGCTCTCGTTGGTAATATTGCGTTGATTATAATAAATTTGTCCCCGTACAAATTTCCAGATGTTCCCTGTCATCTTCTAGGTAATAAATATTTTATTTAGAAATTAAATTAGTTATTTTTGCATGGTATATGGTATAGTTTAATAAAGGATACATATTTGAATAAAAAAATACTATGGATCGAATTGGATCAAACAATCTTAAGACGCCCCGACACCAGGTTTTTAATTAAATAGCAATTTTGCTGATCACCTCTTGTCCAGCATCCGTCTCTAAAATTAATTTAGATCCGAGGTAGAGTACTGTGTGGCCATGTGAAAAGTCCGGGGTTCAAATCCAGAATTAATGAATAATGAATTAATTTTTTTTTTGTTTGGTTTATTTTATTTTATAAATTATAAAAGTAATTAATTTTGATTATTTGTATAATACTTATTTTATCTAAATAACCACTAAATTTATTTTTAAAATTTGTAAATGTTCATTAGTGAGTCGTAGAGAAATAAACTATCCATCATATCCACTTCTGTTTCACAAACTACTATTTTCTACACCCAAATGGATATTAGATTTTCTACGCACAGACTATAAAACGGAAAAGTATGCTATTGCATTCAACTGAACGAATATATTTCATATCCATTCTAGGTAGTGATAACACTGCAAAAAAATTAAATCATCAACTACTATTATTTTTCAAATTTTAAATAAGTGATAATTCTGTCAAACTAATTGTCAGTATATTTTTTAGTTATTGAGATTGGGAGGAGTATTTACTTGGCTTTAGAGCACAGCATGCAAGAGTTTCGTAGTACCTCACTTTTAAAGTTTATTTTTGACTTATTCTGAAAGAAAAAAAAATGTGTGTGTAGGTAAAGGTTAAATCTGTGGTCCTCTAGAGACACTTTTTCAAAATTTCAATGTTTTTTCTTAAAAAAAAAAAATACAAAACGAATTTTGAAAAAGTGGTTCCAGAGAAGCATAGATTTAAACTTTATTTACACGCACCTATTTTTTTTTTCTTTTAAAAATAAACTTTAAAAGTGGGGTACTACGAAACCCTTACATTAGATTTTTCGTCTTGCAAGTGGCGCCTCTGTTAGATTTTTAAGAAATTAATATTTGTGAATGAAAACAATTTATAATAAATTTTACTAATGTTTTAGGAGGGATAATTAAATTTTACGTATTTGTAGGTACACCTTATTGTTTTACGTAAATTATTTCTGTAATACTAAGATCGACATACAGGGTGTTTCTAAATTCATGCGACAAAATTCAGGAGGTGATTGCTCGTATGAAATTAAGATGGGTCTATCCTATAACAAAATTTCCTCAGCCCACCCCTTTTCGAGATATCACCCTTAAAAGGTGGTGACAAAAATTGAGTTTTAATTGTTTTTTCTTAAATTTCAGTAAAGCTAGAAACTTGAAATTTTGTAATTTTCGTGCACTCGCAAAGGACTAACCACGGATATTTTTTCAATATTCCTGTTCCATTTTAGGGGGGTGAAATTAGCAACCCTTACTTTATTTCATATGAAAACTTTTTTTCGAGATGAATTTTCATGAAATAAAATTATAACTTGAAATCCTTGTTTTATTTAATAAAATTTTTTATTCTTAAATTTTTTTCCCAAAACCAGTAGCTGCAGAGAAAAAAAACACCATAATTTATAATTTTTTTAATAAATTGAGTGGAAAACAGTAAAGATGTAAAATGTAATACGATTCATAATAAATGCTGGAAATGACCATCTCCAGCCAAAATAGCTTTACTGAAATTTTAGAAAAAAAAAAACTCAATATTAGTCACCACCTTTTAAGAGTGATAATTTCATACGAGCAATTATCTCCTGAATTTTGTCGCATGAATTTAGAAACACCCTGTATTTATATAATATGCAAGTATAGGTAAAGGCTCAACCCAAAATGTCCATATGAAGCTAGAGTGCTGACTGAAGAAGAAGGAATATGCAAAAGAGAAATAACTTTTTGGAAGAAGGATAATACCATTAAGATATTGATATCGCCGAATAGAAGAAAAAAAAATACTTATTTTTTGTAAGAAGTAATTTTTTAAACTTATTTAAAAAAAATTCAGCCCATCAAATTTTTTTTTAAAAAAGTCATTTTTTAAAATATAATTTTAATATTTAACAAAAATGAAGGCCTTAATGAAAAACGTAGCATAGCTCTGTTTCTCTCTACTTGTCTGCTGGTGCATGGTGATATGCTAAGATTTTTTAATTTTTTTGTTATAAAACTTCTCGTTAGATGCCAATGGACAATGTGTCATATTGTCTATTTTTACTAAAACATTATTAAGTGTGTTACATATTAAAGTTCCTAATAAATTGATAAGAAATGTAGACATTTTTTGCGTTTTTATTATATCTACATTCATCCTGTTGTAGCTGAATGTCTGAATATATTTGAGCAAGTTGGGTAAGTTTTCGTTAAACATTTTAATTATGGATTTGTTGTTGCAAAAAGCAAAGACAAAAATGATATCAAAATATGACTTCTCAATCCTTGCATGGTCAACAGTTTCTTCGCAATATTTTATTAGCAAAGGATATGGACAGAAGCATTAATGATGCCGAAATATTTAAGTTTGAGCTGACAGCCTCTTCGATGTCTCTAACAGTAAATGGGTATCTCAGCACCTCTACAAATAAAACTTAAACCTGCATCTATTGACTCTGGCAAAACTTGTCACATTTTTAATGGGCTAGTAATAGTTCAAGATTTGAGAAAGTCCAAAAGTTGCATATCATTTAAAGAATATGCTAATATATTTGTAAACATTATTTTTAAAAATAAATTTAACGCTCAAAGGATAGGTGTGGTATTTAATCATTGTGAAGTTTGCTGGGAGATTGAACAATCATTACAAAGAAAATTCTATCAAAAATACAACACGTCAAAAGAGAGGATCCCAGAAATCAATTGATATAGAAATATTTCACTTCCGGAATAATGGAACTTGTTTATTCATTCGATATTTAATAAAAGACGTTTAACACATTTTCTACCAGAGCAACTTCTTAAAAATTCAATTCAGCAAAAGCCTATTCAATTTGTAACTAGTGGTGGATTCGCGAATATTAATAAATATGGAACGAATTTTAAACCATCAAAAGACGATTTCTTAAATTCAAATCACGAAGAAGCTGATACTCATATCTTATTGCACATATAATCAGCCAAAAATTCGGAGAATTCACGCTGCATTATTGATTGCAATGATACATATGTTCTGGTCTTATTAATTTATTATTAGTAGTTTTGAACCAAAAAGATATGGTTCAGAATAGGGCGAGGAGACTCATGACGATTTATAGCAGTGCATGATTTAAATTTGGATAAAAAACTTCTAAAAAATTTGCCTGATTTTCATTTTGTGACAGGTCGTAATACAACCAGTCAATTTTCTGGAGTTGGAAAAAGAACCTGTTTGAAAACCTACCTTGAACACCATAACCTTTTGGATGAATTTGGCACTGATTCGTAGGTACTCTGAAAACACATTCTCTAAGCTTTCAATGTTACTTCCATTAGCATTTTGAGGGGATTATTGGCCCCTTCAAAATAATTGCTTAATTGCCATCGACTGAAGACGCCCTAAGATTACATTGTTTAAGATGTTTTTATCAGCTAAGTATTTGGCTAAACTCTTTAAAGCTGCAGATGCAGTTTCCCAATGTTAAAGAGTATGGATGAAAAGTAGATTAAGATGGAAGCTTGATACACACTTTTAAGATTCTGCTTGACCTGGCCCGAGACATAACAGAACTTATTATGCAAATGCAAAAAAGTACTATACACCGATAATTTTCATACATGTACAATATTTTAACTATATTATTCTGTTCTAGACTGTGAAAGCAAAATTTGCAAATGCAGAAAAAATATTGGCTGCATCGGTTCCTGCACCTGTATGGCACAGAAAAACTGCAGAAATGGTTTGACCGTAGCCGCTAAAGTTTTGGAAAATGTTGATTTGTGTGGTGAATCTGATTCTAAATAGTTTGCAAGTCTTATATATTTTAATATTACTTACCTATTAATTTATACTTTCTTATATTTTCTTATTTTTTTATTTTCCTCAAAAAAAATCATTAAACATTATTTGCCTTCATAACGGATAAATCAATAATCCTTATATAAAATAATGTAAAAGAGTCAAACAGATTGCGTACATTTCAACACTGAGAGAGACGCATAGAGTCGAGAGACTGTTTCCTTTCCTGTAAAATCATGACATCAGTAACTGTTTATTGCTATATTTTTGTTAATTTAATAGCATAAAATATGGGAAAAGCACTCTTACCTTGTCAATACACAGACGAAACTTTTATGAAGAATATTTTTTTTTGTTTAGGCCTTCGTTTTTTGTTAAATGAAAGGTATATTTTTAAAAAAAGATTTTTTAAACAAATTGTCGACAGCCAAAATTAGTTTTAATCTACACCAGCGCTTCTCAACCCATGGACCGCGAAGATATTTCAAGGGGCCGCAAAGCCTTATGTCTACATTTTGCAACTTTCAAACATTTTAACCACGAGTCACCACTGCTACCGCAACTTTCAAACATTTTAACCCCGAGTCACCACTGCTATCGCAACTTTAAAACATTTTAACTACGAGCCACCACTACTACCATAATACTTACTTCTCTGAAAAAATTAGTCATCTTTAGAGAGATGCATAACCTGCGTGTCACCCACTACAAACTGTAGACTAGTGTTGACTGCTGATGCATACGCATTAAAATAATTTAATTTCAATATTGTTGTAATAAGTAATCTTCCAAAGTGGTTTTAGTTGTTAATATTCTGACGAAAACTTAGTAAGTACAATTTTTAAGGTTTTATGAATATCAGTGTGTCGTGAACATACCCAAAACAGGGCGTTGAAACATAGTACTTAATTACGCAGAAAATAGAAAATAGTTTTGGCCACTTATACAGGAAATAATAAATGGGCGTCGCTGACTGATTTAGGAGGCCAAAATGCATACCAAATGTTTATGTATTACAGTGCAATAAGTGTAAAAAAAGTGTAATAATTACACTTTTCTTAATGTCATTCTAATATTAGAACTAAGTTTGTAATCCAATTTAACTACAAATTAAGTATAATGTAAAGTGGACCTAACAAAATTTCAAAAAAATTTATTACATAAAGCTTAATACAGTTTTCCAATACCTATCGCTTGTGGGTTTGGAGAAAATTGAAACTAAACACGGAATATTTTATAATAAACTTGATTAAGCTTTCCTTAGTAATTTTTTGTGCACTTTCGTCTTGACATTTGAAAATTTTGATTTTTCAAAAATTAAAAATTAAAAGAATACAATCATGTTTATGTTGTATTTTAGATTTGACTAACTGCAATTGTAAATAAGATAGATCGCTTTTTAAAACGACTAATAGTACAAGAACAAATTAACATCCTTCATGTTCAAATCAGAAACAAAATCTCGGTGGTGGTGGTGTAAAGGAAGACAGTTCTGCAAAAAGAGTTAGAAAATATTCAGATGGTTTTTTGTCACATGGATTTTCAGTTATTGGGCCAGTCAATAATCCAAAACCCCAATGTGTAATCTGTTTTAAGGTACTAACAAATGAAGCTTTGAGACCATCAAAATTGAGGCGCCATTTGGAAACGAAACATAAAGAACACATAAACAAACCAATTGATTTTTTTATACTCAAACAAAAACATCTTCAAAATACACAAACAATCGCTAAGAATATGGTAGATGATGCTGGTATAAAAGAAAATGCGTTAAGAGCTTCATTTCAAGTTTCAGAATTGATTGCTAAATGTGGCAAGGCTCATATTATAGGAGAGGAATTGCTGTTACCAGCTGCAAAAATAATGGTTTCAACTTTAGTTAGCGATAAAGCTGCCAAAGAACTTGGAAGCATCCCTTTATCGAATGATACAGTCAAAAGGCGTATACATGCAATGGCAAATGATATAAAAGAAGATCTGTTTCACAGAGGTCGTTCGTCTTCTCATTTTTCTCTGCAGTTGGACGAATCTACTGATATTCAAAATCAAGTACAATAATTGCTGTGTTACGTTCGTTACATCTATGACAAATCTGTTTTTGAAGATCGTTTGTTCATATCTGCTATACAACATACAACTGCTGAAAATGTTTTCAACTGCTTAAATCAGTTTATAATATCACATAATACAAACTGGTGCAAATGTGTGGTTCTAACTACTGACGCAGCTCGGGCCATGTGTGGAAAATTTAAAGGACTTTCAACGCGTGTAAAGGGAATTATGCCCTCGATTCCTTGGTTTCACTGCGTCATTCACAAAGAAGCTCTCGTTGCTAAGAAGATTCCTGTTCAACTAAAAGCAATATTGGATGATTCCATTTAAGTGGTTAATTTTATAAAAAGCAGAGCATTAAATTCAAGACTGAAAAATTATGTACAGAAATGAATAGTGATTATCATCAACTACCATCAATTGGTTGGTAACATTTTGATATTTTGGGTCTGGTAAGAAATAAGTCTTGTTAAACTTTCTTCTTACGTAGCTGTAACCTTTTGAAAAATAAAAATTGAATGTTAGATCAAAAGCTCTTGATTGAGAATTATATTTGTGAAGGCCGTTTTAATAATATTTTCAAAAGTTCTTGGAATCGTTATCAGAAACCTGCAAACAATATTATTACATTCCTAAAATATAAGATATTACACAATGCACATTCATATATCATTGTGCTAAAATAGTAGGTAGGTACTGGGACAATTTAAAAAAAGGAATTTCGAGAAAATCTACTTTTAATTTCATCATTAAACTTTTCGTCAATGTTATTAGGGGCCGACTTTTCTTTAATAATTATTTTGTAAAATGTCATTGTTATAGAAAAAACTCATTTCTAGAAGTTTTCTGAATTTCTGCCTTAAGTTATCGTATAACTGAATTGACTAATTGTGTGTTTAATTAAAGGTATATCTCATTTTTGTTAAAACAGTTTTTGTATTATTCCATACTTTTTAGATAATTAGAGAAAACAGTAGACCATCTTAAAATATCCTATTTCACTAACAAAAATGTATAGTAATGAATCTTACATCAAACGGAAAAATACATTTTAGGATGTCCTACTAGGTATTAACTTAAAAAGTAATTATCATGTATATTGCAACTGTGCTCAAATAAATGAATGTTTTTATACCTGACTATAGCAACAGAAAGACATTTTTTTGATCATAATGATCTGGATAACTCAAAATAGTCAAAATCCACATTATTTAAGTTGTTCTAGTATTATTTTATCTTAGCGATGTTAACTCCAATAATTAACATTCATTGTTTTTTGGGTCGTTTTTTAGTAAATAAAAAATACATAAATAATGTGATATTCTTGTTTTGGTTTGTTACTACATAATATAGTTTATTAGTGATTTAGAAGCAAATTCTATTTGTAGAATAAAAAATCACTCATTATATCCAAATATTTATACCTATATCTTTATATTTCAAACACGAAGACAAACTATTTTATGTTTTTGACTCTGAATAGTTTTCTTAAGAATTTTGTAACCTTTTTGCTTTTTTGGGATACTCCTTATCATCAGCATATCTTTGAAGTTCATTTTGTTTAAATCTAAAATTAATTAAGTGCATAATATGAGAATTTAAACAATACACAAAATTAGTCGATTAAATTACAGTTTAAAAAAAAATGTCAACCAAAAAGGGCCTTTGTCATTTTCCTTAAACATTCTTTTAGTATTTTAGTAGCAGATGAATATGGTGAGGAAGTAGTGACAGGATTGATTAATATTCCTCTCTCGTCGAAATTTACTGAAATTACGTTTTTCTTTAATATTTTCCTCCCCTGAGGTCTGTAATAAAAATCTTCACAACCATAAAAAGTTATTGAGGTGGTCACTTGTTGAATTCCTGAATTTTGGAACCACTTATTTCTTTTTATCATATCAAGAAAAGGAAACCTACAATAGAAACATAATAATAAACTGTATAAAGATGTGATATTAAAATAAAGTCACAGGTTTAAATTTTCTTTATTTATGTTAATAAGTAATTAACTTTTACTATAATGATTATGAAACAGATAAAGACAAACTTAGCTAAGGTTTATAATAATAATAATAATAATAATACTCTCCCTAATTCACCCCCTTACGAGTGAATTTTAACCCCAAAAGCTGAGCTTGTCCGGGGAAAGGGACGGCTATTATTATTATTTGCCGTGGCGCTCCGGGGCGACTTAAAGATGATTGATGGTGCCATTTGACTTACAGGTGAGGAAAACCCGGAAAACCTCACCCACCCTCTTAATTTTACTTTTTCGAAAATAAGAAAGTTTAATTGCAAATTTAAGGTGATTGCCTAATACACCGCCTCTAATAATTAAGTTGTGTTTGTATTTACCTATGATATAATTTTGAAGAAGCATTTTCAACAGGTGTTTTACACATAAAGCATGTTTTCACCATATTATTACAGATAATAAATATACATTTAAAACCCTAACAAGGCTATAAATAATTATATTTTTCTTAAAGTACGAATCAAAAATTGACATGTGTCAGAACTCTCGCTGTCAAACTTGGCAACGCTAATTAAATAAGCCAATTACAGAAGAGGTATTTCTCCCCTCGGGGGAGTAGATGTTGCTAACAAAATTTAGCGCGGGGAAGGGGTAAGACACCCTCTAGTAGTATTTTCTCGGTGGATTCTATACAAGAATAACTCATTTTAAAGTATTTAATCTCGATAAATACAAAATATACTGACAATAAGTTTGACAGAATTGTCACTTATTTAAAATTTAAAAAAATAATAGTAGACTAATGACCAAAATATGAACTGTGATTGGTGGATTTAATTTTTGGCCCTGTTCTTATTAGGTAGAATGGATATGAAATATATTCGGTCAGTTGAACGAAATGGCATACTTTTTCATTTTGTAGTCTGTGCGTAGAATATCTAATATCCATGTGGGTATAAAAAAATGTATAGTATATATGCTAATAATAATAGTTTCGCATAAATATTATAATAAATTTTGAATAGCTGTTAAAATTTTGTTACTTGTCTAAATAATTATTTTATAATACTACCGTAAAATTCTCGAAGTCATCCGACGTGTTTCGACATTAATCACCTCTCCACCTACCTAAAGCCTGTCCAACTCATTGTAAATTCAGTGTAATATTCATTGTCTAATTCATTGTAAAATTCATTATAATATTAATTGTAAAATTTATTGTAAAATGCATTGTAAAATTAATTGTAAAATTAATTGTAAAATTATTTGTTAAAGTCATTGTTAAATTCTTTGTTAAATTCTTTGTTAAATTAATTGGAAAATTCATTGTAAAATTCATTGTAAAATTCATTGTAAAATTCATTGTAAAATTCATTGTAAAATTCATTGTAAAATTCATTGTAAAATTCATTGTAAAATTTATTGTAAAATTCATTGTAAAATTCATTGTAAAATTCATTGTAAAATTCATTGTAAAATTCATTGTAAAATTCATTGTAAAATTCATTGTAAAATTCATTGTAAAATTCATTGTAAAATTCATTGTAAAATTCATTGTAAAATTCATTGTAAAATTCATTGTAAAATTCATTGTAAAATTCATTGTAAAATTCATTGTAAAATTCATTGTAAAATTCATTGTAAAATTCATTGTAAAATTCATTGTAAAATTCATTGTAAAATTCATTGTAAAATTCATTGTAAAATTCATTGTAAAATTCATTGTAAAATTCATTGTAAAATTCATTGAAAAATTCATTGAAAAATTCATTGTAAAATAAAGTATCCGCGTTTAGCTTACGGTTTCCTTAATACTTGGTCTCGGCGCCTCTTAACAAAGTTGTGTCCATCTTTTAGTTAACAAATTTTTGTCCTAATAAATGAATAAGTACATTTACAAAATATTGAATAAATAACATGTATACAATATTTATTTTTTGAATTTCAGGTTATCTAATAATATATAGTTTCCTTGGATCATTTATCTGGTTAAATGTAATGTGTATTGACATGTGGTTAGCTTTTAGGTAAGTTTGCAAAATGCTTTATCCAAATGAAAATATGTTTCTTTTCCAATGATCCTACAGGCTAAAGAATATACATTTAAGAACATATTCACAGATGCACAGTATTTCATGATAACTTATACAATACAAATTAATCTAAGTTGTCATGGTAGGTACGTTGACGGTTCATTAATTAAAAACAACAAAAATAATAAAAAGCAAAAATATAATAGTGTAGTATAATATCGTGATGACCACACAATGACGTCGTATTGGAGTTAAAGTAGCAGAAAAAACACATTAAAATTTTCCCGCACTAAATACATTGCTTTTGAGTCTCAGAAATGTTAATTAATTTATGAGGCTGAAGCTAGCAGACAAACTGCGCGGCGCGGCGTCCCTTAATGTTTTGATATTGTTATTCGGCAAAATTTTTGGTTTAGGTATACTTTAGTATCATAAAAGTTTAGAAATAAATTAAAATTAGTGTATTTATTGAAAAAAAAAATAATTCAATTTGAATTATTAGTTAAAACAACATAATCTTACAGAAAGACGGGGATGTAACAACCACATTTACAATGCGATTATAAATATTATTTTTATACCAAATATTCATTAGGTTTTTGTTAATTATTAAACAAAAAATTATGGCCAAGCAATGATTTACGAATTATAGCAACTTCGGCAACGCTTATAGATCCTATTTACGTTGATAATTCAAAACTTTGTTTAGCTAGTGGAACTCTAAATGCTGACCTATTTTCTGATCACTGTCCTTACAGAACTGTTAGAGTTAGCAAACCTTGCGCTCCTTGGTTAACGGAAAATTTAAAAAATATTTACAAAGAACGTAATAGAGCTCTGGTTAACTTTAAGCGTGTTCAAACGCCTGAAGCATGGGATCACTACAAACGCCTTAGAAATTTTGCTGTTGCGTCTACAAAAAATGAAAAAGCTGCATATTTACGTTACGTAAGTGGACAGGGAGTGTCAAAATTCTTTAAAACTTTAAAAACAATGAATATGCAAGTTTCAAAAAACAATGACGTACCTCACGAGTTATTAGACCCCTTCAAGATAAATGAAAACAAACCGGTTTACCAAAACAGCAATGTCCAGTGTAGTGAAA
Source organism: Psylliodes chrysocephalus (assembly GCA_927349885.1). Classification (NCBI taxonomy): domain Eukaryota; kingdom Metazoa; phylum Arthropoda; class Insecta; order Coleoptera; family Chrysomelidae; genus Psylliodes; species Psylliodes chrysocephalus. Next base: position 48,071,901 of record OV651813.1, on the reverse strand, counting down.
AAACGGCTTATTATCGTACTCATAAATATATTAATAACAATAATTTTACATTTAGTCTTGTAGACGTGGATGCTGTTCTGAAAACATTTGTTGAAGTTAAATCGAATGCCAGTGGAGCAGACAACATCTCTCTGGATATGCTTAAATTATGTGTGCCAGTCATTTTACCGTATATTACACATATTATTAACTGTTGTTTAGAACAAGGTTATTTTCCTGATCAGTGGAAAAAAGCAGTTGTTGTACCAGTGGCTAAAAAAAATGACCCTCTATCATTCAACGATTTGAGGCCTATAAGTTTGCTTCCGGTTCTCTCTAAAGTTTTAGAGAAGATTGCGTATAAGCAAATTTATAGCTTTCTCACTTCAAATAAAATATTGCCCTTACACCAATCAGGTTTTAGGAAAGGACAAAGTACGACAACAGCTCTATGTCACTTAACTGATTCTATAATAACTGGATTGGATGATAGTCAAGCTACAGCTCTTGTGTTGCTTGACTATAGTAAAGCATTTGACACCCTCAACCATCTGCTATTAATCTCTAAATGTAGTTACTATGGTTTTAGTGACAAATCTCTTAATTTTATTAAATCTTATCTTAGTAATCGCTCACAAAAAGTCCAAATAAATAATCAGTCATCTGGATTTGAGTCCATAAAATCAGGCGTACCACAGGGCTCCGTCTTAGGTCCCTTACTCTTTCTTCTGTATACGTCAGACTTGTGTGAACAAACTCTGACATATAAAATCCAGTTTTTTGCTGACGATACCCAACTACACCATTCATTTCATTTCGTTAATGCAGAGGTAGCAAGTAAAGCGGTTAATAAGGACCTAGCTAGAATAAAAACATTTTCCTTGGATCATAATCTGCATTTAAATCCATCAAAATCCAAATCAATCATATTTTCTAATGCCCAATCTCGATCTTATATTAAAAATAATTTTTCCATAAAACTTGATGATGAGACAATTCCTATGGTACATGTAGCCAGAAGTCTGGGCTTACTACTGGATGAGAATCTTCGATTTATTGAACATATCAACAGTTTGTCCACTCAATGTTATCTAATTCTCAAACTTCTATACGCTAATAAAGATTTGCTCTCAATGAATATGAAAAAATACTTATGTGAAACTCTAATCCTTAGCAAAATTTCTTATTGTCATATAATTTTTTATCCTTGTCTAGATTCAATAACATCTATAAGGCTTCAAAAAATTCAGAATACATGTTGTCGATACATATTTGGTTTACGCAAATATGATCATATTTCCCAAAGCTTTAAAGAACTTCGGTGGCTAAATATTAGTAATCTGTATAAGTATCATTTGCTATCATTGGTGCACAAAATAATACACACTCAAAGTCCAATATATCTCTCTCGTAGGTTAATTTACAGAAATCAAATGCATAATATTAATGTACGTGAGCAATCCACGTTAACAATGCCCCGCCACACACATGCTATTTTTGAACGCAGTTTCTCTTACTGTGCTATTAAATATTACAATGAACTTGACAATGATTTAAAGAATACCCATTCATATACTGGTTTCAAGCGTAAGGTCAAAAATATCCTGCTCCATCAACAACGATGATCAAATTAAATTGTGTATACAAATTGTGTTATTTTTAATTTAATTTATTAATATGTAATTCAATTATTATTTATTTGCATTAACAGTTTAGTTAAATGTTTGTTTTTTTTTTTAATTTTTATTATAGGTTTATTATAGTTTTTGTTTTTATAATATTATTTTTTGATCCTGTTACTAAAAGGGTTAGATGGAAGAATAGCTGTAGGCTAAATCTCGCCCTTACATTGCATTTTTGTAATTTTCAAAAATTTTAATAAAGACGTTTTATTATTATTATTATTATTATTATTTAAAATATGTTTTTTTGGTCTTTTTAAAATTTTGTCGTCAAACGACTATGAGAACAAAGAGGCCAAGAAAATACATTTAGCACGAGATTACAAATACAATTTTTATACGAATTGTTAAGTACACTACTAGCTATAAACTAAATAAAAAATCATTAAATAGCAAGACATCTATTTAAATATATTATAGTTTTTAGGTCTTTAAAGTCAAGCGTTTCCGCGGATAAAGATTACTCAATAAAACCAACAAAAATAAACTTTTAACACCAGATTCCAAATACAATTTTTATACCAAAGATTCAATAAACATGTATCAATAAAAAAATATTAAATCATCAAATAGCAAGACCTCTAAATACATTTTTGCGGAATCGCGCATTTTTAAATGTGTAAAAAAGGTATTTGGAGGTCTTGCTATGTAATGATTTATTGTATTTTTGAATGATACTAATGTATTTATTCATACTAAAAATTATACCTGGATTTTTGTGCTAAAAAGTGGTTTTTGTTATTTTGATAAAGTAAGGTTTAAGCGCGGAATCGCGCATTTTTAAAGACCTAAAAACGTATTTGAAGGTCTTGCTATTTAATAATTTATTATTTATTTGAATTATAATAAAGCATTCATACTAAAAATTATACCTGGATTTTCGTGCTAAATAGTGGTTTTGGTCATTTTGATAAAGTAAGGTTTCACTGCGATATCATGCATTTTAAAGACCTAAAAAGCGTATTTGGAGGTATTGCTATTTAATAATTTATTATTTATTTGAATTATAATAATGTATTGAATCATTCGTACTAAAAATTATACCTGGATTTTCGTGCTAAATAGTGGTTTTTGTCATTTTGATAAAGTATGATTTAACCGTGGAATCGCGCATTTTTAAAGACCGAAAAAGAGTATTTGGTGGTAACTGTAGAGGGCGGAATATATGCATCAAAATATAACAAAATATGCGCATATATATATATGCATCGTTTTTACCAAAAATATGCAGTTATTTTGTACAATTATGCCTAAATATGCAAATGCATATTTGTTAAAAATACTTGAAAAAAAGTAGGGGGTGGGTAGCTCAGTGGTTAGTGCGTTGGCCTGTGGACTTAGGGGTCCCGGGTTTAAATTTAAATTAATTTATTTAAAAATTTATTAATTTATTTAAAAATTAATTCTGATGCCTAGCGAATATTTCCACTTGACCATTCACTGTTGGGTTCTAATTAACATTGCTGTTCCTAATTTGGTACGCTATCAAAGCCCCATTACACGAAAAAAAAAACAAAAGAAAATATGTAATATAAAAATTTATTTAAAACAAACAAAACACAAAAACTAGTAGAAGTTAAGTATAGAATAGTATAAAAATATTAAATAGTAATATTATAAAAGGAATTTATAATTAAATATTTTTCGAAATTTTCTATTATAAATTTTTGTCTTCTGTCTGTAAAAATATGTTTTGATATAGAAAAGGTTATTTCAACATCTACCGAAGTAATAGGACAATACCGTAATTTTGGAAGTAATGTACAGGGCCAACGTAAAACTTCTTTGGAAAATTTTCCCTCAAAAATGTTTTTCACTTCCCTTATTTCATTGAACCCTCCATTCTTTAATAAAGTGGTATTTAATTTTTTTCTAATCTTAAGGCCTATGTCACCAGGAACATTGTTACATTTATAGGAAACTGTTGCAATAAAATTTGTTGATTCGATTAAACTTAAATTTTTCTTTTCCAATGAAGTTATTACATCAGGTAAAAAACTAAAATTAACCTTTATAAACACAAGTTGCTTAGGCACAAGGGGATTTTTTAACAATTCTTTACTTTGCACTACACATTGTGAATTGTCTTCTATATCCAAAATTAAATCCTTAATTGCTTCAAAATTTTCTGCATAGAATATAGCTGCTTTAATCCATGTCCCCCATCGCGTAATTACGGGTTCCGGGGGCAAACACATCCCTACCATTCTCTCTTTATACAACTGCACTCTTAAAGGGGCTTTTAAAAATATTTTTTTCACATTCGAAATTAGCTTTTTAACCAAGGGATATTCTGTTCTCACAGTTTCTGCAACTAAGTTTATTCCATGCAGAAGACAAGTAACGTGGACCATATTTGGATAAAATATTTTTAAGTTTTGCCCTTCTTTTATCATATATGGTGCTGCGTCAGACAAAAACACTAAGAACTTCTCTGAGGGAATTTGATTTGGTAAAAAAAATTCTGCTAGAGATTGTTGAATAAATCGGGTAACAGTTGTATTGTTAGTTTTTTCTAACTGTTTTGATGCAATTAAATATGATGTACCTGGTTAATTTTCTTTTAAGGCTCCAATCATAAGATGTACCATATATCTTTCACAAGCATCTGTGCTTTCATCAACAATGATGTAAAAATTGCTATCATCCAGTAAAACTTTAATTTCTTCTATTACATTTATATAAATAGCATGTACATTTTTTTTTCTGAGTGTAGATTCGTCAGGAATGGTTTGATTGCAATATTTTTGTAAAAATTCTCTTAGATGTAGGTTTTGTAACTTCTTTAATGGAATATTTGCCGCAACAAGAGCTTTGCACAAGTCCTGATCAAATACCTCCTTGTCACTTTTTGTTTTGTCGGCGTTTTGAAATGACCTCACAACGCATTGTTGAACCGGTTGTGATTTCATTTTTTGCAATTTGGCTTTATGCAATGATGTTTTCACGTGTTGAACCACTTTGAACTTTTTTTCGCAAACCACTATTTTGGCACAAGCTTTACAAAAAACTTTATTCCCATTGATTTCCAACTCTGGAAAGTTAATAATCCACGAAGAAATTCTCGACATTTTAGGACACTTTTAAAACAACAAATTATTACAAGACTTTTCACTAGGCAAATAACGGGGATACTATCTCATTAATCTGAATGAAAAACATTCAAAATATTCCGATTTTGGGGTAAATTGGTTACAAAAAATTACTGAGAATTTTATATAAACCGTTTTATTGCATTGTAGGTAATACTTTATCTGTGTAAATACCATCTATTAACAATTACCTTAATGGGCTTAATCTCTTAAGAAGGTAAAAACCCAGTGCATGCCACCCTTCAAGAACTAATTAACAAGAATTTACAAGTGACACTTAAAAACAAATACAAAAATTTAAAAGGTCTTTATTTCAAATATATCTGTATAATCTGTTAAAACAGTTTGTGATTTGAACAGTATAGTAATACATTTTTTTTTTTCGAAAATATGCAATATTTTCTTAAATTTTCTGAACTTTGGTAAAATATGCAATATTTTCTGAATTTTGGAAAAATATGCAATATTTTCTGAACTTTGGTAAGTATTGCTATTTAATAATTTATTATTTATTTGAATTATCATAATGCATTGAATCATTCATACTAAAAATTATACCTGGATTTTCGTGCTAAATAATGGTGTTTGTCATTTTGATTAAGTAAGGTTTAACCGCGGAATCGCGCATTTTAAAAACCTAAAAAACGAATTTAAAGGTCTTGCTATGTAATGATTTATTATGTTTTTGAATGATACTAATGTATTGAATGGTTCGTACTAAAAATTATATCTGGAATTTCGTGCTAAATATTGGTTTTTGATGTTTTGATAGAATAATTTTTTTCTGCGACAGATCTAAAAAATGCTATTTGATGATTTATTATTTTTTTTATTGATACTTGTTTATTGAATCTTTTTTTATTAAAATTGTATTTGGAATCTCGTGTTAAATGTTTATTTTTATTGGTTTTATTAAGTAATATTTATCCGCGGAAACCCTTGACTTTAAAGACCTAAAAACTATATTTACATGTTTTGCTATTTAATGATTTTTCATTTATTTTATAGCTAGTTGTGTACTTAACAATTTGTATAAAAATTGCATTTGTAATCTCGTGCTAAATGTGTTTTTTGGTGTCTTTGTTCTCATAGTTGTTTGACGACAAAACACCTGACTTTAAAAAGACCAAAAAAAAAAAAAACATATTTTAAATCATTGCTTGGCCATAATTTTTTGTTTAATCAATTAACAAAAACCCAATAAATATTTGGTATAAATGTTATAGTTATAATCGCATTGTAAATGTATTTGTTTCATCCTTGTCTTTCTGTAAGATTATGTTGTTTTAACTAATAATTCAAATTGAATTAATCCATTTTTTTTTTTCAATAAATACACTAATTATTATTTATTTCTAAACTTTCATGATACTAAAGTTCACCTAAACCAAAGATTTTGCCGGATAACAATATCTAAACATCAAGGGACTACCTCGCGATTTGTCTGCTAGTTTTTCTGGTAGCTTCAGCCATATATTAATTTCTAATAGGTCCAAAGAAGAAACTTTTTATGGTCAGCAATTTTGCAGCTATACCGAGTAACAATGAGACCTGGCTACGTTAAATTCCTTTTATTTATTAAGCGATTTGGATTAAATTTGGAACAAAGATACAAAACATAATTTACAATCAATACTCAAACAAAATGACCGACTTCCGGTTTTATTGACAAATGTCATTAATGTTATGTGAGCCATTTCATTATTCAGTCATGCTCTAATCCTCCAAGTCAAGTTCAACAAATTCACAAAAGCACCACGTTCAGACTTTGGCGCTTAAGTAGCTATTTATAGGCATTACAAGTGGTACGTACATCTCAAAAACTTGACATACTTTCTTAACAAGAAGAAATATAAAACCCTCCACCAATTTCGGTGTGCTATTTTTTCCCTCCAAAGTTTTAAAGTAGTGCGTGAGGAAGCCATGTACGTGTCTCATTTTTTTATGGCTGGTTCTTGGTTTATTTTCAAGTTTGTTTCATGTTTTTTTTGCAAAATTCACTTCCTCCATCATTTTAGATGGAATATTTTTTCTTTTCAACGTTTTAAAATGCTGCATAAGTGAGCATTTTCAAAAAGTGGAAGCTTGTACCAAAGCAAGATAAAAATGATACATTTTCATTGAGTTAATGTCCATAAAATATTTGGCTGTTTTTCGTGGCCAAGGAAAATAATGAATTTAAAAATATATGAATGGTAAAAATATAAAAACGCAATAACTTGACAAAGTTTTGGTCATAATAGATATAAATAATCAATCAACAGTTTTTGAGTTTGAGTAAATTTTTTTAAATTCTGTGAGCGACCTCAAAACCTAGTCAAAAATACTTTATTAAGTTATTTATTTTTATTACTTCTTTATTTTCGTTAGTCATCAAAACAGGATCAATATTCTTATCGGACACTAATTCATTGAAAAGTTATCAGGTTTATCTTGCTTTGGTACAAGCCTCCAGTTTGAAAATTAAGTCACGCGTATGTCTACTTTTTTATGGCCATTGTATATGTTTTCCATTTAGCCATAATCAATAATATTAAGTTTTATCGTACCCGTCTATTAACCCTGTCTATTCCAGAAAAAGAAAGCCCCCCCAAAACAAAGAGTATGGAATTAGGTAGACACGTTTCACACTCAGAGGTCTATCAGGGAGACTGGCAGAGAGATTGAGAGGACCTCGGTTAAGAAAGGTTGTAAAATATTTAGGTTAACAAAAACAAAGGGTACGAAACTAACCTATACTATAATTTTAACATTGACATTGACGGAAACAGGAATCTGAATGAAAATTTAATACATTTTCAGCAAGACGGAGCACCACCCCACTACGTTCTTCCAGTCAGGCAATTTTTGAATGACGCTTTTCCAGGTCAATGGATTGGACAGAGAGGTCCAATCGAATGGCCGGTGAGATCTCCTGATCTAACACCTCTTGACTTTTTGAAATCCATCGTATTTAAAACAAAACCGGATTCTATAGGAGATCTTCGGCAACGAATTATTACGGAATACAGCAATATTCCAAGAGAAGTGTTCCACAATGTTAGAACAGAATTTGAAAATCGATTATACTATTGTTTAGCACAAAATGGAATGCATTTTGAACATCTAATCAAATAAAATATCATGAAATTTTTTTATTCGAATTTTTTGTTTTTGTTATTGAATGGAAAAAAATTATTGTACAGATAAATACTACTAAATGAGACCTTTGATTTGAAGTATCTTAAAAGGGGTAGTGCCATTTGACATTTTAAAGTTGGGGTATGTCGCGTCTAAGGGGTGACTCACCCGCTCACTTAAAAATGGTGGTTCTAGTTCCCCCTAACTCTATAACATTTCTGCCAAACAGCGTTTTTCCCATTTTTTTATTTTGCGAGATATTCGCACTGAAAATTTTCAAATTGACACCCTGTATATATATAGAAAAAGGAGGGTAGTACTGACTGACTAGTTGAGAAAAAATATAGAAATATCTTGGGGATGCAGTCAAAGATATGGAGGGCTTTTTAGTAAATAAAATGCACTCTTTTTTGTTTGTTAAGCTTTCGGAAAATGTTTATTTCCTTCATCAGAACATCTACAATGAATACAAAAATCGTTGTTAAAAATTAGTTACAAAAACAGAATAAACTAATTTACTCACCAAACTGAGATTAAAAGAAAAAGTTGACATCAAATACACAATTAAAAACTTTTCTTATATATATATATATATATATATATATATATATATATATATAGATTCGTCCTGCCGACTTTGTGACATCATGTCGCAAAAATGTTGCTATCTTTCTAACATCCGTCTGCGATGTGACATCCAAATTCGGATGTCACAACGTTTTTGGGGTTCAAACATCATAAAGGAGGTTTAAAAGGGAGCCAAAAAAATTTCAGCTGGATGTCATAATGCTTAATTTTCAATTTTATGTATATATTTAGTTCCAGTGTATAGATGCGAAGGTGGCGCTCGCGTCAGTTGGTTTTGTATATTTTGTATATTAAATATTTCAGTCCCTCGACTGTCTGGCATCCACCATTAAGTATATTAGAATTTACTCACTCGACTCTCTGACATCCAACATTCAGTATATTAAAACTTACTCACCCGACTATATGACATCCACCATAGAGTATATTAGAACTTTACACACTAGGTTATGTGACATCCAAAAAATTTATTTTAGATATATTTGGATTCTCATTTTAAGATCTATTTTATGTTAACACATTAACTGCCAAAAATTTTTGTTGGGTTTCGCATAGAGCCAATAAGTTTTTTAAATGCATTTACTCTCTGTGACTAATAAATATATATGCAGCTATATTATTACAAGGTGTATCAACAATAGGTGAGTGGACGATGACTGTAATTTATATTAAAATAAATTAAATTAAAATAAAATAATTAAAAAAAATAAAATAAATTATAATAAATTATAATAAATTAAAATAAATTATAATAAATTAAAATAAATTATAATAGATTAAAATAATTTAAAATTAAAGTAAATTAAAATGAAATAAACTAAAATAAATTAAAATAAATTAAAATAAATTAAAATAAATTAAAATAAATTAAAATAAATTAAAATAAATTAAAATAAATTAAAATAAATTAAAATAAATTAAAATAAATTAAAATAAATTAAAATAAATTAAAATAAATTAAAATAAATTAAAATAAATTAAAATAAATTAAAATAAATTAAAATAAATTAAAATAAATTAAAATAAATTAAAATAAATTAAAATAAATTAAAATAAATTAAAATAAATTAAAATAAATTGAAATAAATTAAAATAAATTAAAATAAATTAAAATAAATTAAAATAAATTAAAATAAATTAAAATAAATTAAAATAAATTAAAATAAATTAAAATAAATTAAAATAAATTAAAATAAATTAAAATAAATTAAAATAAATTAAAATAAATTAAAATAAATTAAAATAAATTAAAATAAATTAAAATAAATTAAAATAAATTAAAATAAATTAAAATAAATTAAAATAAATTAAAATAAATTAAAATAAATTAAAATAAATTAAAATAAATTAAAATAAATTAAAATAAATTAAAATAAATTAAAATAAATTAAAATAAATTAAAATAAATTAAAATAAATTAAAATAAATTAAAATAAATTAAAATAAATTAAAATAAATTAAAATAAATTAAAATAAATTAAAATAAATTAAAATAAATTAAAATAAATTAAAATAAATTAAAATAAATTAAAATAAATTAAAATAAATTAAAATAAATTAAAATAAATTAAAATAAATTAAAATAAATTAAAATAAATTAAAATAAATTAAAATAAATTAAAATAAATTAAAATAAATTAAAATAAATTAAAATAAATTAAAATAAATTAAAATAAATTAAAATAAATTAAAATAAATTAAAATAAATTAAAATAAATTAAAATAAATTAAAATAAATTAAAATAAATTATAATAAATTAAAATAAATTATAATAGATTAAAATAATTTAAAATTAAAGTAAATTAAAATGAAATAAACTAAAATAAATTAAAATAAATTAAAATAAATTAAAATAAATTAAAATAAATTAAAATAAATTAAAATAAATTAAAATAAATTAAAATAAATTAAAATAAATTAAAATAAATTAAAATAAATTAAAATAAATTAAAATAAATTAAAATAAATTAAAATAAATTAAAATAAATTAAAATAAATTAAAATAAATTAAAATAAATTAAAATAAATTAAAATAAATTAAAATAAATTAAAATAAATTAAAATAAATTAAAATAAATTAAAATAAATTAAAATAAATTAAAATAAATTAAAATAAATTAAAATAAATTAAAATAAATTAAAATAAATTAAAATAAATTAAAATAAATTAAAATAAATTAAAATAAATTAAAATAAATTAAAAAATAAATTAAAAAATAAATTAAAAAATAAATTAAAAAATAAATTAAAAAATAAATTAAAAAATAAATTAAAAAATAAATTAAAAAATAAATTAAAAAATAAATTAAAAAATAAATTAAAAAATAAATTAAAAAATAAATTAAAAAATAAATTAAAAAATAAATTAAAAAATAAATTAAAAAATAAATTAAAAAATAAATTAAAAAATAAATTAAAAAATAAATTAAAAAATAAATTAAAAAATAAATTAAAAAATAAATTAAAAAATAAATTAAAAAATAAATTAAAAAATAAATTAAAAAATAAATTAAAAAATAAATTAAAAAATAAATTAAAAAATAAATTAAAAAATAAATTAAAAAATAAATTAAAAAATAAATTAAAAAATAAATTAAAAAATAAATTAAAAAATAAATAAAAATAAATTTAAATAAATTTAAATAAATTTAAATAAATTTAAATAAATTTAAATAAATTTAAATAAATAAATTTAAATAAATAAATTTAAATAAATAAATTTAAATAAATAAATTTAAATAAATTTAAATAAATTTAAATAAATTTAAATAATTTAAATAAATTTAAATAAATTTAAATAATTTAAATAAATTTAAATAAATTTAAATAAATTTAAATAAATTTAAATAAATTTAGATAAATTTAAATAAATTTAAATAAATTTAAATAAATTTAAATAAATTTAAATAAATTTAAATAAATTTAAATAAATTAAATAAATTTAAATAAATTTAAATAAATTTAAATAAATTTAAATAAATTTAAATAAATTTAAATAAATTTAAATAAATTTAAATAAATTTAAATAAATTTAAATAAATTTAAATAAATTTAAATAAATTTAAATAAATTTAAATAAATTTAAATAAATTTAAATAAATTTAAATAAATTTAAATAAATTTAAATAAATTTAAATAAATTTAAATAAATTTAAATAAATTTAAATAAATTTGAATAAGTTTAAGTAAATTAATAACAGATTAAAATAAATAATTAACACTTCTTACGATTCGTCCTAACATAAAAAATATGATGAGCTAATTCACAAAAACGACAAATTTCGATTTCCTAACACCTTAACAGCCTAGTCCTCCACTTGAACTCCAATTTCGACTGCAAACGATCGTCGTTCGTGCATCGTCGGTGCCGTGCTGTTTAGAGTTATAACCTTAATAGTATGTTCAAGTAGCGATAAATATTGATGTACGCGGATTTTATTTGTCTTTTTTTATTTTAGAGTGAATTAATATAAGAAGTTTTACTTCACTCTTTTTTTAATACTTAGTTTTTTATGCTACTGATATTATTCAAAATAACTTTACTTAATGGTTCTTTCGTCATTTATAACCGAGATACAGGTAGTTTTATTAACTTTGCTAATTTCTTTCTTGTTTCATAACTTACCAACCACCCTTACATGTTATTAAAATTTGGCACATGTATTCTCTACAACTTACCATAATCTATTAAGGTATTAATAAGAAATAAAATGCAGTTCCATCTTTTCAAAAAATTTAAAAATTTGTCTATCCTTATAAGAATACACTACAAGTCGGTAAATTTGTATCCATATTTGGAAAAAGCACAAAAAAATAATTATATGCTATTAATTTTTACTAGATGATTTTATTACTAAAATTAACTGTTTTAATATTATTTTTAAACTAAGCACATTTTTAAAAGTTACATGTTATGCGTGTACACTACAATAAAATGTACTTACAAGTCCATATTTATGACCAAATATAATCATTACTTTTTAATTAATCTAGGCAAAATTGATTTAAAGCATTACTTTTGGTAGTTACTGATAGGCACAGATATATAATATATGACTTTTAAAAATTCAGATGGAATTAAATTATCCTTATTATAACGTATTGAAGTTACTTAAAAACCCCTTTAGTTTCATTTTTTATCTCCAAATTGCTCAATAATAACAATTTAAACGTTATATTTTAGCTGTAAAATCATTGTACAAAAACATGACTAATTTTAGTTTTTTCTGGTCTCTTTAAATATGGAAACGAACTTAACTAATTTAGAAATGTAATTTTTTGTTTAACTCAAAAGTAACAATTTGAAGTTAAAAATGTTTGTAGTAAAATACATTCACAGACCTAAAATTTGATCCATTCAAAATAATGATTTATATAAAAATGATCTAACTATTAAATGCGGAGGCTTATTTATTTGAAATTTTTAGCAACTTTTAGATAAAATACTTAGTCTTTAGATTATTATTCGGACATCTAAAAGTAATTTAGTACTCGCCGGATATACGGGGGGGGAAGAGAACAATTTTTTCCTCTACTTTTGACAAACCCTGTAGGTTAATTCTGCTAGTAGATCTGCATACAATTAACTTTATCAAGAAGACTGATTTGTTACCAACACTTTGTTTTTTTATTTACCCCAATATCTTAATTTTTTGTGAAATGTGACGGTTTAAAGAAAATGATACATTTTAGAAACGGTCCTAATTTAAATGACGGTGGAGAATAAACTACAAAATAAGTAGAGTGCTGTGGCCAACTCACAATATGACAACTGTCAAATATTCGTTACTTGGTAATTGCAGTTTCATTATTATTCATTATCAGCATAATATCATGGTTTTAACGCTTACTGATGCAACATGAGCAGTTGCTCTGGTACAAGACGGTAGGACTCAGTATTATACTTCTAGAATATTGGGTGTTACAAGGTGTAGCGTCCAGAGAGCTGTACAAGGTTTTAATGAAACTGGTAGTTTTTCGAGACGAAGAGGATCTGGCAGACGACATTCTACAAATGTTCGAGATGATCGTTTTGTAACATTAAATGTTTTGCGAAAAATAAATACTACTGCTGTCATGGTTCGAAATCGTTTAAAAGAAGTACGTCAAGTAGCTGTTAACGAAATAACGATTCGAAGGCGATTACGAGATCATGGATTACGCTCCAGAAGACCTGCAACTGGTCCGGAGTTACTTAGGAATCACAGAACAGCACGTCTTCGATTTGCCAGGGAGCATCAACATTGGAATATCGATGAATGGAGTAAGATTTAATTTTCTGACGAGGCAAGGTTTTGTTTACGTTCTACTGATGGCCGTGAAAGAATATACCGAAGAAGAGGCCAAAGGTTTGACCAAGCAAATTTTTCCACAAGACTCAGTTATGAAGGAGGATCGGTAATGGTTTGGGGAGGCATAAGCATGGAAGCTCGTACTGATTTAGTCATTGTTGGCGGCGGAACAATGACAGCTTTCCGATATATTCGTGATGTGCTAGATCCATATGTAATTCCATTTGCACCATTTATAGGAAACGAATTCATGTTTATGCATCACTCGACCACATATTGCGAGGATTGTATCTCAATATTTAGACGAAACAGAAATTCAGAGGATGAACTGGCCATCACGTAGCCCAGACCTCAATCCAATTGAGCACGTCTGGGACATGATGTACAGACGAGTTCATAACCGAGTTCCTTCTCCAAGTATTTTAAATTTTTTAAAAGATGCTTTGGTCCAAGAATGGGATCAGATTGACCAGATGAAGATTCGATATCTAATAGAGGGTATGCCATGACGCATTGAGGCAGTTATTCGCGTTTGTGGGGAAAATACTCGTTATTAATTTGTAATAATTATTAGTGTATTTGTTGTTTGAGTTATTTATAAAATTATGTATTACTCTGCTAAAACTGAATAAAAAAATTAAGATTGTTGCATTTTCTTTAAACCGTCACATTTCACAAACAAATTAAGATATCGGGGTAAATAAAAAAACAAAATGTTGTAAACAAATCAGTCTTCTTGATAAAGTTAAGTGTGTGCAGATCTGCTAGCAGAATTAACCTACACGGTGTGTCAAAAGTAGAGGAAAAAATTGTTTTCTTTTTCCCCCTGTATATCCGGCGAGTACTAAATTACTTTTACATGTCCGAATAATAATGTTAAAACTACAGTATTTTATCTAAAATTTGCTAAAAATTTCAAATAAATCAGCATCCGCATTTGAAAGTTAGAGCATTTTTAAATAAATCATTATTTTGAATGGATCGAATTTTAAATCGGTGAGTGTAGTCTATGCGCAAAAATAATAAAGACCGCTGGATTTATGTTTTGGGTACTTCTCAGGTAATGTTAGGTTAGGTTTGCAAACTGGTCGTGTTAATGCACTTGAAACTGGAGAATCAACCATATAGGGTCGATATACTTAAAGTAGTTCCAACGAACATGTAAAAGATATTAGCAGGAGGCCGGCGATAACTTGCTCAGGTGTTGATTTTAGTGGGTAAAGGGTAAAACTATTGGGAAAGGGAGAACCTGTACTGAATCTCTATAAGGGATTTCCACATATCAAAAAAATATCAAGAAGTTACTTCATCGAAAACTATTTTTTGGGCCAGTGTATCTAAAAATATACACAATCGAAAACTAAAAAGAAAATAATTTGAAAATGGAATGAATTATTTTATCACATACAAAATAACAAAAGAAATCACATTGGAATAAAAAACAATAAGAAATCGTAGAATTTGAGGGTCGGCTTTGGCGCTGAACGTGTTAAATGTTTAGGATGTAATAAGATACTTAATTTAAAAATGTATCTATATACTTGCTGGATGTTATAAGAATGGCAGTTTTTCTGTAGAAATGGTATACTGTGACGTAACAACTGGATGTCACAAGATGCAAGGTTTTTCTGGATGTCACAAAGTGTTGTTAATAAAAATATATACCGTGTATACTTTGGATCTCACAACGATAGGACGTTTTATTTTTTTAAAATGTGTATGGTTGTGATATTTTTCGCTCAGCCATAATATTTTTTTAATTAAAAGAAGTCATATTTTTATTTTTTTCCTAAAGTCTTTGCAAAGGGTGGATGTCACAAAGTCAAAATTTTTGCTGGATGTCACATGATACGCTGGTCGAGTATATATATATATATATATATATATATATATATATATATATATATATATATAAGAGAGTTGATAGTCGTTGTTTGTGTATATTATTTTGTAATTGATTCAGCTTGTCCATTTTGTATCTACACTAAAATGAATAATACCACCATAATGAACAACCTTAATTAAGATGTAAGTAATTAAAAAAAAAAAAAAAAAATTTTACCTTACTTTATCATAATATGTGGTATTATTTTATTTTAGTCTCCCTGATGATGGAAATAAACATTTCCGAAAGCTTGGAATAAACTTAAAAAAGTAAACTTTCATTTGCTGCATTACCCACAAATTACTGGTTAAATTATATATATATATATATATATATATATATATATATATATATATAGGACATTTTGCTATGATTCCTACAATGTCTCTACGCCAAGCTTCGGCGATAACGGGAATTTCTCGTGAAAGTAGATACTTCTGATAACAAATACCTAGGTTACTTCGTTATAAAATCAAAAATGATAGCTAGATACAATAGAAAAATAAAAAATAGCTATTGTAGTAGCGATATTTTCCGAGACTTTGCTGTTGCAAGTTCATTAATTACATCGCTAAAATTTTTAAAATTTTTACCATTAAAAATTTCTTGTTCAATTGCTACTATTGTTAGCCCAAACAATCTTTCTTGAAGCATTGTCGATCTTAAATAATTTTTAATGAGTTTTAACTTTGGAAAAGCTCGCTCGCCAGAAGCTACAGATACAAGCAATGTCAGAAGAATTCTTAGTAAAATGCTTACGCTTGGAAGGGCAGAGATTAAATTGTTTTCAAATATATATTGTAAAATACTTAAGGGGTCAGTATCATCAGGTAAAGAAAACTTTAACGCTTTAATTTTATTAAACAAATTATTTGAGTCTATATCGATCCGTAATAGGTCAATGGGCGTAATCTCCAAAATGCAAATTTTACAGGAGACAAAAAAAAACTAATAATTTTTCTTCTAAGAGAAAAAAAAAATTAAATATTACTGGGAACAATTTTATAACTTGGGCTAATTAATTTTGTTTGCAGAAACTCATAAGCAAGCCCTTAGTATTTCTAATTAAATATTTTGTCACATTTATGTGGGTTACGGCCTTTGCCTTGTACTATGTTGGGGGTTTCACTATTAACCCCATGCAGCTTACGTCGTCTCATCAGCTTTCAAATATTTTATTAGAATCAATAATTATGCAAAAATAAAAAAATTTATCCTGAAAATAAACAAAGTAACAGTGTAACAGTAAAAAAACATTATTAATTATTTATTATTGTTAGCAGATATTTTAGTAGATTTTTTGTTTCCTTTTGGGTTGTTTATGGATTTTTGTGATTTTATTGTATTTTTGGGTACTCTTGGCAACGCATCATGTACATTTTCATCGGCCGAATTATCTTCTTCATCGGTTTCAGGTAATACATCTGGTACAGTATCCAAAGGTTTCAGCGACTCGTATTCTGCTCTATACATCGGTGGGATAATTGATTTATTTACCATGGCAAGGAGATCTTTAATTTTTGCAGTTGCAAGTGGTAGTGCTGTACTATACAGTTGGGGAGGCATTTGGTTTAGCTGACTCCTACATGTTACCCTTTCGGGTAAGGTTAAAATTTGTGGTTCATCATCAGTTTTAAATGAATAATGTAGTTTTATTTTGTCACTTCCTTTTTTGAAAGCGAATCTTCGTATTTTACAAAACTGAAGGGGCGCACCAGAATCAGTTAATTTGATATTATCAGGAAAAATTGATGCTTGTAAGACTTTAAAGTCGCTAAATTCATTGTACATTAGTTTTATAATATTATACGGTTTGTCTTGTCGAGAATTCCGTATGACAGTGGGCCATTCAGAGGGCGCCCAAATAACTTGTCTCCTCACTTTATTTTGAATAGTGGCGTGCACAGAATCCACCGGCATGTAAGTATGCCCCGGTAGAAGGTACGTTATGAAGACGTCTTCTATATTTTTAGCAACGACTCGAAGAAACCATACAATAGCACTTATGACCTGGTGGTTTTTGTTTTGACCGGGGCATGAATCGCAAATAAGAGATACTGTCTTAACTGTTTGCCGGTCATCAACAATTTTTAAGTACTTACATAAATTAGAACAAATCTCATTTGCACCTCTCTTGCCATCTTGTTCACCCCAAAGGAAGCAGTAAACATTTCTTGTTGCCGATTCGTAACACGTATGGTTGTAATATGAGTATTTACGAGAGTAATATAACAACATACTCTCGCCATATGGCGTGTTGAGTACTTTTTGAAGATCGAAACTGCAACATACAAAACTAGGATCTTCTTTTGCTCGTTCTTGCTCTTTTTTATGTAAATTCTTACTGGCTTCTTTTTCAATAAGGTGAGCTTTCATTAAGTCCAAATTTTTCTCCATTTTATTCTTTTCTCCTTCACACGTGGAACACTTGTCCTTTTTCGGTAGATGAAAACCTATGTTGTAGTTACGCTTAAATATTACTCTAAACAACCTTTCAGTGACAAATTTATAAGTATTTTCTATACAGTACTGCTTGTAAGTTCTGTATAAATTTACCGTGTTTTTCAATTCTACTGGTAAATAACGCTTTGTGCTCTTCGCGCGACAATAATGGGAGGGGACAGCAGGTAGCAATTTAATGAAACTGTCAATCGTTTGCATTACTTCAATTGGAGTTTTATTTTTTGGTTCCTTGTGTCCTCTATTTTCTGGTTTTGCTGTCCTCATCTCTGTTTTATTCTCATCTAAATAACGAATTTTCTTTTGAGTAATAGACAATGTAGCTAGAAGAAATTGTTGACACACTTGAATTTTTTTTCCATCTACTGGAAGAAAATACTCTTTAGAACATTTTATACGACTTTCCACGGTTGGGTCCCCAAATCGTCTCTTTATTGGCACTTTTTCTACACATGAAGCTAGAAACTGATTTTGAATACTTTCGTTTGGCATTTTATAGTAGCTGTGAAAAATCTTGAGGCGTTGTTCATCATTGACATTCGTTGAGCAGTTATGTTGGCACTTTTTTCCTTTGCATGGATCAGGCTTCAGGAGTTTTGGAGGCTTTACTCTTTTATTTCTCTGAATATATTCCTTGCCATGTATTCTGAGCTCCCTGTTCCGTTCTCTAGTGTTACCTTTTCTTATCTTTCTGACACCTAATTCACCCACAACCTCTTGAACAGTATTATTGGGATCGTTTTCATGTAATATATTGGATGTGTCTACTTTTTCTATTATGTAAGGGGCAATACTGTTGCAACTAGCCCCAAGATTACTTAAAAAATGCTTGTTACTGGGGATTTCAGTAAGTTGTAGTTCGATTTCATTTTCTTTGTTATTGTCATTTAACAACATTATG
Source organism: Psylliodes chrysocephalus (assembly GCA_927349885.1). Taxonomy (NCBI): domain Eukaryota; kingdom Metazoa; phylum Arthropoda; class Insecta; order Coleoptera; family Chrysomelidae; genus Psylliodes; species Psylliodes chrysocephalus. Next base: position 48,052,902 of record OV651813.1, on the reverse strand, counting down.
TCCATGTACTTATCAACATTTTCGGAAATATGCTTGTTTCCCTGTTGTGAATTATCTATAATTTGTAATAGTTCATCATCAGGAACTAGCACCATGGTCCAATCATTATTTATAGCTTCACTCTCACAGGACATCTCAGATGTAGAAGTATGCATTATTTTAGTTTGGTTATGAAAAGTGTCAGGATTTTGAATAACATATTCTACTGAATTTAATTGTTCAGTACTTTTTGTAGGTGAAGCACAGTTTTGTTCTATGTTTCGAACATTATTTTCTGATGCATCCATACTAGAATCAAGGTAAGAAGTTGTTTGAGCATCATCCACAACATCTTGTAACATAGCCACAATTCGTTTTCCACGACTACACATCTATAAAAAAATACCGGATGTTAAACAATGTAAATAATATTTTTTTTTGTTGAAATAAAGTAGTTGTTTTCTCAGTGTAAATACATAAAAATAAAAGATTAGTATTTGGTTGCTTTTATATACCGATAATTTCTCTTTAAATACCATTATTTTACTTACCATTATTTGCAACTCTGTTATAAACAGTGCCTAGTTATTCCAAATCAGCGAAAATAAACACACAATAACAAATTACGTCTCACCTCGTTGACAAGAACTAGCTAACTGAAGTATGGGTAGGTTAGGTTTGATCCGATTTATGTGTGAGGTTTACGCCAATTGACAGTTATTTCTATTACTTTTTTCTGGCTTACGCCAGTTTCTGTATGAGGGTTACGCCAATTGCTATTTATTTTTCTTACTTCTGTGTGGCTTACGCCCAAGGGTTACGCCGATTGACTTGTCCCAGTATATCTGAGACGTAGATTATAAAAAAATGTTTATTTCCAATTTGCGCGCCATTTTTTGGTTTATGGGCTACGCCAGTTGACCAGACCGTAGAGAAATGTCGGTAGTCTCATAAATGACGGTAACGCCATTTACCAAAAATTGAGGGTTACGCCTATTGACCTATTACCGATCGAGACCTATTACCGATCGAGACCTATTACCGATCGATATGCTTATTATCATGATCTGTCAGTCGTTTTTCAAGAACTGAACAACGTTTTAAAAGATCGCTGTCACTTAATTTGAATGTCACTAAAAAATCAGAAAATATTATCATACTCATTTAATAAGTCAAATCGGTTTTTTAGAGAGCCCTAAGTTTGATCTGTAATTTTTAAGAAAAAACCAAGTTTAAAGACTGTTTTTGGATAATTTCTGTCACAAATGTGTATATCCCTTCCCCTGTAGAATCCAGTATTGGATTAAACGCAATAAAACTTTCCTTAACTTGAACCTTTTTTGAAGTGGTGTTAAGGACAACATACCTCAGAACAAGACTAATTTGCTCAGTATGACTAGTGTCTGGTGTACAATCTAATATTATTGAAAAATATTTTGAACTAACCATTTCTAAAATATTATTTCTTATTTTAGACGACAATAATTCTATTGTTTCATTCTGTATTTACACGCCTAAATAATGAGTCATTTTAACAGTATTTTTTTTTGGGAGTTACACACTCGACTAACGTGCTGTCTCATCACTGAATCAAAAGAGGCAATCATCTCAACAGCTTTTAGAAAATGTTCATTATCATGTTCGAAAAGTAATTTAGAAGAACCTTGAAATGCAAGGCATTATAGCTATATTTGAAGTTATTGTCACTAATTATTATCACTAATAATGTTAACATCTGTTTTTTTTTGTTTTCATTTTAATTAGAATTAATAATAAAAGGTTTTTTGTTTACAATTTAGAATATAGGTTTTTAATTAGGTTTTTCTTTTTGTTATTGTTATTTTTGTTGTTAAGAATATAGGTTTTTGATGATGTGTTAAAATTTAAAATATAGTTTGTGCAAGAAACAATACTGTTTTTTAATTAAATAATCAAATTTTAAAATTGTTATATATCGAAAATATATCCGATATATCAGTTATATATCATGTGATATGATATTTATATAAATATCATGATATTTTCGAACCCTGTGAGCATGCCTTCTCACGCACTACTTTAAAACGTTGGTTGGAGAGAAAAAATGTCCCACCGAGATTGATGGAGGGTTTAATATATTGTGTCGGTAGCGACCTAAGCGCCCCAGTCTGAACGTCATGGTTTCGTGAGTTCTGGAATTCGTTGGACTCGTATAATAGTGCAATTAAAGACACTGGTGCAAAAAGGGGGTAGCTCCGTTTTTATTAATCTTTCAGGAGAAGGTAAAAACAAATTAAATTTAATATTTTTTTTTTTTTGTAAACATCAGGATGTAAACATCAGGATGTAAACATCAGGATGTAAACATCAGGATGTAAACATCAGGATGTAAACATCAGGATGTAAACATCATGATGTAAACATCATGATGTAAACATCAGGATGTAAACATCAGGATGTAAACATCAGGATGTAAACATCAGGATGTAAATATCAGGATGTAAACATCAAGATATAAACATCAGGATGTAACCCAGCAAACATTTTGGTGTAATTTGACGTCGATACTACCTAAATTATATATAATAAATTTGGTCGCAAAATTAGATTTAACCATAATTAAGTAAAATTTACGTTGGCTCGACGTGGATTCGACATAAGTGGAGAATAAGACGACGTCGAAATTTGGTTTTATTTACCAAAATAGGTAGAATTACATCTAAATCCACATTGCAGTAGCACGGTACGTTTGGTTAGTAATACCTCTCTAGGGAAATTTGACGTCAGTATAACGTTAATTCGACGTTGATTTAACTAAGTTTAGGTAGAATAAACTACCAAAATATTTGCAGATGACGTATGCCTCCAAGTGTGCGAAAAGAAATTTTATACTTATTTGGTATTTTTATCTATATATAAGTAGAAATATTGTAAGAAGTCATCAACACAACTAAAACATATACCTAATTCACATGAAAGATTGAAAATAAATAAATGTCAGTGACAAAAATATATGTAAAATGTAATTGCTGTGAATATACAGTTCACGCTTGTTGAAATTAATGCGAAGAAAATTTTGTCGTGCATGTTAACAGTTCTACTTAGAAAAATAACAATTCCCTTTCAAAATACTCTCTAATTAAAAAAATATATTAGAAAAAAATATGATCGTGTAAAAAAATAATAATATTATGAGCTAAAACTATGTTACGTTTGTTGTGTATCACTTTAGAAAATCAATAATGTTTCATTTTTCGGTATTTTCATTAGCATGTTCTAGTTATGGTCATTTTAAAAATTAAAATTTGGAATCGTACTTCAATTACGTTAAGAAAATATGGCGTATTGTGCGAATTCGACCTAAGTTATTATAACTAAGGAAATCTACGTATTTTACAAATACCTTTTTATTAAGTTGAATTAACTTCAATTTCACGACATATTAGTTAACTTTACCTATTTAAAGAAATAATAACTTATAGGTTTTATAAAAAATTTACCTATAGGTAAATATAACATATTTAGGTCACGTTGTTCTGCACTTGAGATTTTAGACGTTTCACTTTACGATAAAAATCGGATGTATAACGATATGATTTATTATTTTTCAAACTCATTTTATTAATTATTATTCGCACACGTAAATTAAGATTACGACTGTAATGGTTTTTTTAAAATGGCCGAAATTCTTAAGAGTAATGACGAAGACAGTAACTGAACAAACTAATTGTTAAAATAACCTAAATAATATAAATTTTACAAATAGGTCATGGATGACTCTTTTTAAATTGGTGGTTTTTAGTCGAATTTACTTTGTGGTAGATTTTTCAGGTAATTGCTACAACAAAGTTAATAAATATTTCTTCAAGATGACTTATCGGTCAACTAAATGAGTATTCGACTATTTGGTTGAAATTAGGTAGATAAACAGGTAGAATTTTGCTACGATCTCGACCTAATATTACTTTAAAGGAGAGTAAATAAAAGCGGCCAAATAGGTTACTATGGAGGCATAAAATTACGTAGAATTTTTAACCAAATCTACCTAGTTGGATATTCTACTATAAAGACGATTTTTAGTTGCCAAACAGGTAGATATTACCTAAATATGGCACCTAATTTTACTATAAAGGAAATTTAACTTTGAAGTATTTGTTGGTTATTTTTTTAGTAGTTTTTCCCTTGCTGATATGGTTAAAGTTACTTTTAAGCAGATTTGTGTAAAAGGTAGATTTCTTGCTATAAGTTACGTAAATTTAAATATAAATTAAAACCGTTTGGTAAATTTACATTAGAGGTATATTTTTCTAGTCAATTTTACGTAATAATTACCTCAATAAGTAAATTCGTCTTTAACAAAGTCGAGTTATAACTAATGTTATAGAAAATGTTTGCTGGGAAACATCAGGATGTAGGCATCAGAATGTAGTTTAGTAAAGAATACAATAATGGATAAAAATTTCACACTTTAACTGAAGTAGGGGACAAAAATATATTTCGTATAACCTTTGTGTAAATCAACAGAACTGCCTCGTTCTTGCACCGATCAAAAGAGTGTCCTCTTAGTAGTATATTCCACTATAAAAAGAAGAATACTATAAAAATGGAGCTGTCTCAATTTAATAATAAATTCAGCTATAAGAAAATAAGTCACTAATTTGCACATAGGCTCTAGGACTATTTTATGTGTCTGCAAAAAAAATAAAAAATATCATTACAAATTATTCTTTTAGCTCATTCACTGGATTTTTGAGCAAGAAAACAACAGAGAGAAAAAGATTTATCATGTATAGCATTTATGCATGGGGAGTGCCGTTATGTTTTGTAACAATGGTATTGATAATAAATACGCATGGTCACCCAGAATCGCACTTTCATCCAAGGCTTGGAAGTGAAATTTGTTTTTTAGGAGGTAAAAAAAAATTAATACAGAGTATCCACGAAAATAAAAAAAAAATTCTTTATTTCATATTTATTTGTTATGTTAATATACAGGGTGCAACAGAAAGATGTACAGTAAATTGAATCACAGTTTTTGAGGTCGAAAATAAATCGATTTAAGACAACTTGAGTCGTTCTATTCCAAAAGTCGTCTTGTCCAGTTTTCGGAGAAATAATGAAAACGTTTATTATTATTTTTATTAATTGCTTCTGTTTAAAGACGTAATATTACGAAAAGCAATATTTTTAACTTTTTATTTTGGATAAGACGAGTTTTATTGTAAAACATTGGATAAGCCGACTTTCGGTGTAATACATACTTAATAAAACGAGTTTTGACTCAGACATTATTTACAAATAAATACCCTAGTGTTTACTGAAAAATATACATTTTATTTATTTTAGTGTTTATAATACAAAAATGAACATTAAACTCATAATAGACACTAAAATGCAAACAATACCTTTTTTTTGTCATCATACAGAAGTAATTAAAAATAGAGAGTTATTGCAAGTTCACTTAAGGTCAGTCACTATTAGTGCCGCTCTTATTTTGACATCTGAACATGCGCAGATCGTTTATGTTCTAAAACTAACTTTATTAAAGATTGTGCCTGTCCTTAATTGTGGATGTTTATGGGCAGCAGGTAGTGGCGACTTTATAGCTTTCGGGTGCTCTCGCCGACATTCTTATCCGTTCGAAGTTTTTTAATATTAAATTATTTAATATAATCGTCATCTAAACTTTCTAAAATTATAATTTTTAAATACCTTGTAATATTATGTACTATTATAGACAACAAAAAAGATGAACTATAATTTAAAGTTATTAAAATGAGGTTAGAAATAAGTATAAGGACAGAGATTCTAATGTCAAAATTTCAGGTTTGCAATAAGTCTGATTTTAGCATGGAATTTATTTGACTCTAATTACGATGTCACTATTAGTGGCTGACGTTATAGAAATTTGCAATAACTCTCTAATATTAAACGTAATAAAATATCTTCTTCTCTTAACTCACAAAATATATCCTGTTCAGGTTTCTGTTCGTTTTCAGTCGATTCTGTTATGGGTTAAAAGATTTTATATTTGGTATATAGGAATAAAAACAAAATTACTTCTCTTCTTCAAGTTTGGACGATTGCTTCTCCTTTTATATTTCTCGACGGTGGCAAGGTATACCCTCTCTCTCGCCCGTTGAAGTGGAAGGGAACGCTTGACTCGTTGGGTCGCCGCTTGCAGGTATGTTTGGAAACCAGTAGCGTAGCTTTAGTGACGTAATTTATTATCACGGGGGTTTATATCATATGCACAATACGTAAACACGTTTCTGCGCATGCAACTCCGCGCTTGGGTGCTCTGAAGTCCGTTTTACAATAGCAAAATTGTATTAAAATGTAAAGCACATTGATTAATTTAATAACATCTCGATCAGTAACACACAAAAAGTGTTGTTTTAAAAATTTTAATTCATATATTACAACAAATTAAAGAAAACATGCCTTCACTTAGTTATTTGTACTATGTGAAGAAGGCTTTCTGTCCGCTGCATGACTGCTGGCTGCCCGCGTGCGCTGTCAACAAATAACATCAAAATCAAACAAATGTGTGGTTATGTTATGGTTTTGGTTGTCGACGAAAACATGTGAGTGGGACTACTTTTATTTTTTTAGATATTTAGGATTATTTAAAATCAAGTAAAGGTATTTTGATGCTTTAACATGTCTTTACCAGGCAGGATTCATTATAAACGCATAATTTATAATTGTTATAGTACATTTTATAAGGCCTATTTCAAACGTAAATTTTAAGAACAAACATTTTTAAATTTCCTTCTGATATTGATCAAAGAAAAGAATGGTGTCGTATTTTAAACATTCCACTTACAACCAATCATTATACATTATGTGAAAATCATATTTTGATACAAAATCGTTTACAAACACAAATCGTTCAAGACTGCTAAAAGATTTGCTTTGCCTTGCTTTAGCATCCTCAAAACCAGATAAAGAGTGTAAAGTTAATTTACAGACATGTTAGAAGACCATCGAAACTTTTACTTATTTTAAAGAAAATGATGATAAAAGACGTTTTATTTATGTACAAAGAAATGTTATTGAATTTCTTTCAAAAATTCATGAAACAGTTTTACCACTTTTGGGTCATATTGACAACATAATTCAAAAAATTAAACTTTTTTGCCAGACCATGTTGATTTTAAATGGTTTACATCAGAGGCGACTCGTGGCCTAGTCTATGAGGAGACTACTTTTAAAAGGCACACCCTATATAATTAATAAAAATTTATGTCTATAATAATACAAAAAGCAGAAATATTACATTGTATTCTAATAGAAATATATACTTGTATAAAGTATATAGGGTGAGCCAGCCTCCTCGCAGACTAGGCCACGAGCCGTCTCTGGTTTACATATAAAGAACATAAAACAGTCGTCTTTTTTATCATTTAGTTGAAACTTGTCTACTATTAATGATAAGAAAGTATTATAATGATAGTATGAGGGCTGCTGCAATGTCTAAAAGACAAACAAAATGATTTGAAATTATTGCATTTAATTTTTTTCTGTTTCAGTTTATATGGATGGCTGCTTTTGTCTTATTTCCTAAGATTCAAGAAGAATTTGTTGTTCTGTCTTTTGTTTATTTTAAAAATTTATTTACTTAGGCATTAGTTTTCATATCAAGTAAATTAATTATTTGTTGTGCAATTTCTGAAATAGTAATGTAATGTTTGTGATATTAGAGTAACTTTCTTAAAGAATCATTTATAAGACGTCCGGGAGCGCCATAGTAAATAATAATAATAATTAATAATAATAATAATAATAATAATAATAATAATAATAATAATAATAATAATAATAATAATAATAATAATAATAATAATAATTATAATAATAATAATAATAATAATAATAATAATAATAATAATAATAATAATAATAATAATAATAATAATAATAATAATAATAATAATAATAATAATAATAATAATAATAATAATAATAAAAATAATAATAAGAATAATAATAATAATATTAATAATAATAATAATAATAATAATAATAATAATAATAATAATAATAATAATATTAATAATAATAATAATAATAATAATAATAATAATAATAATAATAATAATAATAATAATAATAATAATAATAATAATAATAATAATAATAATAATAATAATAATAATAATAATAATAATAATAATAATAATAATAATAATAATAATAATAATAATAATAATAATAATAATAATAATAATAATAATAATAATAATAATAATAATAATAATAATAATAATAATAATAATAATAATAATAATAATAATAATAATAATAATAATAATAATAATAATAATAATAATAATAATAATAATAATAATAATAATAATAATAATAATAATAATAATAATAATAATAATAATAATAGGGGGGTGGGTTGGCTCAGTGGTTAGAGTCATGACTTTGAGATCGGAAGGTCTCAGGTTCGAATCCCACCGTTGGCCGGGATTTTTTCATTTAATTTAATTATTTAAAATTAATTCTGATGTCTTGGTAGGATTCCCCACTCGACCATTCACTGTTGGGTTCTAATTAACAGTGCTGTTCCTAAAGTGGCGCTGGGAAACAGTAACAAAGCCTACACAGAACACGAGGCTAATGGCCGTAGTAGTCGACGCCGATGACACCAAATTAAAAAAAAAAAAAAAAAAATAATAATAATAATAATAATAATAATAATAATAATAATAATAATAATAATAATAATAATAATAATAATAATAATAATAATAATAATAATAATAATAATAATAATAATAATAATAATAATAATAATAATAATAATAATAATAATAATAATAATAATAATAATAATAATAATAATAATAATAATAATAATAATAATAATAATAATAATAATAATAATAATAATAATAATAATAATAATAATAATAATAATAATAATAATAATAATAATAATAATAATAATATTAATAATAATAATAATAATAATAATAATAATAATAATAATAATAATAATAATAATAATAATAATAATAATAATAATAATAATAATAATAATAATAATAATAATAATAATAATAATAATAATAATAATAATAATAATAATAATAATAATAATAATAATAATAATAATAATAATAATAATAATAATACTGGTGTGGAGTTGCCAATCTCCCATCCAGCGCGTCCCCGGGTGGTGGATAGGGTAATGCTTCCCATTTATGGGTGGTACCGGTCAAATGAAATAGCCGGCGCGAACCAAAATTGGCACAAAGGAGTAAACCTTGGAAAAAAATCTCCCATCGCTAAACTGTAGACCGTGGTGAGGGTGTGCGTGACTCCGGGAAAGAGGAGCCACAAACGGTCCCCCGGCATCATGGCGAGGGTGCGCGGGACGTAGGCTATTTATAGCAAGGCCTTGACGGGGTAAGGCGCACTGCCCTGTTGTACTTTTTTTTTCGGCCCGACTCGTGGGATCCATATGACTCCAAAACACAAAACCCAGAAACCAGAGGTTGCTGAACCAGGTGCAGGTTCTTCAACCTCAACCATTTTGCACCAGAACAGTGAAGGTGGAACACTCACCAGTCCACCAGCAAGTCAGGAGACGGATGCCCCTGTGCCCCGGTTCCTACTTGTTAAAAAGAAAAATAATGAAAATGGAGAGAACTTCGACAAAGTTAGCCCATTTCTTATTTCAAAGTCAATATATGGTTTAATAGGCGAAACAAATTCAGTTAGAAAAGTTAAAGATGGATTACTGATAAATACTAGAACTAATGCACAAACGAAACGACTTCTAGAAACTAAAAAATTAGCCGATTTCGAAATTGATGTTATACCTCATGCAACGCTTAATGTATCGAAAGGAGTTATCTTCTGTAGAGACCTACTAAATTGCAGCATAGAAGAAATAGCAGAAAATCTTAAAAAAGATGGTGTAATAGAAGTTAGAAGGATGAAAAAGAAAATAGATAACGTATTGGTTGATTCTGCCAATCATATTCTGACTTTTAATTCCACTAAACTACCGACAGAGATAAAAATAGCTTATTACAATGTAAAAGTAAGACCGTACATTCCACCCCCGACAAGATGTTTTAATTGCCAAAAGTTTGGGCATGTTTCCAACAACTGTAAAGGAATTACCTTATGTTCATGCGGGAAGCCACCCCATTTACCAGATGATTGTAAACAACCCATTATATGTGTTAATTGCCAAGGCTCCCATGCCGCCAATGATAAAGAATGCCCAAAATATAAAACGGAGACAGCTATCATTAAATTAAAAGTAACAGAAAAAATACCTTACGCAGAAGCTAGAAGAAAAGTTATAATTAATACACCCGTCAGAAATATTTCATATTCTTCGGCAGCAAGTACTGTAACACCTCAAATAAATTTCATTGATCAAATAATTCCCCAACTAAAACAAATTATCTGTGAAACTATTAACAATGAAATGCAAAAGACCTTTCCTAATTCTGCAAATCCTAAGCAAACACAAATGTCACCCCCTCGCTATCCTCAAAGAACAAAACGAACACGAAGAGGTAGCACTGACTCAGCTACAAGTGAAGCAACGGCTTTACAAACTGAACAAACAAAAAGGCCCAAGGGGCGGCGGAGAGGTAGACCCCGCAAAAAATCCGAAACTGATGATAGTACCATGGACTTTGATTCCCAAACCCAAAATAGTGGGAACGGGGATAAAGATAATACAAAATCTAATAATATTGAGATAATTTTAAATACATCTAATCAAATATAAATATAATAATGACTCAATTAGAAAACATAATACAATGGAATTGCAACGGTATCAAATGCCATTACATGGAGCTAAAAGAAATCCTGCTTAGCAAAAATCCATTTTGTATATGTATCCAGGAAACCCACCTAAAAAAAAAATGAAAACTTTACATTAAGAAAATATAATAGCTTTAAATTTTCGACAAATAGAGGCCAACGAGCCAATGGTGGGGTCGCAATATTCATCAAAGAAAACATTAATGTAGAGGAGGTAAACCTAAACACTAATCTGCAAGCAGTCGCTATTAAAGTAAATTTCCCTTATAAAATGACTATCTGCAATATATATCTCCCAGATAACCAATGGACATCAGAAGATCTACAAGATGTCATTGAGCAACTGCCTGCGCCTATACTCCTTCTGGGGGACTTTAACTCCCATAACATACTATGGGGTTCAGAGTTTACCGATCGAAGAGGAAGGAATATTGAACACATCATCAACGAACTAAACTTAAACCTTTTGAACACAGGAGAAGGAACTTTCATTAATTCAAGATCAAACTCGTTATCAAAAATTGATCTATCTATTTGCTCCCCATCATTGCAACCAAAGCTAAAATGGAATGTACTTGATGAACACAACACAGATCACATACCGATAATTATTGAATTTGCAGATAGAATCATTTATGAGCATTTACCTCAAAAATGGCGGCTTCCGAACAGAGCAAATTGGGATCAGTTCCGTAATCTCTTCGATGGGTATACACCTGTAATAGATGTAGATATAAACCAACTAGTAAAGGACTTTAGCGATGGTATTATTACTGCAGCATCGGAGTCTGTTCCAAAGAGTAAAAGTTCAACACAAATAAAAAAAGTCCCGTGGTGGAACACAAAAATTGCTGAAGCAGTTAAAGAAAAAAAGAGAGCTTTTAACATATTCAAAAGACTTCAAACGAATGAATCTATGATACGATTTAAACAGTTAAGGGCTAAAGCACGACAACTCATTGTACAATCGAAAAGAAAATCTTGGCAAGAATATGTTAACTCTATTAATTCAAATACAAACTCAAAGGAAATCTGGCAAAAAATCCGAAATATAATAGGCAGGACCTTCACATTACCATCTCCACAATTGATTGTAAATAATTCCACAATTTCAAACCCATATGATATTGCCAACGAATTAGCAAATCACTTTCAGATAGTTAGTGAAACAGTTCACATCGAAACAGAAAATAATGAACACATTGACTTCAATACAAATGAACAACTGCTATATAACTTACCCCTGCAATTAGAAGAACTAGAGCATGTACTCGTCGAATCCAAATCATCTGCTCCAGGAAATGACCAAATAATTTATGAGTTCATCAAACAGCTACCTGAAAAACAAAAAAAATATTTATTAGATATCTACAATAAAATTTGGAACAACCATACTTACCCAACACAGTGGAGACAAGCTATCGTCCTTCCATTTCCAAAGGCAGGTAAGAATTCAGAAACGCCATCCAATTACCGACCGATATCTCTCACATGCTGCTTAAGTAAAATCCTAGAAAAAATGGTCAGTCAGAGATTATTATGGGAACTCGAAAAAAGAAAACTTTTAACTGAATTTCAAATGGGATTTCGTAAAAATCGCTCCACAAATGATCAACTGGTCCTTCTCGAGGACGCAATTCAAAATGCGTTCTCCAGAAGAAATCATTTGGTTGCAGTCTTTTTTGACTTGGAAAAGGCGTTTGACCAAACCTGGCGCTTAGGTATACTGAAAACTATTCATAAATGGAACTTTAGAGGAAACCTCCCAATTTTCATAAAAAAACTTCCTTGAAGAACGTACATTTAATGTAAAAATTCAAGAAACCTTATCCAACACTCGATCCTTAAAAAATGGTATTCCTCAAGGCTCTACACTGAGTGTAGTACTATTTGCTATAGCGGTTAATGAATTGACAAATGTGATAGAAGAACATGTGGGAAAATCGATATATGTTGATGACCTACTGATGTATTACGAATCAAATAAAATAGAAGACATAGAACAAACATTGCAGCGAAATATCAATAATTTAAATAACTATGCAAGTAGGAATGGCTTCACATTTTCCAAAGAAAAAACGCATTGCATACACTTCTGTAGGCTACGAACTCCCCATAGAGAACCAAGATTATTATTAGGAAATCAGTTAATTGAAATCAAAGAATCAACAAAACTCCTAGGTGTTATATATGACAAAAAATTATATTGGAAGGAACACATCCAAAATACAACAAAAAAATGCAAAAAATACCTTAATATTTTAAAATCAATATCCAGTATCAACTGGGGATGTGACTACAAAAGTCTTCTAATGTTTTACAAAAGCTTCATATTGGCTAGAATTGACTATGGAAGTATTGTCTACTCCTCTGCACGCAAATCGACTCTAAAACCATTAGACTCTATACAAAGAGAAGCGTTATCCATTGCACTGGGAGCATATAGGACAAGTCCTTACCTCTCTTTGTGCAGTGAGACCTCCGTTCCACCTCTGAACTACAGAAGAGACTACCTACTAACTAGTTACTACTCTAAAATCTTATCACAACCTGATCACCCTGTGCATAAAATATTTAGTAATACATCAGAAGACGAAATATACAACAGACGATCCACCATAACAAGACCAGCAAGAATAAGATATAGAGAACTATTGGAAAACCTTAACGAGACACCCCCGCATATCCTTAGCAATCAAGAATACGAAATAGCTCCGTGGATATTAAACAACACAAAACTACACAACGAATGTTTGAAATATAAAAAAGAAGAAACACCTCAAGATATGATTAAACAAGAATTTTTAAACATAATAAATAAATATCAAAATAAACAAATTATCTACACTGATGGCTCCAAAACTACAGATAGAACTAGCAGCGCTATATATGTTGAAAGCTTATCATATTCTTGGACCCTAACATCTGTCGCATCAGTATATACAGCGGAATTGTATGCCATATGGCAAGTTTAACGAATTTTAAGGTCTACCTGACCAAAAAAGACGGTCAAAAGAACAAGTGTGAATACTCGTTTAAAAGGCCCAAATAACTTATCTTCAAAAAATGGAAATCCAAAAAAATAATGACAACTTTAATGTAAAATCTTATTTATTACTGACACTTTCGAGCTTAGAAATGTGGTTATTTTATTTGTGTTTATTTTATTTTGACACTCTGTATATAATTTTTTGATATATTATACTTACTTGATCTTCATGTTCGAATGTCAGTAATAAATAAGATTTTACATTAAAGTTGTCATTATTTTTGGATTTCCATTTTTTGAAGATAAGTTATTTGAGCCTTTTAAACGAGTATTCACACTTGTTCTTTTGACCGTCTTTTTGGTCAGGTAGACCTTAAAATTCGTTAAATCTTTGGCGACCGTGACAGGACATTTGTGAAGATGGATAAAGCCAAAAAGACTCTTGATATTCAGAGATCATCGTTTTCTCGGATATTGAATTCCACGAAGGAAATTATTGCTAAAGGTGACTTTAACTTAGCAGAAATTCGAGCAAATTCTGGATTGTTAGACCAGAAAATAGAGACGATAAATGAATTAGATAGACTTGTAATGGATTTCTTGCTTAATTCTGAAGAGGATACTGATGTTATTGAAGCAGAAATGAAAGAGGCCGACAAATATTCCTTGGCCTATCATCAACTAAAATTTGAAATTAGTAGCCTTTTTGAAAATCCTCGTGAAGTGATTGCATCTACTTCCAGATCCGAACTTTCCCACCATCATTTAAAATTACCAAAAATCGAGTTTAAAAAATTTGGTGGCGATCCGAAGGAATGGATTTTATTTTGGAGTCAGTTCCAGCGAATTCATGATGATATTTCCATAGAAGTTGAAGATAAATTTCACTATCTTATACAAGCTACTGTCCCAAATTCAAGACCCAGATTATTAGTGGAAAGCTACCCTCCAACTAAAGAAAACTATCCAAAAGTGATTGACAGTTTGAGGTCACGTTTTGGTAGAAAAGACTTATTGGTAGAAGTCTACGTTCGTGAAATTTTGAAATTGGTACTGAATAGTAACACTAAAAGATATTCTCTGAGTACACTTTATGATAAGCTTGAGTCACAGTTACGTGCTCTAGAAACCTTTGATGTCAAAACTGACACTTGTGCAGCCATGTTATATCCCTTGGTAGAATCATGTTTAGCTGAAGATTTAATCAGAACATGGCATAGAAGTTCTCTATATGATGCTGAATCAAGTGTTCAAGAACGTCTTGAGAATTTAATGAAGTTTTTGAGAAAAGAAGTTCAAGCTGAAGAAAAAATAGTCA
The DNA here is from genome assembly GCA_927349885.1 of Psylliodes chrysocephalus. NCBI lineage: Eukaryota > Metazoa > Arthropoda > Insecta > Coleoptera > Chrysomelidae > Psylliodes > Psylliodes chrysocephalus. The sequence continues at coordinate 48,037,831 of OV651813.1, read as the reverse complement.
TGGCTACTTTGGGGTTTGAACTACAAAATAAATCTAAAAGAAATTACGACATTTCACCTAAAAGTGCTAATAATGCAACTACTGCTGCAGATTTGATTAATAGGAGCTCTTTAAAATGCGTATTTTGTAAAAGCACACACGACAGTCAGAACTGTACTGAAGCTCGTACTTGGAGCTTAGCTCAAAAGAAAGAAAGACTTTCTGCTAATGCCTGCTGCCATTTGTGTATGAAATTCGGACATATTAAGAGACGATGTAAAGTTAAACTAAGATGTTCCAAATGCCAAGGCAGACATGTGGATATAATGTGTCCAAAAAATGATGAACAACCATCTTCTAATACGCAAACTGTTGATACATCTATTGCTATAGTCGATAATTCTCTTTCCAACTTCACGTTTACCCAAGTATTTTTACAAACTTTGTCTGTTCAAGTAATTGGAGAAAATAAAACTCGTCGAGCTAGACTAGTTATTGATACTGGGTCCGAAAAGTCGTATATTTTAAAGTCAGCTGTTGTTGAGATGGGATTTCAACCAATTAGACAAGAAAATGTTATACATTCACTTTTTGGAGGTGCACAAACTGAAATTATCAACCATAACTGCTACAGAATCCGGTTGTCCGATTTAGAAAATAGTTATTTCTGTAATTTCGAAACTTTGGATCAGCCAATTATCTGTAATAATATTTGTTCTGTGATAGAAGGTCCTTGGATTAAGGAATTATGCCAACTAGGAATAAAACTTTCTGATACAAAAGCTGGTCCCATTGAAATTCTGATTGGTGCTGATATTGCCGGAAAGTTATTCACAGGAAACAAATACCAGTTGAAGTGTGGTTTAGTAGCTCTGGAAACTTTATTGGGTTGGACGATAATGGGCAAATTATCAGACACTCAAATACGAGAACCCACTACTTGTATGTTAATGTCCATGCTCTCTAAAGATACTGTATTGTCTGAGTTATGGAGATTAGATGTATTGGGTATAGATGATCCTGCTGAACATAAATCACGACAAGAGAGAGAAAATGATGTAATGAACTATTTTCTTCAAACTGTAAGTCGACACGAAGATGGTAGATATGAAGTTTGTTTGCCTTTCCTCGAAGGTCATCCACCTATTCCCTCTAACTTTAATATGGCTTATCGAAGGTTAATTAATGTGACTAAGAAACTAAAAGAAGAAGGTTATTATACAGATTATCAACAACAGTTCGATGACTGGTTAACTGAGGGTATTATAGAAGAAGTTTTTGAAAATGACTATAAAGACAAAGGGCATTATTTACCTCATCGTCATGTGGTAAAATTATCAAGTCTCACAACTAAAATCCGCCCTGTATTTGATGCCAGTGCTAGAGAAAAAAATCAACCGTCTCTAAATCAGTGCCTAGAAAAAGGCGTTAATCTAATTGAATTGATACCATCTATTCTTCACCGATTCAGAATATCACAATTTGGAGTTGTAGCTGATATAAGAAAAGCATTTTTGCAGATTAGTCTTCAAGAAAGTGACCGAGATTTTCTTAGATTCCTTTGGTATGATAGTGATGGGAATTTAAAGATATACAGACACGCTAGAGTTGTATTTGGGGTCACTTGCAGTCCGTTTTTGTTGGGAGCTGTTATTAACCATCATTTAGAAAATGCTTTAGATGTATCAAAAATAAAATCTTCATATTCTCCAAGGATTATCCAAAAATTGCTTAAAGGGTTTTATGTAGACAACTGTATTGCTAGTGTAGAATCCGAAGAAGATCTAAAACAATTTATTTTTGAGAGTACTGCACTACTAGAAGAAGCAAAATTTGATCTTAGAGCATGGGAACATACAGATTTTACGCAAAATTTAACAAGTATCCCTTTAACTCCTGTTCTTGGATTACTTTGGAATAGACATTTAGATAGTTTAGAACTGTCTTTAGAATGGATTAACAAAATTAATGCTGCTGTTTTCACCAAACGGTCTATTTTATCAGTTGCTAATCAAATATTTGATCCCATTGGTTTCTCCTGTCCAGTTTCTCTACTGCCAAAATTGTTATTACAGAAATCCTGGATTTTGAAAATAGGATGGGATCAAGTGATCGAAGAAGATATGCATCAAAACTTTTCAAGGTGGTTCAATGAATTACCTTTGCTGGTAAATTTAAAGATTCCTCGATGGTTTTCTTTATCTAAAGATGTTTTAAATGCAACTCTACATGTATTCAACGATGCGAGTAAACATGCATATGCAACTTCCATTTTTTTGAGATGCGAGACTAGTGTTGAAGTAAATATCCAGTTAGTCCAAGCAAAATCAAGAGTGGCACCTGTTAAGAAATTAAGTATTCCACGGTTAGAACTTCTTGCAGCAACGATTGGAGTCAGATTGTCCAGAATCATTATTGAAAACCTTGACTTAGACATGAAAGTTTATTACTGGTCCGATTCGACCACAGTTTTGACTTGGATTAAGAGAGAAGAACAGTGGAAACCTTTCGTTTGGAATCGTGTTCAAGAGATTCGTCGTTTAAGTAATCCTATTGAATGGTATCATGTACCGGGAGATATGAATCCCGCGGATCTTCCGTCACGAGGTTGTTCTCCAAAGCAACTTTTAGATTCGAAGTGGTGGGAAGGTCCTGTGTGGCTTAGAAGCTCAATTATAGAATGGCCAAATCAGACTTTTATTCCCAATGAAGATATTGTTAATATTGAAAAGAAACACGGTATTGCGTCATCGTTAAGTAATTTCAATAACAATTATACGTGGTACTATTCATACTTCTCCAATTATAGTAAAATAATGAGATTAGTTGGATGGGTGAGAAGATATTTAACAAATCTTAAAAGAAAGAATAACTTATCAGATTTACAAAGAAAATGTTCAATGCTAAAGGGTAATGTGAGTTTAATCCAATATAGATATTCGCACTTCCTTAGCGTCGAAAATGTGTCTGTAGAAGAGCTCGAAGCATCAGAATTAACCATAATCAAATTGATCCAAAAAGAAAATTTTATAGGCATTGATGATCCCAAAATATCTACATTAATCCCTTTTATAGATGATGATGGATTAATTAGAATCAAATCAAAAATAGCTGAACGAGAAGACACTTCGCATTTTCGTTTTCCATATGTCCTTCCATCTAAACATGAAGTTGTTTATAGGTTAATTTTTGAACAACATGTTAGAAATTTGCATGCCGGAGTCCAAGTTATGATGAGTAAGCTGCGAGAACGATTTTGGATCCTTAGATGTAGACAGACAGTAAAATCTGTCCTCTCAAAATGCAAAATTTGTCAAAGATATAATAGTAAAAAACTTAATCTACCATCTCCGCCGTTACCACTAGACAGAGTACGTGAAGCTGCAGTATTTGAAATTGTAGGTGTTGACTTGACTGGTCCGCTGTATATTAGAAATGCTGAAAAAGTTTGGGTTGCAATTTATACTTGCGCTGTTTATAGAGCTATCCATCTCGAGTTAGTCTCTTCACTTTCTACTGATGCCTTTCTCCAATCGTGGCGAAGATTTATTGCCAGAAGGGGAAGACCTTCGATTATTTACAGCGATAATGCCAAAAATTTTGTTGGTGCCAATAATGCGTTTGAGGCAATCGATTGGACGAAAGTTGAGGAACAAAGTAATCTACAGCGGATCAAATGGAAATGGATACCACCTACTGCAGCTTGGTGGGGAGGATGGTGGGAACGACTCATAAGAATTATTAAAGATATTTTACGTAGAGTCTTAGGTCGCTCTTATCTAAATTATGAAGAATTATCAACCATTATTTGTGAGTGTGAATCAATTATTAATTCAAGACCTTTGACCTATGTCTCGGAAGATTGTAATGACATGGTTCCTCTCACGCCTGCAATGTTTTTTCAGGATATTACGGAAATTGGTGTACTTGATCTTGATAATATTGAACAGGGAGATATACGAAGACATCACCGACGTCGTTTAAAGTTAAAAGAAGATTTAAGAAAGAGGTTTCGAAATGAGTATTTAGGACAATTATCTTTATTCAAAGACAGAAAAGCATCGTTTTCGAATTTCAAATTAGATGATATAGTACTCATTGGAAATGATAAAGATAAAAGACTAGACTGGCCTCTGGGACGGATTGAGAATCTAATTCCAGGAATAGATGGAAAGGTACGGCTTGCTAAATTAAGAACAGCTACAGGAACTCTTTTGAGGCCCATTCAGCGGCTCTATCCCTTGGAAATGAGTAAAGAGGATGGAAGATTATTAAAGGAAAAGGAATGTACCGACAAGGGAAAATATAAAACTAAAAGTGGAAGAATTGTGAAACCTCCTTCGCGGTTTAAATTTTAAAGTCACAGATTCCCTCTTGAGTGACTTCTGGTGGGAGGATGTTAGAAATGTGGTTATTTTATTTGTGTTTATTTTATTTTGACACTCTGTATATAATTTTTTGATATATTATACTTACTTGATCTTCATGTTCGAATGTCAGTAATAAATAAGATTTTACATTAAAGTTGTCATTATTTTTGGATTTCCATTTTTTGAAGATAAGTTATTTGAGCCTTTTAAACGAGTATTCACACTTGTTCTTTTGACCGTCTTTTTTGGTCAGGTAGACCTTAAAATTCGTTAAATCGAATTTTAAGGTCTACCTGACCAAAAAAGACGGTCAAAAGAACAAGTGTGAATACTCGTTTAAAAGGCCCAAATAACTTATCTTCAAAAAATGGAAATCCAAAAAAATAATGACAACTTTAATGTAAAATCTTATTTATTACTGACATTCGAACATGAAGATCAAGTAAGTATCTTTAGAGAGCATGGACATTAACATACAAGTAGTGGGTTCTCGTATTTGAGTGTCTGATAATTTGCCCATTATCGTCCAACCCAATAAAGTTTCCAGAGCTACTAAACCACACTTCAACTGGTATTTGTTTCCTGTGAATAACTTTCCGGCAATATCAGCACCAATCAGAATTTCAATGGGACCAGCTTTTGTATCAGAAAGTTTTATTCCTAGTTGGCATAATTCCTTAATCCAAGGACCTTCTATCACAGAACAAATATTATTACAGATAATTGGCTGATCCAAAGTTTCGAAATTACAGAAATAACTATTTTCTAAATCGGACAACCGGATTCTGTAGCAGTTATGGTTGATAATTTCAGTTTGTGCACCTCCAAAAAGTGAATGTATAACATTTTCTTGTCTAATTGGTTGAAATCCCATCTCAACAACAGCTGACTTTAAAATATACGACTTTTCGGACCCAGTATCAATAACTAGTCTAGCTCGACGAGTTTTATTTTCTCCAATTACTTGAACAGACAAAGTTTGTAAAAATACTTGGGTAAACGTGAAGTTGGAAAGAGAATTATCGACTATAGCAATAGATGTATCAACAGTTTGCGTATTAGAAGATGGTTGTTCATCATTTTTTGGACACATTATATCTACATGTCTGCCTTGGCATTTGGAACATCTTAGTTTAACTTTACATCGTCTCTTAATATGTCCGAATTTCATACACAAATGGCAGCAGGCATTAGCAGAAAGTCTTTCTTTCTTTTGAGCTAAGCTCCAAGTACGAGCTTCAGTACAGTTCTGACTGTCGTGTGTGCTTTTACAAAATACGCATTTTAAAGAGCTCCTATTAATCAAATCTGCAGCAGTAGTTGCATTATTAGCACTTTTAGGTGAAATGTCGTAATTTCTTTTAGATTTATTTTGTAGTTCAAACCCCAAAGTAGCCATGACTATTTTTTCTTCAGCTTGAACTTCTTTTCTCAAAAACTTCATTAAATTCTCAAGACGTTCTTGAACACTTGATTCAGCATCATATAGAGAACTTCTATGCCATGTTCTGATTAAATCTTCAGCTAAACATGATTCTACCAAGGGATATAACATGGCTGCACAAGTGTCAGTTTTGACATCAAAGGTTTCTAGAGCACGTAACTGTGACTCAAGCTTATCATAAAGTGTACTCAGAGAATATCTTTTAGTGTTACTATTCAGTACCAATTTCAAAATTTCACGAACGTAGACTTCTACCAATAAGTCTTTTCTACCAAAACGTGACCTCAAACTGTCAATCACTTTTGGATAGTTTTCTTTAGTTGGAGGGTAGCTTTCCACTAATAATCTGGGTCTTGAATTTGGGACAGTAGCTTGTATAAGATAGTGAAATTTATCTTCAACTTCTATGGAAATATCATCATGAATTCGCTGGAACTGACTCCAAAATAAAATCCATTCCTTCGGATCGCCACCAAATTTTTTAAACTCGATTTTTGGTAATTTTAAATGATGGTGGGAAAGTTCGGATCTGGAAGTAGATGCAATCACTTCACGAGGATTTTCAAAAAGGCTACTAATTTCAAATTTTAGTTGATGATAGGCCAAGGAATATTTGTCGGCCTCTTTCATTTCTGCTTCAATAACATCAGTATCCTCTTCAGAATTAAGCAAGAAATCCATTACAAGTCTATCTAATTCATTTATCGTCTCTATTTTCTGGTCTAACAATCCAGAATTTGCTCGAATTTCTGCTAAGTTAAAGTCACCTTTAGCAATAATTTCCTTCGTGGAATTCAATATCCGAGAAAACGATGATCTCTGAATATCAAGAGTCTTTTTGGCTTTATCCATCTTCACAAATGTCCTGTCACGGTCGCCAAAGATTTAACGAATTTTAAGGTCTACCTGACCAAAAAAGACGGTCAAAAGAACAAGTGTGAATACTCGTTTAAAAGGCTCAAATAACTTATCTTCAAAAAATGGAAATCCAAAAATAATGACAACTTTAATGTAAAATCTTATTTATTACTGACATTCGAACATGAAGATCAAGTAAGTTTAATATATCAAAAAATTATATACAGAGTGTCAAAATAAAATAAACACAAATAAAATAACCACATTTCTAACATCAAGCTTTGAAATATATAGACCTGGGAAATAATACAGTAAATATTATATGCTCTGACTCCCTTAGTTCACTTCAAGCCCTACAAAATAAATTCAATCAAGATCCAATGATAAAGCAAATAAATGCAACTTTACATTACCTAGAATCGACAGGTAAAAGTATTTCCTTTATATGGGTTCCAAGCCACATTGGAATAACAGGCAATGAGTCTGCAGACAAAGCAGCTAAAGAAGCATTAAACCATTTACCTGAAAATATACCAATTAGAGCAGATGATCTCAAAACTTACCTTAAACAAAAAATACTTACACAATGGCAAGAATACTGGAGCCAAAATCAATCCAAACTCAACCGAGTAAAGAACACAACCAAACCATGGACTCCACCAGAATACTTACAACGAAGAGAACAAGCAATACTTTCAAGACTAAGAATAGGCCATACTAGATACACATCCTCTTATATGCTTTGTGGCGAAAACCAACCAAACTGCGACATGTGCAGAACAACAATTACAGTAGACCATATATTAATAGAATGTCCAAAATATGAAAATAAGAGACGCGAGTTGGCACTCCCTCAAAATATAGAGCTATGTTTAACAAATAACTTCTATATAAAAAAATGCATAAATTTTTTAAAGGAAATTAACCTTTTTCAAGAAATCTAACGAATAATATAAACAATACCGAACTTTATACATTACCTGTAATCGGCTAATGACCCAGATGTCGATGCCGCAAAAAAAAAAAAAATAATAATAATAATAATAATAATAATTAATAATAATAATAATAATAATAATAATAATAATAATAATAATAATAATAATAATAATAATAATAATAATAATAATAATAATAATAATAATAATAATAATAATAATAATAATAATAATAATAATAATAATAATAATAATAATAATAATAATAATAATAATAATAATAATAATAATAATAATAATAATAATAATAATAATAATAATAATAATAATAATAATAATAATAAAAATAATAATAATAATAATAATAATAAAAATAATAATAATAATAATAATAATAATAATAATAATAATAATAATAATAATAATAATAATAATAATAATAATAATAATAATAATAATAATAATAATAATAATAATAATAATAATAATAATAATAATAATAATAATAATAATAATAATAATAATAATAATAATAATAATAATAATAATAATAATAATAATAATAATAATAATAATAATAATAATAATAATAATAATAATAATAATAATAATAATAATAATAATAATAATAATAATAATAATAATAATAATAATAATAATAATAATAATAATAATAATAATAATAATAATAATAATAATAATAATAATAATAATAATAATAATAATAATAATAATAATAATAATAATAATAATAATAATAATAATAATAATAATAATAATAATAATAATAATAATAATAATAATAATAATAATAATAATAATAATAATAATAATAATAATAATAATAATAATAATAATAATAATAATAATAATAATAATAATAATAATAATAGATAGATAGATAGATAGATAGATAGATTTATTGACAATATATACATAAGTACATTTTATGTCATAGACTACAATATGGTATACCAAATATAAATACAAATTTAATGATAAAACAAAACATCTACAAGCTATATAAAATATGCATTCACACACATAAAATTTTTTGTAAAAATTCACGTCAATAAAATTTAAAATTTAAATTAAAATAAAGTTAAGATTGAAATTAAAATTAAGATTAAGATTAAAAATTAAATTAAAATTAAAATTTTTGGTCAACAATTCTAAAAGAGGTAGCTTGTAAATATTCATTCAAGGAATAGAAGCAATGCTCGACTAGAAAGTTTTTAGCTATCATATTAAAAGCCTTTAATGTCATATTCTTTATGGGATAATTTTTATGGTGATTCACGAAAGCGTTATAAATATAGTAATCAGGTTTATTGTTTTGAGTAATACATATTCTAGAAAAGCTATTGACTATATTTTCTTTAAATCTAGTGTTATGCTGATGTATGTCTGCATGAGTAGGAACTTGATAACGATTCAAGTGAATCCACGATAAGACCTGAAATATATATATGCACGGCAAAGGCAGAATTTTGTGTTTTTTGAATATAGGCTGACAGTGATCTAAGTAGTGTGCACCATCAATAATTCTTAGAGCTGCCTTCTGATAGCTAAACACTTTCTGTAAGGAGCTGGATTTGCCCCAGAGCATTATACCATAACTAATATTACTGTGGACTAGAGCATAGTATACTGACCTCATAGAATGCGGATCCAGGTTAGAATACAACTGTCTCATGACGTAAATTTGTGTTGCTAGTTTAGAGCAAAGGTTGGCTATATGTGAGGCCCAAGTGAGACACGTGTCCAGCGTAAAACCAAGTGTTTTTACAGGCTCCGATTTTTTTGCCAGTTTGTCTGAGCTAAATAAAATTCTGTTTGTTTTAGCTGCATTTAGCATTAGCTTGTTAGAACTAAACCAGCGTTTTGCTAGTATTGTATCATCACTGGTAGATGTTAAATTACCCCTTGTGAGAAGAGTTGTATCGTCCGCAAATAAAATGCATTTACGTGGCTCAATAGATTTTGGTAGGTCGTTGATGTAGAGCAAAAGAGAACTGGGCCCAATACAGAACCCTGTGGAACACCACTTACCACCGGAAGCATGCTAGAAACGTCATCATTGTATACCACGTATTGCATCCTATCAGTTAAATATGATCTGAAGATCTCAAGACTATTTCCCCTTATCCCGTAGAACTCTAATTTGTCAATCAAAAGCTCTATATTGACGCAGTCGAATGCCTTCGATAGGTCGCACATGGTTGCACATGAACTGTAACCCTGATCGAGATTATCAACCACGCATTCAATTAGAGAAATCATCGCTTTGACCGTCGATTTGCCCTTTCGAAATCCGTATTGTGAAGGTGATAGGATTTCTTTACCTTCAATGTAAGAGAGCAATTTATTTTTTAAAATTTTTTCAAATAGTTTTGAGATGACCGGGACGATAGCAATAGGCCGAAAGTTATCAGGACATTCAGTGTCGCCTTTTTTGTGCAATGGTATCAATCTAGATATTTTTAATTGTGACGGAAAATTACCCTCTTCTAAACATCTATTAAAAAGTAGTGTTAATGGTATTACCAGCGGTTCCATCGCGCATTTTATCATTTTGCTACTTAGGCCATAGTGGTCTAGGCTGGCTGAATTTTTCATCTCACGCACTGCCTTACGTACATCTTCTTGTAGTATAGGTGACATAAAAAATGAACCTGATGGCTTAGGTTGGAGATTTAAGTAATCAAGAGGATGTACGTCAGGAGTTTCTATGTGGATAGAAATGGTCTCTGCAATAGTAGCAAAAAAGTTATTGAATTCTGATGAAGAAAGAGATGAAGACGCGTTATTATTTTTATTGGAATTGGAATTCCGAGATGAATTTACCAGATGCCATATTGTTTTTGTTTTATTATCTGAAGATTCAATTTTCTCGGCGTAAGCACATCTCTTAGCAATTTTCAGGGCTGCACGGTATTGTTTACGTTTTTCCGTAAAGTCCAACCAATTTGTGTCCAATCTATATTTATTAAAACGCAATTTTAGTTTAAAAACCTCGCTTCGCAATTTTTTTAGATCCGCGTTATACCATTTTATTTTCGACGAGCGCCGGCTAATGTTTCTAAGTGGAAAACATTCTTCTACAGCCTCTACAAGACGCGCCACGACTATATCAGTCATCTCGGATGTATTTAATAAATCGAAATTGTAACTATTCCAATCTATATCCTGCAGCGAGTTAGAAAACTTTATCAATGCCGAGTCGGTAACTGACCGTTTTAAGTATGTTTCGTCGTTCCGATCTTTCAGGTTAGACTCAACGAACACGAATGTTCCGAGATGATCAGCTATCATCGGGTCACATACACCGATATCGATACAGTTTAGTGTATTCGGATTTAAAATTATATTATCTAGTTTTGATTGCGATCGGGCTGTAATTCTAGTAGGGACATGTATCAAATGCTCTAGTCCGTACATTTTTAAACAATTTCTAAAGTTAACTATGTATTCAGTGTTGCAATCAAAGTCCAAATTAAAATCACCTACTATTAATACTTTCTTATATTTTTTATGGATAAAATCAATAAGACCAAAAAAACAATTCTTAAAGATTTCTAGATTTCCACTAGAAGATGACCTGTAAATACACAATATGAAAGTATTGGTTCCAGTCACTTCTGATCCGCAGAATTCGGCATGAATAGGCTGGGCATAATAATAATAATAATAATAATAATAATAATAATAATAATAATAATAATAATAATAATAATAATAATAATAATAATAATAATAATAATAATAATAATAATAATAATAATAATAATAATAATAATAATAATAATAATAATAATAATAATAATAATAATAATAATAATAATAATAATAATAATAATAATAATAATAATAATAATAATAATAATAATAATAATAATAATAATAATAATAATAATAATAATAATAATAATAATAATAATAATAATAATAATAATAATAATAATAATAATAATAATAATAATAATAATAATAATAATAATAATAATAATAATAATAATAATAATAATAATAATAATAATAATAATAATAATAATAATAATAATAATAATAATAATAATAATAATAATAATAATAATAATAATAATAATAATAATAATAATAATAATAATAATAATAATAATAATAATAATAATAATAATAATAATAATAATAATAATAATAATAATAATAATAATAATAATAATAATAATAATAATAATAATAATAATAATAATAATAATAATAATAATAATAATAATAATAATAATAATAATAATAATAATAATAATAATAATAATAATAATAATAATAATAATAATAATAATAATAATAATAATAATAATAATAATAATAATAATAATAATAATAATAATAATAATAATAATAATAATAATAATAATAATAATAATAATAAATAATAGATATTCTTACTTCGCATAAGCTCACTTGTATGGGGGTGAAATGCATGAAAAATAATTTTTTGTATTGCCATCTCTTTGATATATTTTTTATTTATTTTTCTTGGGAATTTTTAGTAAATATAATTATATAAAACTTTGTATGATATTTATTTTATCCCTCATAATTATTTGTCATAGAATTTTACATTTTTATTGGGCATTTCATAATTGTTACAAACAGCTAATAAAAAAGGAAAATTTTAATTATAATTAAGAGGAAAATTTACTTAAGCAATTATCTTTTTCTAAACAATACGAAATAGAGCCACAAATATTTCTATAGCTTAATTTTACTTTTTAGTGAATGAAAAATATGTACCTTCAGGTAAAAGTGAAATGTCCGTTTTTCTGGAGCCAGTATTTCGAAATTTGATTTAATTATTTTGTCAATTTTTGAAATCTTCATAAAAACAAAATTTTGCGATTTATTGCCATCAAAATTTTATTAAATTTTGAAAAAGTTGTTAGAGACAAATGTAATTTTTCAGTTTTTTTCTTAGTTATTAAGAATCTGGACGGATCTGGCAACGGCGCTCTATGTTCCAGACTTTTAGCCATCCGCCATTCTCCGGTTATTCGCAACAATTTGTAATAGTTTTGTTATTAGCAGGAGTTTTGCTCTAAAAGAATCCTTATAACTAGCACGGGGGTTTATATCATATGCAAAATATGCCAACCTGTTTACTGCGCAGACCACCCGGCGCTTGGGTGCTCTGAAGTCCGTTTTACAATAACCAAATTGTATTAAAATGTAAAGCACACTGAATAATTTAATAAAATCTCGCTTAGTAATACAAAAAAGTATAATTTCAACAATGTTAATGTATATATTAAACCAAATTAAAAAATCATGCCTTCACTCAGTTATTTGTACAATGTTAACCTGTCTTTATGTCCGCTACATGCCTGCTGGCTCCCCCGTGTGCCCGCTGCCACTTAAACGCGCACGCTGTTAACAAAAAGTAAACAAAAAAAATATGGTTATGGTTGCCGCCGACGAAAACTTGTGAGTGAGAGTATTTTTATTTATTTTAGTTTTAGATATGTTATTTAGGATTATTTAAAATTAAGTAAAGGTATTTTGATGCTTTAATGAGTCTTTACAGAGAACATTCATTATAAATAAATACAAAGAAAGAATGGTGCCACATTTTAAATATTCCATGTGAAACCAATCATGAATTATGAGATAATTTTGATACGAAATAGATTACAAACACAAATCGTTCAAGACTATGCTAAGAGTTGCTTTGCCTTTAATACCCTCAAAGCCAGATACACCAAAGATAATAATACTTAGTAATGTTGTTATCACACCTCCAGATTACCTGTATTACATTTTAATAATATAAATCAAAATTTCAAAGACGGTCAGTCATCAATTGAATTTGAATCTTACATAAGGAACAACGTTTCGATAATGGATTTTTAAATAAATTTAATAGAAAACAGAAAAGAAAAATTTGCAAATTAAAAAAGGCCCTATAATTAATTCCTAATGTAACGTTTAAACTGCAGTCAAAATTTCAGAATCAAAGATATTTCAACAATTTAATTAAAAACTATCATAATGTAGGTTTGTTCAGGTTTCTTTAAAACTCGATGCAAACTGTCCGAGAATCAGTGAAACAGTTTAATTCCAAATTATTTGTCGCATACAACTATTAAACTGTCGTCCACTGGTCAACTAGTCTTCTGATAGTTCTCAATGTATTTTTGAAGAACCCGGACAAACCTAGTATGAGGGCTGTGGCAATATTTTAAAGACCAAAAAGATAAACAAAATGATTGAAGTTACTGCATTTAATTTTTTTTTCTGTTTCAGTTTATATGGATGGTTGCCTTTTATCTTATTTCCCAAGATATAACAAGAACATTTTTGTTATTTAGAAAATTTATTAGGCATTAGTTTTTTCAAATCAAGTACATGAATTATTTGTTCTGCAATTTCTGATTTTCATTATTTTAACCGAAGATAGTTAACGTACACCTAAATAATAATGTAATATTTGTGATATTAGAGTAACTTTCTTAAAGATAATAAATATTTGGAGATAATTTATAATACTAGAATTTGTTTTTAAGTCAAACTCATTAGATAATCTTTAGAGAATAGCATTTTCGTGAAATTAGGAGTATTTTTTATAGAAACTAGTAAACATTTGTAAAAATAGATTGTACTTTGTATGGAAATAAACTAATATATACAAATAATGATGGTAGGTCGGGTTATCCGGGCTTTCCTCACCTGCAAATAAAATAGCACTATCGGTTATCTTTAAGTCAGCCCAGAGTGCCATAGCAAATAATAAACTACTCTTGCCACTCACAAGCTCTTCTTGGGGTTTAACTCATGTAGGGTGAAGTGTAGGAAAATCTATTATTATTGTTGTATTGCCATTAATTTAATTTATTTTTCTTGGGAATTTTTAGTAAATATAATTATATAAAAATTTGTATGGTATTTATTTTACCCCTCATAGTTATTTGTCATAGAATTTTACATTTTTGTTGGCATTTCATAATTGTTACAAACAGCTAATAAAAAAGCAAAATTTTAAATATAATTAAGAGGAGAAAAATTTATTTTAGCAATTATCTTTTTCTAACCAATACAAAATAGAGCTATGAACATATTTAGTTTACTTTTAATTTTTAGTGAATGAATAATATGTACTTTCAGGTAAAAGTGAAATATTTATTTCTCTGGAGCCACTATTCCGAAATCTGATTTATTTTCTCAAAAATTGAGAAAATCTTTATGAAACAAAATTTTGCGATTTTTGCCATGAAAATTGAAATTTGAAAAAAGTGGCTCCAGAGGAAAGAACGTCTACCTTAACTTACATGTTTTTTCTTTCACTAAAAATGAAAAAAATGAACTGAAATTTTGGATGTTTATATTTTGTATTAGGTGGAAAATAACAATTGTTAAAATAAATGCTCCTCTTAGTGGAAGTAAAATAAGCCCGCCAATTTTCAAATTAAATATGGTATTACGGGTAACTGCATTACCAACAGAGTTATGATTGAACAGTTAATATTGCAGGTAACTATATTACCGACAGAGTAGGATTAGTTGAACCACCCGCCCCCACAGGTCGCTGCAAGCAAACTTGTTGCCAAATTTCTACAAAGACACGGCAACTCTTAATAATCTTTCCTCCATAATAACTAGTTTGTAATAAGTCGCTGAAAGGGTTGTATTGTTTCTCACGTCTCAGCTTGTCGGAGAATAAATCAGTTTGTGTTAAATAGTGTTTTATTTTTATCGAACCGGAGATCTTACCCAAAGCGGTGCTTTGGTGTGACTTCTCTCAATAAAAGTGGCTCCAGAGGAACATATTTTAGCTACAGGTACATGTTTTTTATTTCACTAAAAATTAAAAAAAAAATACTACCAAAATTTTGTATGGCTATATTTCGTATGACTTAGAAAATAATTGCAAAAGTAAATTCTCCTTTAAAAAAACCCGCCAATTTTTAAATTAAATATAAAATTATGGGTAACTACATTACCGACAGAGTAAGAGTTGATGTGTAATACTTCTGGTAACTACATTACCGACAGAGTAAGATTAGTTCTACTCCTCCACCCCACAGGTCGCTGCAAGCAAACATGTTGCCAAATTTCTACAAAGAAACGGGGCAACTCTTAATAATCCTTCCTCCATGTTTATTATCGTTACATGTTTTAGAGTAAGAGCAAAAAATAATTTCTTAAATTTCTATTTTAACACACTGTAAGTTTTTTACTATCAATTTTTAGGGTTCTGTACCCGAAGGGTAACCAACGGGATCCTATTACTAAGCCTGCGCTGTCTGTCAGCGGGCTGTATCTCATGATCCGTAATAGGTAGACAGTTGAAATTTTCACAGAATTTGTATTTCTATTGCCGCTATAACAACAAATAAAATTAATAAAAATTAAAGGGAGTTTCCTACTAAAAACGTTGTTTTTTTTATATATGTATATATTCTGTGGCAAATGGAGTCATTCCGATGCCAAAGTTAACCCAAAATTGTTTTTTTGTTTTTTGCTGGATTCTAATAAAGTATGTAAAAAGTAGCTACATAATATTAAATCTTGTACGATGGTGCGAAACCCTTCATGCGCGAGTCCGACTTGCACTTAGCCGGTTTTATTTATGTATCCCAGAAACTGTGATTAAATTTACTGTACATTTTTTTTTGTTGCACCCTGTGTATCTACATATAGCTTAGCTTTTCCCTACAATTATTATTTATTTAAATTTAAAATATACAGATGTATTCTAGTATCATTTACAATATTAGCAATAGTGTCTCTAATATATTAAAATAAAAAATCTTTGTGAACATTTTGTCCTATTTTTTATTTTCACCCACTGTAAATATTCTCCAGATTTTCATCCTAATTGAATAATATTTGTTTTTAACACTGATCTAAACAACATCTTTAGGTGAAAAGAATTTAGTATTTTCAGGGACTCTCTGTATACAAATAATGCTCTAATTCTAAATTAATCTTAATTCAATGTGCTCTACTTAAATTTTACAGAGAAATGGCCAAGGTTCTATTTTTTTTATTTACCAATAAGCATACTTCTCACTGTTAATATTCTTCTGTTCATTGTTACATCATTAAAAATATTCAAAAGGAAAGGAGAAACAAAAATGTTGAAGAGGATAGACAGTAAAATACATAATCATGAGGATGACACACAGAAGTAAGTACAATAATAAATTACACGTATATAACCATTATGAAATTATTATTCTTGTTAAGCATAAAAAGTTAAAAGTTTGACAAAACAATAATGACAAATTGTGTTGTACCCCACTGAGAAAGCAAAATAATAAAATAGAAAATAAAGCCTCTGGAATAACTTTTTATAAGGGTTGTATTACATTTAATCGAGCACCAAAGTAATATTGACATGGTCTCCAAATTTAATTACCAAATTATTTATTTTTGAGCCCCAAAGTATTAAGTTGTGAGGTTTATTTATCTATTTCAGCAGCAACTAATTGAATAGCACATAGAAAGAACGATAAAAGTCACTTTTTTCCAAAACTGAGTTAAATACACGATAAAATAGTTGAGAGTGTGTAGTAAAGGTAGGTGAATACAATATTGCCAAGCTGACAACCACGCCAAGGGACGGTTTGGTTTCTGAAAGATAAATGCCACTCGGAGTACTTTCCCAATAGTAAAAGCAATCTACATTTTAATTTGTGGTGAATTCTAACCTCATATTTTCGTTTAGCAGTTGGTTTCCCACCTAAACTGCTTTGCCACCACCACCGTTGTAAGCGATTACTTGTGATATTTATTGGATATTTCAAAGATTTTGCTTTTTTTATCAGCAGTAATTTTTATTAAAGAATGAGCTATGAACTAATGGTAGACATTTAAAAATAGTATGTTTTTTACCGAAGTAAGCAAGAAACAGTAGAAATGTGCGCGTGTTTGTAATATCGCCAAAATGACCGCGTAGCAATATTTTTCATGTTTTCTTGAAATAATACTAAAGAATCGTTCATTATTTTATAGAATCGCCATGAATAAAACAAGAAACCGAGCTGTCAGAGGGAAATGGTCGGAAAAAAATATGCAGCTTGCCCTAGCAGCTGTTGGAAATGGCGTGTCTGTGAATTCAGCAAGTAAGGAATTTTTGTTCCCTCGTAGGACCCTGGGAAACTACTTACGTAACCATCAAACAACAAAATCTGCCATGGGTCGCAAATCAGTTATTAATTTAGAACATGAGAAAGATTTGTGTGGAAGAATAATTCGTTTGGCGGAAGTAGGCTATGCTTTAACTTCGAAAAATTTACGGCGATGCGTGTTCAATTTTTGTGAGACCAACCAAATTCAAAATCCGTTCAATAAAATGACAAAATTGGTCAACAGGCATCCGAATATTAGGAATTGGAAAGCTCAGAGCATGAACCCCGCGAGAGCTCAGAAACTAAATAGGTTTAGTGTAAGTGACCATTTTGAAAAATTGGGCAAAATTCTTGCTAACATGGACATCATAGACAAGCCTGAGCATATCTACAACATGGATGAGAAAGGCTGTCGGTTAGCATTACACCACCAACAAACACTCCTTGCAAAAAAGAAGCAAAGCGAGTGCACCTTGTGGCAAATGAGCATACATAAAACGTCACAATAGTATCTTGTGGCAATGCCCTGGGTTCTGCGATTCCTCCCTCAATTTTATTTAATGGAAAAAGAAAAAAACCAGAATGGGAAGATACACTTCCGGCGTCTACTACGGTGGTTATGACTCCGAAAGGTAGTATGACCATTGATACTTTTAAACAATGGCTGCATCATTTTGCCAAATACAAAGTTGCTGGTCAATCTCTTTTAATTTTCGATGATGCTAAGTGTCATCTGGATTATTCTATTGTCACGGTCGCAAATGAACTACAACCTATGGATAGGTCTGTGTTTCGCTCATTTGAACACTATTGAGATGACGAAGTACTTAAATACTGGTTAACATATAGGCAACGTGCTATAACAAAACAACGTTTTGAAAACATTTTTTCTGTAGTTTGGGACAAATGTATGACACCATCAAACATTAAATCTGATTTCGCAGCAACTGGAATTTATCCGTTCAATCCGGACATTTTACCACCCGAAACATATGCTCTAAGCAGTGTAACTGAACAGGAAAATCCTAGCCAACAACTACCTACGCAACATAGAGTCATGACACCCCCTCCAGGTCCTTCCAACAGTCGACCCATTATTTCACGTACACCACTTCCAAATCTCTCGACAGCTGCTGGAAAACATCAACGAATTCAGTTACGTGACATAAGTGATTCTGAAGAGAGGGAATCCTTGCCGTCCGAATGCTTAGACGATAATACAAATAGTGACGCCAAAGAAGACGAACAGGACGAAGAGAGTGAAAATCAACACACGTCATTTTCTGATGTGCTTACCACACCTGAAATGGCTCACAAATATTATGACACCAGGCCAAGAAAACCAGCAATCAATTCCAGAGCACAAGTTTTTACCAAAACACCTTTTCGCCAAGTCTAATCTAACAGACAACACTTCTACTTCCAAGTCTAAGAAACCTGCACCAGGGAAAAAGTCCTTCGGCCTGAAGAAAGCGACCAGTAAAGAAAGTTGGTATTGTAAAGCATGCAAAATGGACAGAATCGCAGGCATGCGTCTTTGCGTGGTTTGCAACAGCTATTTACACGACAACTGCTTGGGACTAACCAAGAAGGATACATTTGAGGGTTACATTTGTCTATATTGTTACTAAAATTTTTTTGCTTGTTTATTGCTATTAGAAAAACTGACTTTTCTTGTAAAATTTTTGATAAAAACAACATTTTATACGAATAATAGTATGTGGTGTTATTGCTAACCCACCTGAGACAATATCGCAAATGTGCAATGTTCTAAAAAAATGTTCGCAAAATACACAAACTTGCTTGTAACAATCGTAACATATTTTACTATTTTAAATTATTAGTACGATGTATCAGTAACAGTCCTACCCCCCCGAATTTTTTTTTTAATATACAGTACTTTTATATAAAAACATTATAAGCTTAGTATGGCGATATTGCATTCACTTACCTTATATGCTTAACAGGTTTACACAGCAATAAATTTCACAGTCACAGAGTTATTTCAGAAACAGAAAATGGTGTATACAGCAAAAATTATAAATATCACGGCCAAATACAGCAAACCAGTGCGACACCGGTGGAAAAGAACAAGAACAAAGACATGGTACAAAATGGCTACTAACTCATTATCCCTAATATTCCTGCTCTAAGTGTTTTTGACTTAAAAAGTAAAAATTCAATTTACAGGAAACTTTTAATGATCTTCATCGTTTTTGCTTTAGACTCTTCAATTATTGTTGACACCACATATCGTAATAATATATTTGAGCCCTAAGAACATAAGCCTAACAAATATACATTTGAACAGTAAAACTAAAGACACCAAGTTTTACACTCTGTCCCCAAAGTAACACGCATAAAAATCAAAAAAAGATAACGAACGTAACGCTAAAAATACATCTTCTAACGATTCAAAATAACATATAAAACAACAGCATAATTATATTATTTGACTATAAGAGCTGGCCTGGCTCTCGTCGGTCGTCACCAATTTCTTCCTATAAGATTTTTTTTTGCTTCAGGAGGGGTTATAGCGTAATTAATTTGAATGGACATATACATTAACATTATACATTAACATTATACATTAACATTATACATTAACATTATACATTAACATTATACATTAACATTATACATTAACATTATACATTAACATTATACATTAACATTATACATTAACCTTATACATTAACATTATACATTAACATTATACATTAACATTATACATTAACATTATACATTAACATTATACATTAACATTATACATTAACATTATACATTAACATTATACATTAACATTATACATTAACATTATACATTAACATTATACATTAACATTATACATTAACATTATACATTAACATTATACATTAACATTATACATTAACATTATACATTAACATTATACATTAACATTATACATTAACATTATACATTAACATTATACATTAACATTATACATTAACATTATACATTAACATTATACATTAACATTATACATTAACATTATACATTAACATTATACATTAACATTATACATTAACATTATACATTAACATTATACATTAACATTATACATTAACATTATACATTAACATTATACATTAACATTATACATTAACATTATACATTAACATTATACATTAACATTATACATTAACATTATACATTAACATTATACATTAACATTATACATTAACATTATACATTAACATTATACATTAACATTATACATTAACATTATACATTAACATTATACATTAACATTATACATTAACATTATACATTAACATTATACATTAACATTATACATTAACATTATACATTAACATTACATTAACATTAACATTAACTTACATTAACATTATACATTAACATTATACATTAACATTATACATTAACATTATACATTAACATTATACATTAACATTATACATTAACATTATACATTAACATTATACATTAACATTATACATTAACATTATACATTAACATTATACATTAACATTATACATTAACATTATACATTAACATTATACATTAACATTATACATTAACATTATACATTAACATTATACATTAACATTATACATTAACATTATACATTAACATTATACATTAACATTATACATTAACATTATACATTAACATTATACATTAACATTATACATTAACATTATACATTAACATTATACATTAACATTATACATTAACATTATACATTAACATTATACATTAACATTATACATTAACATTATACATTAACATTATACATTAACATTATACATTAACATTATACATTAACATTATACATTAACATTATACATTAACATTATACATTAACATTATACATTAACATTATACATTAACATTATACATTAACATTATACATTAACATTATACATTAACATTATACATTAACATTATACATTAACATTATACATTAACATTATACATTAACATTATACATTAACATTATACATTAACATTATACATTAACATTATACATTAACATTATACATTAACATTATACATTAACATTATACATTAACATTATACATTAACATTATACATTAACATTATACATTAACATTATACATTAACATTATACATTAACATTATACATTAACATTATACATTAACATTATACATTAACATTATACATTAACATTATACATTAACATTATACATTAACATTATACATTAACATTATACATTAACATTATACATTAACATTATACATTAACATTATACATTAACATTATACATTAACATTATACATTAACATTATACATTAACATTATACATTAACATTATACATTAACATTATACATTAACATTATACATTAACATTATACATTAACATTATACATTAACATTATACATTAACATTATACATTAACATTATACATTAACATTATACATTAACATTATACATTAACATTATACATTAACATTATACATTAACATTATACATTAACATTATACATTAACATTATACATTAACATTATACATTAACATTATACATTAACATTATACATTAACATTATACATTAACATTATACATTAACATTATACATTAACATTATACATTAACATTATACATTAACATTATACATTAACATTATACATTAACATTATACATTAACATTATACATTAACATTATACATTAACATTATACATTAACATTATACATTAACATTATACATTAACATTATACATTAACATTATACATTAACATTATACATTAACATTATACATTAACATTATACATTAACATTATACATTAACATTATACATTAACATTATACATTAACATTATACATTAACATTATACATTAACATTATACATTAACATTATACATTAACATTATACATTAACATTATACATTAACATTATACATTAACATTATACATTAACATTATACATTAACATTATACATTAACATTATACATTAACATTATACATTAACATTATACATTAACATTATACATTAACATTATACATTAACATTATACATTAACATTATACATTAACATTATACATTAACATTATACATTAACATTATACATTAACATTATACATTAACATTATACATTAACATTATACATTAACATTATACATTAACATTATACATTAACATTATACATTAACATTATACATTAACATTATACATTAACATTATACATTAACATTATACATTAACATTATACATTAACATTATACATTAACATTATACATTAACATTATACATTAACATTATACATTAACATTATACATTAACATTATACATTAACATTATACATTAACATTATACATTAACATTATACATTAACATTATACATTAACATTATACATTAACATTATACATTAACATTATACATTAACATTATACATTAACATTATACATTAACATTATACATTAACATTATACATTAACATTATACATTAACATTATACATTAACATTATACATTAACATTATACATTAACATTATACATTAACATTATACATTAACATTATACATTAACATTATACATTAACATTATACATTAACATTATACATTAACATTATACATTAACATTATACATTAACATTATACATTAACATTATACATTAACATTATACATTAACATTATACATTAACATTATACATTAACATTATACATTAACATTATACATTAACATTATACATTAACATTATACATTAACATTATACATTAACATTATACATTAACATTATACATTAACATTATACATTAACATTATACATTAACATTATACATTAACATTATACATTAACATTATACATTAACATTATACATTAACATTATACATTAACATTATACATTAACATTATACATTAACATTATACATTAACATTATACATTAACATTATACATTAACATTATACATTAACATTATACATTAACATTATACATTAACATTATACATTAACATTATACATTAACATTATACATTAACATTATACATTAACATTATACATTAACATTATACATTAACATTATACATTAACATTATACATTAACATTATACATTAACATTATACATTAACATTATACATTAACACTATACATTAACACTATACATTAACATTATACATTAACACTATACATTAACACTATACATTAACATTATACATTAACACTATACATTAACACTATACATTAACATTATACATTAACACTATACATAAACATTATACATTAACATTATACATAAACATTATTCATTAACATTATACATAAACATTATACATTAACATTATACATTAACATTATACATTAACATTATACATTAACATTATACATTAACATTATACATTAACATTATACATTAACATTATACATTAACATTATACATTAACATTATACATTAACATTATACATTAACATTATACATTAACATTATACATTAACATTATACATTAACATTATACATTAACATTATACATTAACATTATACATTAACATTATACATTAACATTATACATTAACATTATACATTAACATTATACATTAACATTATACATTAACATTATACATTAACATTATACATTAACATTATACATTAACATTATACAATAACATTATACATTAACAATATTATTATTATACATTATTATTATACATTACCAATGGTGCAATCTAAACCAAATGGATCTAAATATTAAGAAGTGCTTTTGTATATCTTTTAGCAAAATTTTGTCACCCATCATACATGACTATCAAATTAACAATCATAGTGTGTCAAGAGTTGATACCATTAAAGATTTAGGTGTCATGATGAATAGTAAATTGTCTTTTCAGGCACATATAGATATGATAACAGCAAAGGCATCAAAACTATTAGGTTTCATTTCTAGGTCATCCACGGATTTTTCTGCTTATACGTTCAAAACGATGTATTGTTCTCTAATAAGATCACAATTAGAATACTGTTCGATTATTTGGAATCCATATTACAATACTCATAAGCATCAAATTGAGACTATTCAGAATAAATTCTTGAGAATATGCGCCTATAAAATGGGTTATATAAGAGGAGATTACTCATATGCTTCAATTAATTCTCAATTAAACTTAAAATCACTTCACTTTAGAAGAACAGTTTCTGATATAATTTTTATAAATAAATTGTTAACAGGGAATATTGATTCTCCCCAAGCAGTAGGTCTTATTAATTTTAATACCTTTAGTAGGACTAGACAATTCGACTTATTTAATATACCACTACATACCACTAATTATGCCTTTAATTCACCAGTAAGTCGAATGTTACGTGAATGTAATAAGTTGAAATGTAAAAATTGTGATATTTTTGGAACTATTAATGCTCTCAGGACTTATTTAAATAATATGGAAGTCTAACATTTTTTTGTCTTCATTTTCTAACTGATTTTATAATTGTTATTTGATGCCGTTATATTTTATATTTTGTATAGTATTTTATATTACCTATATTAGTATTAGTTTAGTATTTTGTTAAGTATTTATTTTGCTGTTTTTATTCTAATTAATATTGTATTTTTTTTAATGGGGTTACCCGTGAATAAATAAATAAATAAATAAATAAATAAATATACATTAACATTATACATTAACCTTAAACATTAATCAATATTAAAATCCAATCTGTTTAAGTTTGCCTTGTTAGACATTATAAATTCACTAACCTTTTAGCTTTATAATATTCAGTGGAAAACTTCCACCTTTTCTCAGACATAAAAATTGTACAAACTGCAAAAAATTAATATTAATCAACCACAAACTCACAGAGTCGAGTCACAGTCAAATGGAGGAATGATAGAACCCTTACTCATATAATATGTATATTTGTATATACCATGGAATCAAACATTGAACACCATGTTTTTTTCTTTTTTTTTTATAAAACCTGAGCTCTGAGAAGATTTCAGTGCTTGAATCTAAATAAATAAAAATAAAAATATAATGTCATTTGTCAACAATGTCCCTTTCTTGCAAATGACCTTCTTTGTTTTTGTCTATTTGGCCTTCATTCAATTGGATATTTGGACAATGACATCTTTAATAATTATTTATATTATCTCATATATGTATGTTTTTTATATAATATAACCAAATAATAATACAATACGAATGTGAATTCACGGAAATATAGTATAGCACGTAGAATTGACGTTCTGCGGATATATATTTCTTGACGTCCCGAGGATTTACTAAACTGGACATACCTAACACGTCCAGAATTAGTCCTGGACGTATAGACATTGAATGGACATGTAATGGTCGTCCTTAGGACGTCCTGTGCTATCTGGGAAGAAAGGATCCGGTGCTGGAACCTATGGACACAATTGGAAAACAAAGATTTGGCTTAGTCTATAAGGATACGCAATAGTGTTACAGGCCGAACTAATACCCATACAATACTGCAGGAAAAATAATAAATCAACAAGTATCAGGCAATGCTTACTGCCATTTACTTTGATAGCCAAACAGCTTAAAGTAATTATCTTACCAGAAATAAAATTACGACTGGTGAAAGACTACCTAACTAGTCAAAACAGAGGGACATTAGCATGGGTAACAAGCCACGGCTATCAATCCCTCCTGTGGAGTTCCTGAGGCATTAAACAAGGACCAAACAGTGGATGCAAATGGAGTCTTAGAATAAAGTGGTGGAACAACTATACAGGATTGAGATAATCCAAAATGTTCAGTTCACAAATCGTTAGGACACTCTCGCCTAAGAGCAGCAGAAAAGTCAACATTTTTCAGGTTATGTGATGAAGAGAGGAAACATCAGTGCACTTACTGTGCCAGTTTGAAGA
Source organism: Psylliodes chrysocephalus (assembly GCA_927349885.1). Taxonomy (NCBI): domain Eukaryota; kingdom Metazoa; phylum Arthropoda; class Insecta; order Coleoptera; family Chrysomelidae; genus Psylliodes; species Psylliodes chrysocephalus. The sequence continues at coordinate 48,011,287 of OV651813.1, read as the reverse complement.
CTTGGATAGATTAAGATTTCTAATACTATGTGAAGAAACGCCAGAAGCATGTAACAACATGCGGGAGCCACTGTCAATAAAACAAATAGGCTAGTCCCATAATAGCTTTGAAAAGCGCTATAATAGACAAGGAAAAATAATGCCAAACTGCTATGGAAACCCATCCAATCTAATCACGAACATTCTCAGGCATTTTTCTTGAACGAATCATAATTGATTTTGAAAAATGTAATAATATTTAAAACAAAAAATAATAGTTCTCTTTTAATAGGTGTAGATTTAATACACGATAGTAGCGACTCTGGTCATGACGTAAAACTACTATACTAATTTTGTTTTAAAACATTCAAATTTGCATTTTTAATGCTAGTTATTATTTTAATATATGTTTTTTCTTTGCAAATATTATAGTTGTATATTGTTTTCAGGATAATTCGCGAATAATTTTGAAGTGTGACAGATGTGTAAAGCAACTTTAGTAGATGTAAATATTGATTCATTAATAAAACGCATGCTCGTTACGCAGATAAGCATACTCACTCAAGTTAGTAGCTGTCATTTTCTTTCTAATGCGACGGTCGATGCGATAGCTCTGTCTGCTTAATAATAAACACAATCTAAATGATAACAGGTCTTATTTATGAATTAATGGATTACTCTAGACTAGACTAGACTAGACTAGACTAGACTAGACTAGACTAGACTAGACTAGACTAGACTAGACTAGACTAGACTAGACTAGACTAGACTAGACTAGACTAGACTAGACTAGACTAGACCAGACCAGACCAGACCAGACCAGACCAGACCAGACCAGACCAGACCAGACCAGACCAGACCAGACCAGACCAGACCAGACCAGACCAGACCAGACCAGACCAGACCAGACCAGACCAGACCAGACCAGACCAGACCAGACCAGACCAGACCAGACCAGACCAGACCAGACCAGACCAGACCAGACCAGACCAGACCAGACCAGACCTGACCAGACCAGACCTGACCAGACCCGACCAGACCAGACCAGACCAGACCAGACCAGACCAGACCAGACCAGACCAGACCAGACCAGACCAGACCAGACCAGACCAGACCAGACCAGACCAGACCAGACCAGACCAGACCAGACCAGACCAGACCAGACCAGACCAGACCAGACCAGACCAGACCAGACCAGACCAGACCAGACCAGACCAGACCAGACCAGACCAGACCAGACCAGACCAGACCAGACCAGACCAGACCAGACCAGACCAGACCAGACCAGACCAGACCAGACCAGACCAGACCAGACCAGACCAGACCAGACCAGACCAGACCAGACCAGACCAGACCAGACCAGACCAGACCAGACCAGACCAGACCAGACCAGACCAGACCAGACCAGACCAGACCAGACCAGACCAGACCAGACCAGACCAGACCAGACCAGACCAGACCAGACCAGACCAGACCAGACCAGACCAGACCAGACCAGACCAGACCAGACCAGACCAGACCAGACCAGACCAGACCAGACCAGACCAGACCAGACCAGACCAGACCAGACCAGACCAGACCAGACCAGACCAGACCAGACCAGACCAGACCAGACCAGACCAGACCAGACCAGACCAGACCAGACCAGACCAGACCAGACCAGACCAGACCAGACCAGACCAGACCAGACCAGACCAGACCAGACCAGACCAGACCAGACCAGACCAGACCAGACCAGACCAGACCAGACCAGACCAGACCAGACCAGACCAGACCAGACCAGACCAGACCAGACCAGACCAGACCAGACCAGACCAGACCAGACCAGACCAGACCAGACCAGACCAGACCAGACCAGACCAGACCAGACCAGACCAGACCAGACCAGACCAGACCAGACCAGACCAGACCAGACCAGACCAGACCAGACCAGACCAGACCAGACCAGACCAGACCAGACCAGACCAGACCAGACCAGACCAGACCAGACCAGACCAGACCAGACCAGACCAGACCAGACCAGACCAGACCAGACCAGACCAGACCAGACCAGACCAGACCAGACCAGACCAGACCAGACCAGACCAGACCAGACCAGACCAGACCAGACCAGACCAGACCAGACCAGACCAGACCAGACCAGACCAGACCAGACCAGACCAGACCAGACCAGACCAGACCAGACCAGACCAGACCAGACCAGACCAGACCAGACCAGACCAGACCAGACCAGACCAGACCAGACCAGACCAGACCAGACCAGACCAGACCAGACCAGACCAGACCAGACCAGACCAGACCAGACCAGACCAGACCAGACCAGACCAGACCAGACCAGACCAGACCAGACCAGACCAGACCAGACCAGACCAGACCAGACCAGACCAGACCAGACCAGACCAGACCAGACCAGACCAGACCAGACCAGACCAGACCAGACCAGACCAGACCAGACCAGACCAGACCAGACCAGACCAGACCAGACCAGACCAGACCAGACCAGACCAGACCAGACCAGACCAGACCAGACCAGACCAGACCAGACCAGACCAGACCAGACCAGACCAGACCAGACCAGACCAGACCAGACCAGACCAGACCAGACCAGACCAGACCAGACCAGACCAGACCAGACCAGACCAGACCAGACCAGACCAGACCAGACCAGACCAGACCAGACCAGACCAGACCAGACCAGACCAGACCAGACCAGACCAGACCAGACCAGACCAGACCAGACCAGACCAGACCAGACCAGACCAGACCAGACCAGACCAGACCAGACCAGACCAGACCAGACCAGACCAGACCAGACCAGACCAGACCAGACCAGACCAGACCAGACCAGACCAGACCAGACCAGACCAGACCAGACCAGACCAGACCAGACCAGACCAGACCAGACCAGACCAGACCAGACCAGACCAGACCAGACCAGACCAGACCAGACCAGACCAGACCAGACCAGACCAGACCAGACCAGACCAGACCAGACCAGACCAGACCAGACCAGACCAGACCAGACCAGACCAGACCAGACCAGACCAGACCAGACCAGACCAGACCAGACCAGACCAGACCAGACCAGACCAGACCAGACCAGACCAGACCAGACCAGACCAGACCAGACCAGACCAGACCAGACCAGACCAGACCAGACCAGACCAGACCAGACCAGACCAGACCAGACCAGACCAGACCAGACCAGACCAGACCAGACCAGACCAGACCAGACCAGACCAGACCAGACCAGACCAGACCAGACCAGACCAGACCAGACCAGACCAGACCAGACCAGACCAGACCAGACCAGACCAGACCAGACCAGACCAGACCAGACCAGACCAGACCAGACCAGACCAGACCAGACCAGACCAGACCAGACCAGACCAGACCAGACCAGACCAGACCAGACCAGACCAGACCAGACCAGACCAGACCAGACCAGACCAGACCAGACTAGACTAGACTAGACCAGGCTAGACTAGACTAGACTAGACCAGGCTAGACTAGACTAGACCAGGCTAGACTAGACTAGACCAGGCTAGACTAGACTAGACCAGGCTAGACTAGACTAGACCAGGCTAGACTAGACTAGACCAGGCTAGACTAGACTAGACCAGACTAGACTAGACTAGACTAGACTAGACTAGACTAGACTAGACTAGACTAGACTAGACTAGACTAGACTAGACTAGACTAGACTAGACTAGACTAGACTAGACTAGACTATACTAGACTAGACTATACTAGACTAGACTAGACTAGACTAGACTAGACTAGACTAGACTAGACTAGACTAGACTAGACTAGACTAGACTAGACTAGACTAGACTAGACTAGACTAGACTAGACTAGACTAGACTAGACTAGACTAGACTAGACTAGACTAGACTAGACTAGACTAGACTAGACTAGACTAGACTAGACTAGACTAGACTAGACTAGACTAGACTAGACTAGACTAGACTAGACTAGACTAGACTAGACTAGACTAGACTAGACTAGACTAGACTAGACTAGACTAGACTAGACTAGACTAGACTAGACTAGACTAGACTAGACTAGACTAGACTAGACTAGACTAGACTAGACTAGACTAGACTAGACTAGACTAGACTAGACTAGACTAGACTAGACTAGACTAGACTAGACTAGACTAGACTAGACTAGACTAGACTAGACTAGACTAGACTAGACTAGACTAGACTAGACTAGACTAGACTAGACTAGACTAGACTAGACTAGACTAGACTAGACTAGACTAGACTAGACTAGACTAGACTAGACTAGACTAGACTAGACTAGACTAGACTAGACTAGACTAGACTAGACTAGACTAGACTAGACTAGACTAGACTAGACTAGACTAGACTAGACTAGACTAGACTAGACTAGACTAGACTAGACTAGACTAGACTAGACTAGACTAGACTAGACTAGACTAGACTAGACTAGACTAGACTAGACTAGACTAGACTAGACTAGACTAGACTAGACTAGACTAGACTAGACTAGACTAGACTAGACTAGACTAGACTAGACTAGACTAGACTAGACTAGACTAGACTAGACTAGACTAGACTAGACTAGACTAGACTAGACTAGACTAGACTAGACTAGACTAGACTAGACTAGACTAGACTAGACTAGACTAGACTAGACTAGACTAGACTAGACTAGACTAGACTAGACTAGACTAGACTAGACTAGACTAGACTAGACTAGACTAGACTAGACTAGACTAGACTAGACTAGACTAGACTAGACTAGACTAGACTAGACTAGACTAGACTAGACTAGACTAGACTAGACTAGACTAGACTAGACTAGACTAGACTAGACTAGACTAGACTAGACTAGACTAGACTAGACTAGACTAGACTAGACTAGACTAGACTAGACTAGACTAGACTAGACTAGACTAGACTAGACTAGACTAGACTAGACTAGACTAGACTAGACTAGACTAGACTAGACTAGACTAGACTAGACTAGACTAGACTAGACTAGACTAGACTAGACTAGACTAGGACTAGACTAGACTAGACTAGACTAGACTAGACTAGACTAGACTAGATAGACTAGACTAGACTAGACTAGACTAGACTAGACTAGACTAGACTAGACTAGACTAGACTAGACTAGACTAGACTAGACTAGACTAGACTAGACTAGACTAGACTAGACTAGACTAGACTAGACTAGACTAGACTAGACTAGACTAGACTAGACTAGACTAGACTAGACTAGACTAGACTAGACTAGACTAGACTAGACTAGACTAGACTAGACTAGACTAGACTAGACTAGACTAGACTAGACTAGACTAGACTAGACTAGACTAGACTAGACTAGACTAGACTAGACTAGACTAGACTAGACAAGACTAGACTAGACTTATTATTAAGCAGACAGAGCTATCGCATCGACCGTCGCATTAGAAAGAAAATGACAGCTGCTAACTTGAGTGAAAATAATTTGTGCGAGTATGCTTATCTGCGGAACGAGCATGCGTTTTATTAATGAATCAGTATTTACATCTACTAAAGTTGCTTTACACATCTATCACACTTATTCGCGAATTATCCTGAAAACAATATACAACTATAATATTTGCAAAGAAAAAACATATATTAAAATAATAACTAGCATTAGCAAATTTGAATGTTTTAAAACAAAATTAGTATAGTAGTTTTACGTCATGACCAGAGTCGCTACTATCGTGTATTAAATCTACCTATTAAAAGAGAACTATTATATTTCGTTTTAAATATTATTACATTTTTCAAAATCTATTATGATTCGTACAAGAAAAATGCCCGAGAATGTTCGTGATTAGATTGGATGGGTTTCCATAGCAGTTGGGCATTATTTATCCTTGTCCATTATAGCTCTTTTCAAAGCTATTATGGGACTTGCCTATTTGTTTTATTGACAGTGGCTCCCGCATGTTGTTACATGCTTCTGGCGTTTCTTCACATAGTATTAGAAATCTTAATCTATCCAAGTCTTCAAACTGGCACAGTAAGTGCACTGATGTTTCCTCTCTTCATCACATAACCTGAAAAATGTTGACTTTTCTGCTGCTCTTAGGCGAGAGTGTCCTAACGATTTGTGAACTGAACATTTTGGATTATCTCAATCCTGCATAGTTGTTCCACCACTTTATTCTAAGACTCCATTTGCATCCACTGTTTGATCCTTGTTTAATGCCTCAGGAACTCCACAGGAGGGATTGATAGCCGTGGCTTGTTACCCATGCTAATGTCCCTCTGTTTTGACTAGTTAGGTAGTCTTTCACCAGTCGTAATTTTATTTCTGGTAAGATAATTACTTTAAGCTGTTTGGCTATCAAAGTAAATGGCAGTAAGCATTGCCTGATACTTGTTGATTTATTATTTTTCCTGCAGTATTGTATGGGTATTAGTTCGGCCTGTAACACTATTGCGTATCCTTATAGACTAAGCCAAATCTTTGTTTTCCAATTGTGTCCATAGGTTCCAGCACCGGATCCTTTCTTCCCAGATAGCACAGGACGTCCTAAGGACGACCATTACATGTCCATTCAATGTCTATACGTCCAGGACTAATTCTGGACGTTTTAGGTATGTCCAGTTTAGTAAATCCTCGGGACGTCAAGAAATATATATCCGCAGAACGTCAATTCTACATGCTATACTATATTTCCATGAATTCACAGTCGAGTCGAGTCGAGTCGAGTCGAGTCGAGTCGAGTCGAGTCGAGTCGAGTCGAGTCGAGTCGAGTCGAGTCGAGTCGAGTCGAGTCGAGTCGAGTCGAGTCGAGTCGAGTCGAGTCGAGTCGAGTCGAGTCGAGTCGAGTCGAGTCGAGTCGAGTCGAGTCGAGTCGAGTCGAGTCGAGTCGAGTCGAGTCGAGTCGAGTCGAGTCGAGTCGAGTCGAGTCGAGTCGAGTCGAGTCGAGTCGAGTCGAGTCGAGTCGAGTCGAGTCGAGTCGAGTCGAGTCGAGTCGAGTCGAGTCGAGTCGAGTCGAGTCGAGTCGAGTCGAGTCGAGTCGAGTCGAGTCGAGTCGAGTCGAGTCGAGTCGAGTCGAGTCGAGTCGAGTCGAGTCGAGTCGAGTCGAGTCGAGTCGAGTCGAGTCGAGTCGAGTCGAGTCGAGTCGAGTCGAGTCGAGTCGAGTCGAGTCGAGTCGAGTCGAGTCGAGTCGAGTCGAGTCGACTGGCGGCACGGTCGTAGCTAGGCATCATATTTAGACAAGTTAAAATTTAGTTTCCACGACTATCGTCATCTATGTCGCTGGTATACTTTTTGCTATTGAAACAGCCTACTACGAAACCCTTGCATACTCTGCTATAAGCACCCTCTTAATAACCAAATACAAAAATTATCATAAAATTCTTTGGCTTTGAAATATTTATTAATTTTTTTTAGGTTTAATTTATATGTAAAATTAATGTTTGCAATGGGTGTAAACTGGATTACCGAAATAATATCTTGGGGTGTATTGTGGAAGACTGGGGAAGATTACGGAGGAATATTTTACATAACAGACTTTACAAATGCCATGTATGGTGTTCTCATATTTTTAATATTTGTTTTCAAGAAGAAAATATGGTATGACTTACGGAAAAGGTAAGGGTTTTTAACATAGAGGTTCCATATGGAACTTGAATTATTTATAAAAGGAACTTTATAATATCAATGGCGAAATCAGAAAAGTGTTTAACTCCATATTTCAATAAATTTTAGATTTAAGTGTCATCTAACATGCTGTGACTTAGATAATTGATTATCATTTGTTCCTGACGTAATAGAAATCCACGCAACTCCAGACAGCTGATATTTGTAAAAGGTAAACGTGTATTTCTGCTAGTTTTCACCGTTGGTCACAAAACAGTCTTTCCTGATTTTAGGAAAAACCGTTTTTTACCTCTTTTGTAAATTTTTTTAAAATGGATTCGCCCACTTTCAGGGTTTCGCCGTAGATAGTTCAGCTACAGGTTCTAAAGACCTTTAGATCTTAAATAATTAAAAAAAGCCAAGTATAATTTTCTTGTAAACACCACAGTTTTCATTCTACAGGGTGATAAAGTGAATTTCATAAATACAGTAGAACTTCGATTATCCGTGCGGAATTTTAAATTGATCGTCCCTGCATAAATTATCCGTGGCTGGCGGCCACAGGTTGCTGGTTACTTATGGATGGCCACTCGAACATTTGATGGTTGATGGGCTTACATTTAATTTTGATATTAAAAAATTTACAAAAAATATTAATTTCAATTAAATTTATGTATCTTCTAAAAACTTTCTTTTTTGCCGCACTCCGTCGTTTTTTCTGCTTTCTCACACCTTGGCTTCTTTCTCCTATACGACCTTATAAATGCTTCTACCCTCACTTTGCTATCTCGTCTTGTTTTCTTTAATAATGTTTTTGACGGATTTTTACGTTTTGTAAGGAAACGTCCACATGATAGCTTTCTATTGGCCACTTGTCCTGTGACGAGGATGACGTAACATTTTCGAGAAATTCTATACTAGCCAGTGTCGTGTTTAAGTTTCTTTTATGTTTTAATTGAAATATATTTTTTTCTGTGTTTTGATTTAAATATGGATTGTTTTGTGCTTTGATTTAAATATAATGGGCAGTGTGAATAAAAATTCCGTAAAAACTAAAACTTATATTTTTCTAGCAAATGCTTAGTTTGCAGTGAATAAAAATAAATAGTAGCTTTTACTAAAAATACAATTAGCAAAAGCTAAAGTTTTTAGCATTGTCTAAAAATGGTGTGAATAAAAGGAAGCAATAACTAAGAATATTAAGGAAAAGTTTACATTTTTGCAAGCTTGTTAGACCCTGGCTTAAAAATTTAGTATTGTTAAACAGTTTGGCAAAAATGGCTGCATTTATGAATATAAGATCTGTAAAATTTTATCCCGAAAGAAAAGAAAGTCGTGCCGAAGAATACCACGGTCTGTATAGAGGAGACTAGAGGTGGTGCATTGAGTCCAAAAAAACAAATGCAAATATTTTTGCGATTTTTAAGCAATCCTGGATTTCAAATAGGGATCGGAAAAGAAGAAAGAATTCATAGAACAACAATATGTAAAACGATATCTCACGTTTTACCAAAAATAGTTGAAAAGGCAGGAATTTGGATTAAATTTTCTACAGAAAACTCGACTGACCAGACAATCAACAAATGGGCACAGTTTTATAGATTTCCCTGTGCTTTTGGTGCAATTGATTGCACTCATGTACCAATAATAAAGCTGTCGCTACATGGTGACGAGTATATCAATAGGAAAGGCTGGTGTAGTATAAATGTGCAAGCAACTTGCGACGGAAAAGAAATTTCTACATCCGTAGATGCTCAATGGCATGGCTCGGTGCACGACAGTCGTATTTTAAGAAGATCAAATATTTTTGGTATGATGAGAAGACGTCAACAGAACTATGGACTTGAAGATTTTAGGCGATGAAGGGTACGGCATAACACCATGGCTATTAACACCGTATATAAACCCCACCACACCTCAAGAAATAGCGTTTAATAATTTACACAAAAGAGAGAGAGTTATTATAGGGAGCTGTTTCGGAAAACTGAAACGTCGATTCCCTGTTTTGCAACATCAGATACGATTGAATATTGACAAAATTCCGTCAGTAATCGTCAGCGCTGTGGTTCTGCATAATGTTGCTAAGTATTTAAATGACCAATTACCAAATGAAGAAGAAGTAGCCGCCGAGGATCACGATGGTGAAGAAGTTGTGGAAGATATTGATGAGCTGAATAACGACCGTCAGCGTGGTCAACAGAGACGAGAAGAAATAAAAAATATAATTTTTTAATTGCAGTTGTAAATATACTACTAAGTACTGTAGGGTTTTTGTCGTTGCCTAGGTGTTTTGGGGTGCAAATGGTCAAGTGTACAATAGGAAAAGAACTATTTTATTTAGAAATTAAATGTGGATATTTGAAATATAATACAAACTAAAATTAATGGATTTTTTTACACTCTACAGTACGATACCATATAATATCAAAAGACAACATGAATATTAATACGCAATAAGTAAAATAAACAAGATACTTGAAGGAGAATTTTTCGACAACAACTTTTTCAGGCAGTTATGCCTTCTAGAAAGTTTTCAATGGGCCACACTGTATAATGTTATATTTTATGGATTTTATTATTTTGAATTACTTTTTAAGTTAAATTTAAATGTAAGTAGGTACCTTAATCTGAGTTAAGTTTATTAATTTATTAAAAGAAAACGTTAACAACGAAAACAATTTATTCATTTACTTACAACTTTCTGAACAACAAATTATTTATTTTTTCAAATTGGTTTCCATTTTCTTTTTGTATTTTTTCCAACAATATATTTTTTTCCTTCTGAACCCTTATTAGTTCTACCTGTTCCAACAATACCAGTCGTTGGAGCTCTGTATTGGACAAATTTGAGGTTTCGTCTGTTTCCTTAAATTTGGTTCTTTTGGTAACTGGAGACTTATCAGGTAAAGGCCGAACATGAGGTGGAGGTGGAATAAATTCTTCAGTTTTGGACGTTGATGGCTAAGGTTGTTCCATCACAGATCCTATCGACATTGCTCCTGAAATAATTTTTTGGATCAAATAGCAGCAAAACAGTAATTTATACTAGCCGGCGAAAAAATACTTAATTTTGCTTTTACATCTTCATACCATTTATTTGTTTTTCTAGCCATACTTTATTACCGACCTGATACTTTTTGAAAAACAGGGTTTTCTTGTCCTTCCATGAGCGCCAAAAGTTGTTTTTCCCACGCGTTTAAAACAATTTTCTTATTTCCCGTTGCTGTTTTGTCCGTCTTTTTCTTCAACTCGGTCTTCATATTTTGGATTTTCTTTTTTAGTTGTTTTTCAGTTAAATCCCTTCCAATTTGCAAAATATATTTTTGGTGGATTTCTTTGTATGTTTGTTCTATTTTCTCTTTTATTTTAGGAACTTGCGATTTATTAAATATAATATTATAGCTTTCCAAAATTTCCATTAATTTCAGGTTGGACGAAATTTTTGCAGGAACTTCTTCCGTCAAAAAATCACTTGTGGAATTTTCTGAATCACTACTCATTTTGAACGTAAACCGTTAGCACTCGTTGATACTGGTTTTAAAAGTTTTCATGTGCTCGATATTTGCCTTTGTCGATTTGCACATCGGCAGTTACAATTTGTCCATACACATGGTCTGAGCCAGCAGTTCCACAGAATTTCACGGCCGACTGATTAGTTATAAAAATATAAATATAGGCCTTATCAGTATAAAAACTTTTTTTTTGATGATTTACTAAATAAGAACTTTAAGTAAATACTTAAAATATCTAGCTTTTGCTAGTAAGTAAAAGCAAAAGGTTATTCACTTCAATTTCAGCAAATGCTATTAGCAAAAGCTAAATCTACCTAGTAAAAGCTAAAGCTTATGCTTCATACTAAAAGCAAAAGCTAAGTTTTTGTTCACTCGGCCCAATATGTTGAATGTTTATTAAACACTTCTATTTAATATTACATGCATTTCCATAAAAAAAAACTTGAGTAAGATATGGACCGATCCCTTAATATTAAACAAAATTGTTTCAGATATTTTATATATATTGGAAAACCAGAGCAGGCTCCGTCGACTTCGACTAGAACGAGAACCAGTAATTGTTCTACAGATTCTCTTGTTAGTTTTTCTACAGAGTGTGACCACTCCGTTAATGCGTCACCTAGAGCATCTGAAGACATTCCTCGGAAGCAATCTAAATAATAAAATGTATATGAAATAATTTTTCTGTTTCTAGATTTAAGAAGAACAACAACATGATATTGCATTTATAAATATGATATATTTAAGATATTACCCTTTTTAGACAAGTTTGGTGTGCGCAATTTCATTTCTGGCTCCTTCGTATACATACTTTCAAAAATATATAAAACTTAACGATTTTGTTTAAATTAGACAAATCACTTAATATTTTTTTAATTTCCCAAACCTTTTGGAGAATATTTTTCCGCAAACTCTATTTAAAAACTCGTCTTTTAAAATACTATCTACAAATGAAGATAGCTAATTCAAGTAGGTTTTAATTTTTAATTTAATTCAATGTGGTCAAAAATTCATTTTTTTTCAAACATTTTCAGATAAATTTTTTCAGCGTTTTTAAATAGAATACCTTGATTTCTATCTAATATAATTTTCCCACCACAAAAATGTATTTCTGATGATTTGAACTAGTATGAAATACGATTTTTAATAATCTTTATATATTGTTTTACCTTGTCCATTTAAAAAATATTCAAATACCAAATACATATCTAATTGTTCGGAATTAACATTAATCTAAAACAATGCCTAACATAGAACACTAATAAAATTGTATTAATATAAAATAAAAAGTGTATTTTTGTAAGATATATTATTGTTTCTTTTAATTTTATTTATGATAAACAAAACCTTCCTCACTAACTTATTTTTCTTCCCTCAATTACCATGAATTTTTTGTAAAAAGTATATACGTATAAACGTGTTAAAGTTCACTCTCAATTTGGCTAAGAATTAAAGTGGAAAAAGGTTTTCAAATATAATGAATTGGGTGTCAAATTGAAGCTAAAATTACGACGGGCAAAGTGATAAAATCTTTGAAATTAATAAAGGTAAACACTGGGACAAAATTGCATAAATCTAAAATTCAGTTGCTGAAAATAATCTATTTATTTTTTGTCAAGAAATAATCGCCATCAACAAAAAATCTACTAATAAGCAATTAATACCCATCCTTACCCATCAAATTATTTTTTGGCAGTGACCATTATCCCAGTATATATATCAATCAGTATTGGCCACATACTTTGATTACTATATGAGGCAAGAGAGAGGTCCGACACGCCCAACATAGGGCGCGGCCATTTTGAACCCTGTGACACAGTTTACAGCTAAAGAATCAGATCGCTCACTCTGCGTCGGCACTTTTGATCTCAATGTTTCAGTTTATACACTGTGCAACTCGGATAATACAATATATGACAACCGCCTACAATAAAATAGCAGTCTTCTGCGTATCCTGAATTTGTATCCCTAAAGTGGATGTTATTTTGGAACTTTTAACTGGTCCGAGTGAGCTAACTGATTCTTTAGCAATAAACTGTGACTTCAAAAATAATATTCACTGACACTGACAGCAGCAAGCAAAATATCGGGTGCGTTTTAATCATCCGCTTCTGCTCCCGGAATTGTCGGTTTAGTCGTTTTAACCCACATACTTTGATTACTATACGGGGCAAGAGAGAGGTCCGACACGCCCAACATAGGGAGCGGCCATTTTGAACCCTATGACACAGTTTATAGCTAAAGAATCAGATCGCTCACTCTGCGTCGGCACTTTTTATCTCAATGTTCCAGTTTATACACTGCGCAACTCAGATAATACAATATATGACAACCACCTATAATAAAACAGCAGTCTTCTATGTATCCTGAATTTGTATCCCTGAAGAGGATATTATTTTGGAACTTTCAACTGGTCCGAGTGGGCTAACTGATTCTTTATCAATAAACTGTGACTCCAAAAATAATATTCACTGACACTGACAGCAGCAAGCAAAATATCAGGTGCGTTTTAATCATCCGCTTCTGCTTCCGGAATTGTCGGTTCAGTCGTTCTAACCTGTCAGATTAAAACAAGAAAACCGACAATTCCGAAGCAGAAGCGGATGATTAAAACGCATCTATTAAAAATATTGCGCCAAGATGTAGGCAACACGTAATAAGGGTTCAAAATGGCGGAGTTTTCTATCTCCTTTTAAAAGGCACTCAGAAAGCTGCGCAGTGCGACCATTCTCCGTATAGTAAAAGAAAATCAAAGTATGTGGTATTGGCCGTGTCGGACCTCTCTATTGCCTCGTTTAGTAATCAAAGTATGTGGGTATTGGCACTCTGAGGCGGCACGTTTGATCTTTAAAAGTAGAAATTTTAGTTGAACTTGACGTTTTCGGGATATGAAAAGTTTTCTTTACACGGACTTGGTATACATGGTTAGTTGAATTTTTGTTCTGCTGCTTTTCAAATTCGTGTGTATGAGGGAGATGTGAGATACCTTTACAGACAACGGTTGAACAATTTAATTACTTTGAAGAAGAAAATAGATTATATATCAGGGCAGTCTTCGCAAATGTAAGAAGGACAGAACCGTTTTAAATTTTTTTATATATGTGAAATATTACTTTTTGGTGAAAAGTTTAATTACTTTTATTTCAAAATATAACGTTAGTTTGTCAAGGGAAATATATAACACACAAGGTTAGAGTAACAAAATAGAGGTATTGCTTTATTTCTTAAGAATTACTCTAATCTAAAACTTTTCTAGTATATTGTAAAAATTTATTATATACGTTATTTAGGTACCTACTGCAAAATCTATAGGAAAGTATGTAGTTTTAAATTTAAAAATTTGTAACGGAGACATATTTAGTGTAGTTTTTTTACAAATATATACTCAGTGACTTGTTTTTGTGAATGAGTTCAAGTATGGCTGACTAAAATCGTTATTTTTTATTATGAATAATAATAATAATAATAATAATAATAAACGTACTTTATTGGCATAACCAACTGGCCATCGATTTTATTATGAATTAATTTGAATTTATTTTAAAATGGGAACTATATGTATATGGTTTTCGTAGTTTTTACACTTGTGATAAAAATATCAAAGTTATGTATATTGGCCATTTACTACACACAGCAAATTCATAGACACAATACATATTACTATTTGACATTCTTGTAAAACCACTAATTTAAAATTGACTTTAAACTAAGTGACTACACACAGAATTGTTTGAAAGCAGCCATAAGGTATAATTTATTTATTGGATACTATAAAAAAATTAATAGTAATTACATGTAGAGTTAAGTAGTAAGAAATTTAAGACCAAAAACAAAACAAACCTTTATATCTAGTGAACCTAATTTAGTACAGTCCTCAACTTTCTTAGGCTAACATTAAAGATATCTATTTGGATCTCGCTAAGAAACTCATTGGTAACAGCCATCATCTTGTTAAAAGGAGATATACTACTTGGATCTAAATCAAATAATTTTTTGTTACTTGGGTTTCTTAGATTAATCTTTGCCGCATTAACATTTATTTAATCAATCAATTCACAATCTTTCTACTTAAAATAGAGTACAAAATATATCACAGCCTGTTGCTTTCTTCTTTGTACAAGAGATTTTATCTTAAAACTATTGAGCATAGTTTTATACGAGATCTTAGGTATAAGGGTACAAGTATTTTTAATGACATAAAGGTACGGTAAAAATATTTTTTGTACTTTTTCAATATGATCAATTTGTGTGGCTTCCAAGGGCATCCATATTTGTGAAACATACTCAAGATGTAGTCTTACTAAGGCATTATATAATCTGATTTTGGTGGTAATCCTAAATTTTTTTGTATTTCTGATTTAAAAACCTAATGCTTTTATTGCTTTTTAGTTATGTGTAAAAAATGGTTATTGAACATCAAATTAGACTGAAAGACAACTCCCAAATCCTTTACCTCATATTTACGATTTAATGTGACATCACAGGTCTTATTTCTAATGTAAAACATTAAGAGGCTATGGATCTTACAACTTAAAATATGCATACATTTGTAAGTGTTAAATAGACGGATAAAAAGTGTTGATTTTTATTTACAACTATAATTAAGAACCCATTAAAAAGATTAAGAGCAATAGAACATTTCAACAAATTTCTATAGGTACACATATTTTTGATACCTGATAATCAATAAATAATATATTTTTTGGAGTAGCAATAGGTTTATTAATACACAACTATTATTTTGTTACAAATACTTATAATATTTATAATTAACATAATAGTTGATATAAGTCCTTTAAAAATAATATATTTTGATTTAATTGTTGAATTTATACATGAGCAATTTTCCTTGTAGCGTTGTTTACATTTTGCAGAGAAATATTGTATTCTGCTTTTAGCTGACAAATCATGTACATGTAAATGGGTTGAATGTAGACAATGTTAATGTTTTTGCTACTACTGCTGGCTAGGAATGCTGGGCTGGGACACCAACAAAAAAAAAGGAAGCACAAAGCACTAGATGTTTTTATCACTTATACACGTACAATTTACAACCATTCAAGTAACTAGCATGTTGGAAATACTTCACGAAAACATATTAAACATAAATCAGTCGAAGGCAATGTATTTTCTTTTTATAACACACCTTTTTAGCTTGATTACTTTTAGTACTCTATTTATTCCAATGTCCTCAAATAAAACGAGCGATAATAATGATTATAAAACACACACTGAAGTGTATTTGGGGTATTTTTGATCTAAATCCACTATCAAAATAACAAATTTTCCGTTTTTAAGCTGTGAATGTATTACAAAAACTACTTCGATAAAATGTAAACAAAAGTTTATATTTGTGTACGAAATATGGGTTGCCTGCGCATGGTAGCGAGTTTTTAACCGGATTTATGACAAGTGATAGGTTATATCCCGAAAACGTCAGCGCAGCAAAAGCTGCGCGTCTTTTTCCCGCCCAGGGAGTGTCATGGGCCTGCCACTACAACTAGAAAACGGATTTATAATTTAATTTTAATTAAATTTGATGCTACTTATGAGTTAAAAAAAATGGGAGGGCATTTTAAATGCTGTAAAAATAATAAATGCACTCATTTGATATATGTAGTCTGTTTGGATATATTTCATTCTTCTTGCTTAGAAAGGAAAAAAGGTTATCACTCTATTGAGGACTAAAAAATATATTGTTCTGAGATATGTGGTGCGTTTGATTTGATCATCGGAGATCTCCAAGCGCTTCAAAAGTGTTTGAATTGACACTCCGAGAGATCCCAAAAGTGTTTGTTTCGCTTTGGAGCGAGAACATAGAGCGAGCTCGATGTTCTCAGAGCAGAAAGATCGAGAAGAGGGAGAAATTTGTCTTTGTCTCTACCTATCTCTTTTTAATTAACTTACAAACAAATTTGAATCTCCAAATTAAAGACCAGACAAGAAGTCAACAAATTACTTAGCCGCTTTTGTCTTATAGCTAAAATTATTCATCATAAAAAACACAAAATGTGTGTTTGGAAAATACATTTTTTCTGTCCAGATCTAATCACCAGTAATCACAGTCATCGATTATGAGAGCGAAGCGGACATTTGTGGTAAATGCTGCATTTCAGGGTCATTACCCCTTATTATTAAAAGTTTTTCCATTTTCTTTACTTTTTGCTCACTATTTTAACATACAAACCAGAAACAAGAATCACAAAAAAGCGAGGTTATGTTTTTTACTCTGTTTTATTTGATTTGATTCAATGCTCTATTGTGACGTCATCACTTCTCGGTCTCCTCGACGCTCGCTCGATCGAGTTTCAAATCAAACGCCCCTATGTAAGCAGGCTGATATAAATCCTTCTACAAAAACTGATTATATTCGGAAGGAAATATACAAGCTTAAGAATATTGTTAATGAAAAGAATCTTGACTTAGATAGAAAAGATTATGAAAAACATGAACAAATCGAAAAATTACAATTAAAAATCAAGGAACTATATAAAGTGGCTAAAGAAAAAGACTCAGGACTTTGAAGATGACGCGTTTGAGTTAGAAAGCAGAGATGCACAGAATTTAAAGAATCAAATAGATACAATATTGAATTTAAAAAGTAGAATTACTGAACTAAAAGAGACTGTAAAATTATGCGAAAATGAATTTATAGAAAATACCATTTATAGAATAATTTATTTACTTAAAACCTTTCCCTGCACAACACCTCGCCCCTTGCCCAGGAACATGGTCAAATTGGGCTAACCCATTTTACATTTGTCTACATAAGGAGCGATGTTGCAATTTTTCACTTTAGTATCTATTCCGTCTGTTCAGATGGCAGCCCTATATTTTTAAACCTTATCACAAGATTCCTGAAATAATTAGGCAAAAATAATAGAATGTATTTTGCGTTTTACCTTTTAAATACTATAAAAAATCTGACGTGTCCAACACATGACTTTCCTATCTAGTTATTATAGCTTTTTCCGGTTATTTTGTACAACCTATTGCAGCACCTCTATAAATGTTTAGAGTATAAACTAAATATATACATTTTCCACATAAATCTAACTTGAAACATTTTTCTATAGATATTCATTGAAAACGAAAATACTGAAAAATTTAAATTTAACACTTTTCCTCCAATTTTTCCTTGACGGTCCATTTTAGAAAAATCATGTAAAACCAAAAATTATAGAGATCGATATCGCAAACAACTTTTGGTTTAACAATTTTTTTAAAAATCAGAATTTTGCACATTTTGCCAAGTTTCTCGAATACGGACCATTTCAGGAAAACTTATCATAATACAAAAATTATAGATAATAATATTAGAAGTAACTTTTATTTAAACAATTTTAAACAATTTTCTTCTCTTCACTGATGGATAAATAGGTAGCTACATAACCACATAAGGTTAAAAACTACTTAATACTTACCATACATATTATTTAATTGATAAAACAGAAAATTAATTATCTGACAGATAGTAACTCTCAGATAATATATCCGTCAGTTAGTTACCTGGAACTTTATCTGAAGGTGAAAAGACCGACCCTTACATGAACACAGGTATATCATCAATTGGCGAAGTAATTCGTTGGCTATTGCCGCCTACTGGGGGTTTAGTGGCTTGTTAATATTATAGGAATGTAGGAATACCATTTTTTAACCAAAAAAAATCAAATACTTTTTATTTATTGATAGTTATAGATGATATACAGGGTGTCCCGAAATTAGACGGTCATATTTTAACCAAAGTATATTAACCGTTGAGTAGCGACATAAAGCGTCGGTGCCTTTGATCTTGGGTGGTGCAAATTTTCTTTCTCTCTCTCTTTTGACGTTATTGACAGAACGACACACTAAAACACTGCTCGAATTATGAACTGGTCTTGAACGTGATGTTTACACTGCTCGACGTAATTTGAAGTAAAACTATTTTGTAGTTTACATTTATAATAAAGGTTTGGTCATTAGGCAGTTTTATATTTATGAGTATTTAACTTATGTAATAAATATAAAAATATATATCACTATTGATAAATTTCAATTTTTTTACCTACGTCCGGATGAGCTAGAGACTTGAAAGTTGGTAGGTGCACAGGGTTTTGATTTTTGATAACAATAGAAATAATTACTTATGGACCTTCTTATTTTTTAATCGAGTTGTCTCAAACTTTAAATTTCGCGTTCTTTAAACATGTCGCTGAATACAATTTTTGACTAATAAATCCACAACAACGAATTCCTATATCAGCTGCCGGACTAAAGTGAAAGGGGTTGTTTACATCTTTAGAAGACGTCTCGCCTCTCTATTTCGCGTCGGCGCACTAGAATTCGGTTCTCCAGCTGTCGCTACTCAACGGTTAATATACTTTGTTTCAACAGCGTAATCTACATCCTAAAATATGAGTAAAAGTTAATATAAACATAGGTCTGAAAACGTTTTTTTTTTTTCGAGATAAAAGGTGTTACAGGTGAAGTCCTGATACCACAATTTTGTAAATATTTTATAAACGTTTAAAGATAATTAGGTAAAATTTGGTACAAATACTTACCTTTTATCGCTCCATTTATTGGACTAAACTCCAGTTTTTGATCATCTTCTTAGGTGGGTAAATTAGGGGGAGCTTAGGGTAAAATTGCTCTAAGTTTTTTCTGTTGATAGTTTTTAACATTTTTGACTATAAAATTAGGAAAACCAATATTTTCTGTATAATAAAGCTGTATTTTTTGTATCTCGCTAGGACGCGCCATTTTTAAGAGAAAAGCATGTTACCTTATTCGAAAGTGTAAACAATAATTAGTAAGTCTGAAGAATCAGAAATTTTATTTTTTTTTTTAACTTTGGAAAACCGGTAACTAAAGAAATGTTAGAAAATATTTACAAAAATGTGCCATCTGGACTTTACTTGTAACACCCTGTATCTCGAAAACGAAACGTTTTCGAACCTATGTTTATATAAACTTTTACTCCTATTTTTAACCGACTTCAAAAAAGGAGGAGGTTCTCAATTCGTCGCAATATTTGTTTTATTTTTTTTTAATGTATGTTCAACGATAATTCTTTAACACGGTGTCCGATTTCAATGATTCTTTTTTTTGTTAGAAAGGGGGTACTTCAGGAGTGGTCCCATATAAATTTAGTCAAAATCTAATAATTCGGCCCATGAGAAAATCCTCAAATTCTTCATTTTTTATGTATGTTTAGCTATAATGTCCGATTTATATGATTCTTTTTTTGTTAGTAAGGGGGTACTTCAGGGGTGGTCCCATAATTTGGTTAAGATGTGGTGACGGCATCTGCACGTTTTTAAATTCGGTTTTTTTTTATTTTTAATTTCTAATACTTGTAGGATGTAGATTACGCTGTTAAAATATGACCGTCTAATTTCGGGACACCCTGTATATTTGAAATTCGAAATAATAGTTACGACGTAGCGGTGTTCTTCTAATTGTAATCGGACCCTAGGTATATGGATACGGAAAGTGATGAATTGGAGATAGGTAAATTGTATTTATTGTATTAAAGGAACAACAAATATAAGTACAATTAAATAAGTATATTAATATAACAATTTTTTAATGTCTGTACAAATTTTTTTTTTTAACATAGATTATTAAATTAAAAAAATAACTATTAAAACACTAAATGTTTATTTTTTCTCTTTTACAACACAAAATATACAATACTGTTGAATCAAAATTTTTTCTTAGCAGCAGGTGGTTTTTGTGACGCGACAATTATGATGCTTTGCATCTCATGAATTAAAGCTAATTCTCTTTCAATCTTAAGGTGATCACACCCCTTATAATTTTTGGACAAGAATATCTCAAAATATTTAAATTTTGGCAAAATAAATTAGGCAATAATATCTAGAATATGCATATATTTTAATGTTTTAATTCCTTCCAGTTTTCGAAAAAAACTAAAATGGCTTTAATTTTGAAATATCATGATGAAAATAAATGCATTGCTCGACAGCACTATTCTTAATATAATCCCCAAATTTAAGCTCCTAATGTCTTGTTAATGATTTCTTAAAATTCGCCAAAATTAGTGGCTAAAAGGCCTCGTTAAGTGCTACCTTCTGGTATAAACTTGTGTAAATCGTTGCAAGAAACGAATAATGACAAAGTGTACGATACGATAGTTACAAGCGCGTTACACCAGAAGGCAGCACTTAACGAGGCGTTTCAGCCACTAATTTTGGCGAATTTTAAAAAATCATTACCAATACATTTAGAGTTTAAATTTCGGGATTATATTAAGAATAGTGGTCTTGAGGAATGCATTTATTTTCATTATCATATTTGATTTTTTTTATCTCGGAAACTGAAAGTAATTAAAACTTCAAAATATAGGCATATCTAGTTAATATTACCTAATTTATTTTGCCAAAATTTTAATTTTTTAACAAAATTACTTTTTGAAATATCCTTAATATACCAATATACAGGGTGTTTAAAAATTCATGCGACAAATTTCAGGAGGTGATTGCTCGTATGAAATTTAGATGGGTCTTTCCTATAACAAAATTTCCTCAGCCCGCCTCTTTCCGAGATATCACCCTTAAGAGGTGGTGACTAAAATTGAGTTTCTACTTTTTTTTCTAAAATTAGCAACCCTTACTTTATTTCATATCAAAACTTTTTTCGAGATGAAGTTTTATGAAATAATTTTGTAACTTGAAATCCTTGTTTTATTTAAAAAAAAATTTATTTTTAAATATTTTTCCCAAAACCAATAGCTTCATAGAAAAAAAAAACTGTCCATCACTCAATTTATTAAAAAAAAAAATGATAAATTAGGGTGTTTATTTTTTTTCTCTGAAGCTATTGGTTTTGGGAAAAAAATTCAAGAATAAAAAAAAAATTAAATAAAACAAGGATTTCAATTTATAATTTTATTTCATAAAAGTTCATCCCGAAAAAAAGTTTTGATATGAAATAAAGTAAGTGTTGCCAATTTCACCCCCCTATAATGTACCAAGAATATTGAAAAAATACCCGTGGTTAGTCCTTTGCAGCTACCCTTTTAACCACGGGCTTCATAGACTAGCAGCGTTGCCATATTCACTGGTATCATTGTTTTAATAGAATTAGTATCGGAATGAAAACTATGTTAATCTCTGTCCTGTTTAAAATTGGTAATCTTTTTTAAAAAAGTTATTTAGAAAATAGTTAAGATATTTGTTATAGAATGACGCTAAAGAGCCAAAAAATTTAATTTGTTAAAAAGTTGAAATGTTTGTTGTTTTTCTTTAAAAATATAAGTTTTTCGCGATGTAGCGTCATTCTTGGTTCATTTTTAGAACGATTGGCCTAAACCATTTTTTTTACAATTTTTTTTAACTGCCTCAAATGTAAAATTGATTTTTGGCGGAGGAGCGCTCGTCATGTTTGCTCTTAAAGGTAATAGTAACTTTTTTAATAAATATTTAATGTTTGATATTTGATGAAAGAGATCTGACAACATAGGAAGAGCGTACCCTCAAAAAAAAGTTGCGGGCAAGTGTAATGTATACAAGGCGTATCTATTATCCGATATCTTTGTTTGGTTAGGGCCTCTCACCAGATTCCAATAGCAGAAGAAGATATTTTCAAAACAGCAATTCATTCGAATTCCTTAGAATGCCTTTCGGACTGCGAAACGCAGGCAATACATTCCAAAGATTTATCACAGAAGCAACTAGAGGTCTAGATTTTATTTTCGTGTACTTAGATGACGTACTTGTAGCTAGTAAAAATAAATTTGAACATTTTAACCATTTTGCTATTTTATTCCAAAAATTAGAATCTTTTGGCATCAATGTCAAGCCATGGAAATGCATTCTCGGAGTTGAAAAAATTAATTTCTTAGGTTTTACTATTTCAGCTGAAGGACTATCACCTTCAGAGGAAAAAATCGAATAAGTGGCGACATCATGTTCTCCACATAATCTTAGACTAGGTAATAAAGCATAACAAGTATATCGAGCACACGTAGTATTCTGTGACGATTATCTGTTGGCCGCCATTATTTTGGTGCTAATCATTTCGGTGACACCAAAGTTTTTGTTCGTGTTTATTTCTGATTTTTTAATTAAACGACATTTAATATTTGGTTTATTGTGCGGCATATCAGTGTTAAAGTTATAGCGGCAAGAAATAAGCAGATATTACGTTTTACAGGTAAATGATAAACATCAATCGTTTTCACTTTATATATTTTATTAATTTTTTCATTTTATTTGGTGTTATACAACTTGGTATTTACATATTGTACGTGTGTCACTCCATAGTAATACATTTTACCCACCAAGTTTGTTTATTTTATGCTTTTCATTGATGTTTAAGCAATTAATGATATTAAAATGGCCAAACATGTAATTTTTTCCAGTGGCGTGTCGTACAATTCTAAATAATAACTTTTATTAAATCCTAATTTACTTTTGCTTCTTATTTAATTGCAGCAATGTTTATTTGTTGTTTTATTTTAGATTTCCAGTAGATCCAGCAAAAAAAATCTTTGGATTCAGGCATCGAAAATTGCAAATTGGATGCCTACGCCAAAAGATAGATTGTGTTCAAAACATTTTGAAAGACATGTTTTTTTATAGGACGGACTGTAAAAGATGTTTGCTAAATGGAGCAGTTCCCACTATATTTCCTGAATTCTCTAAATACATGCAGCCGAAGAAGTTGCGTATACTAATATACCAAATCAAACATATATATATATATATATTTTTAATTACTTTTCATTATTATGTTATGAACTTTTAAGAATTTAACTCTTTTGTATATAATTAAAAACATTACCGCAATAATTGATTGTTTGTAGTACTTAAAAAGAAGAGCTATGCGTTTGGAAGCTGAGCCAGACCCTCCAAATAGAACTTCAAATAAGGAATCTATCCTAGAAAGCCCTAGCATAAAATGGCTTAGAAAACAACTTTACAACAGGTAGAAAAGAATAAAGAAAAAACAAGACAAATCAAAGTTATAAACAAAAACTTAAAAGATATAAAAATAGAGTTGTTCGTTAAAACTTCTTGTTATTGTACCAAATTAGTATTAGTTAAGGGTCAGTAATAAATTTATTATACAGGGTGGCTCACGCTCAACGGGACGGAGCTTTATGGGAAAACGACCAAAGATATAAAAAATTCGTTTGGGAGGAATACGTAGGTTACAGATGGCTACAATTTAAAATTTGTTAGATATATACAGGATGTCCCACATAAGAGAAAATATACAAAGTTATAATATTTTTAATGGAACACCCTGTTTTTTATTTTAGAATTAAAAACTACATCAAAAATAATGTCAGTTAACTAAAGGTTCCCTATTACTATTATTATTAGTTTTCGATTTATTTGAATTTTTAAGGAAAAAAAGTCTCTCAGAAATTAATTGTTTACTCTTGTTTGAATAATTTTTAATGAACTAATTTTTTTTTCTTATGTGGGACATCCTGTATACATCTAACAAATTTTAAATTGTAGCCGTCTATAACCTACGTATTCCTCCCAAACGAATTTTTTATATCTTTGGTCGTTTTCCCATAAAGCTCCGTCCCGTTGAGCGTGAGCCACCCTGTATATAATTTTTCTTACTAGCTTAATTTAATAATATCTAGAGAGCACACTACATCTTAAAGACATCCAATTTATGTCTTACTTTCGTCAAAACGTCCTGGTACGTAAAACGGACGTTATTAAGACCTCTGCTCAGGACATGTTTAAAACGTCTTTGTTGGGATATTTTTAGGACGTTTTAAATATGTCGGTTTTGTGGACGTTCAACTCTTTTGGCTATATTTGAATATGGCGCCACGACAGCGTTCTTGGCGCTGCCTGCAGCGCATGTAGATCGTCATTTGTCATTGTCATTGGCTGATTGGAGCCTCGCGCGCGCGTATCGGGTCGTGTTCTTCCTCTAACTGCCTTCTTCCGCCATTATTGGAACTGTGATATACCGGAACTAGTAAACTTTATTATTAAAAACGGTAAGTTTTAATATATTTGCCATTTAATTTCATAACCTCACTTTAATAATGTCTTATTTTTTAGAAAAACACATTAAAACAATAACTCAACATAATTATATGCTACGGAGACGCTTTGGCTAAAATTAATATTATAAAAGAATTTTTTAAATCGACCAAACTGGAATAGTTTCTCATAGCAACAAGTACTTGAAGTCATTTTTTATTTTATCCAACACAGTAAAATAATATTTACTCTGTTAGTTTTAATAGTTTAATATTGTATAATAAACAGTATTAAATATTGTAGACAAGTATTCATTTATTTTTTTTTTAAATGAATTTCCATCAAGTAAATAGACGACTTAAACACGTCCAATACGGTTTGTCTTCAAGACGTACAAAACTGAATGTCTTAAAGACGTACAAAATTAGATGTCCTAAAGACGCCTTGTTTTGACACAAAGTATGTCCTACAGACGCCTTTAAAACATTTTCTGGATATTAGCGTAGATATTCAAAACATCACGAACGTCGTAAACAAACGTATTTAAGATGTCTTTAAAACGTGTCTGTGCTATCTGGATAGTGTCATTTTTACTTTCCTATCTGTATACAGATATAAGGAAAGTATAGGAATCATGATTTTTTTCGACCTAGAGTTTTCGACGGATTTTTACGTTTTGAGGTCCCCTGAATCCGTTTTGACTATTTTCGCGATGGTGTGTGTGTGTGTGTGTGTGTGTGTGTGTGTGTGTGTGTGTGTGTGTGTGTGTGTGTGTGTGTGTGTGTGTGTGTGTGTGTGTGTGTGTGTGTGTGTGTGTGTGTGTGTGTGTGTGTGTGTGTGTGTGTGTGTGTGTGTGTGTGTGTGTGTGTGTGTGTGTGTGTGTGTGTGTGTGTGTGTGTGTGTGTGTGTGTGTGTGTGTGTGTGTGTGTGTGTGTGTGTGTGTGTGTGTGTGTGTGTGTGTGTTGTGTGTTTGTGTGTGTGTTTGTGTGTGTGTGTGTGTGTGTGTGTGTGTGTGTGTGTGTGTGTGTGTGTGTGTGTGTGTGTGTGTGTGTGTGTGTGTGTGTGTGTGTGTGTGTGTGTGTGTGTGTGTGTGTGTGTGTGTCTGTATAACGCATAACTCATGAACCGATACACGGAAAAACACCAAATTTTAAACTTAAGCTTTGTTCCAGCGTCTAATGAGCTGATTAGATTTTGGGCAGAGTCGGAACATCTGGGGGGGTACTTTATAGGTGGTCATTTTTATATTTCATGGAATATATCTGTTATTTACGTTTGGAGAAGAAACTTCTTTAAATAAAAGTTACTTTTAATATAATTATCTATAATTTTTGTTCTATGCAAAATTTTCCTAAAATGGTCCGTATTCGAGAAATTTGACAAAATGTAAAAAAAATAATTTTTTATAAAAATTGTTCAAATAAAAGTTGTTTGTAATATAATTATCTATAATTTTTATTTTATACATAATTTCTCTAAAATGGACCGTATTCGAGATATTTGAGAAAATGTGTAAATTTCGAATTTTGAAGAAAACTCAAAAACGGATAAAGAAAAAAACATTAAATTTTAAACTTAAGGTTTATTTCGGCCTGACGTGAAATGATTATATTTTAGACATAGTCGGAACATCTGGGGGGGTACTTTATGGGAGGCCACTTTTATATTTTATGGAATATATCTGTTATTAATGTTTGGAGAAAAAAATTGTTCAAATAAAAGTTACTTGTAATATTATTATCTATAATTTTTGTTTTATGTAAAAATTTCCTGAAATGGTCCGTATTCGAGAAATTTGACAAAATGTGCAAAATTCTGAATTTTATGAAAGTTTTTGAAATAAAAGTTGTTTGCGATATCGATCTTTATAATTTTTGTTTATACATGATTTTTCTAAAATGGACCGTAATGAAAAAATTGTAGGAAATTTTAATTTTTCAGTATTTTCGTTTTCCATGAATATCTATAGAAAAATGTTTCGAGGTAGATGTATGTGGACAATGTATATATTTAGTTTATCCTCTAAACATTTATAGAGATGCTGCAATAGGTTGTACAAAATAACCGGAAAATGCCTATAATAACTAGATAGGAAAGTCATGTGTTGGACACATCAGATTATTTATTAAGTAAAAATAAATCTTTTTGTAATACATGTAGATCATTGTTTTATTTTGCGGAATTTAAAAAAAAAACACTCATTTTATTATGTAAACGTTTCGTTTAGTTTATTTCAATATTTTTTTTTCTTGAACTTGCTTGCTTGCTAAAAAGATCAATGAATTACCTACTATTTACTTTCTTTTCTGTTATAGATAATAGATATATAATTTTCTAATCACAGTTACTTATAAAACAATGAATAAAATATCAAATTAAAACTCTATGTTCAATTCAAAATGTATAAAATATTTTGTATTTTGTTGAGCGACATTTTACTCAATTTACTGACATTTAGTCGCTGCTTGAGTGATTCTCTCCATTATACTGGTGCGAGCTGCGATATGAGACGAAGTAATAAAAAATAAAAGTACAACTAAAATACAATAATTATAAATCAAAAACGGAATGAGCACAATTTAGTGTCATCTTTATTCGTTGGTTATCTAAAACTTTGACTTCAATGCATTCATAACAAAGTTTCGAAATGTTTTTCTTGAAATGATACAAAACAAATTCAAATTTACAGCTAAAATGATATCTAGTTACTTTTTTAGTTATTTTCCCTGTGTAAATAGGACTTTTCAATTCGCTCCTCCTAGATTAAAAACAGTATAATAACATAAATACAAGTTCGTTTTTTCCAACATGTTATGCCTTTGGTCAAATATCGATTTTCAGCGACGTTATGAGTCCTCTCTTTACTACCTAGTCTAAGCACATAATTGAACTAATTATAGTTTTAAGAGTAAAATAAAACACAGTGAACAGATTTTTTATTGTTGTAATACAAGTATAAAGGGAGATTTGGGAATGTACATGGTATTACCTCATCCTTAAATTTCAGTTTTTCCCTTTTTATTTTGCTAATAGTACCATCAGTAAAAATAGTCTCATAATATTTGATAATATGTTCTAAAAAGTATAAAACAGCATAATCTCTAGAAAGTGCTTTATCGGCAGAAGAAACGATATATATGCTGCCACTGTTCTAAATGTTTAGTATCCTATAAAAAACATTTACAATGCCACAATTGGGGTCCAACAAAAAAATAACAGTAGCCCCTCTTTATCTAACATTTAAACTCTATAAAAAATAAATTTTCTTTTCTATTAAGTTAAATTTAATACATAATTATTGTTTTTTGTAAGTCAGCATCTATAACTGTAAAATTTAATATTATAGAAACTTGTAATAAAATAAACTACACTTCGTAAGATACATATTGTGACTAGTTTACATTAAATATTATATTTAGACATAAATACATTATTTTACTTACATTAGAAGATTTAAAAAGACATTGAATTGATTACTTGTGTTTTCTTTAGTTTTACATTTGATTTTTATCCTGTTTTATAATCTAAAACGACGTAAATCTAGCTTTGATGTTTTTTGTCCCTCATGTTACTTGTTCTCAGGTACTTTTTTTCACATTATTTTGATTTTCTTCACCAATTTTTTAAAAAATCTTTTCATTTTAAAGTGAGTTTTTTTTTGGTATATGACACTATATTACATTTTTTTTTTTGAATTTAATGGAATATTATTTATTAAACACCAATTATTTATTTTATCAATATTACTTTGTAATTTAAGACAATCATTTAAGATATCTACCTGATAAACAATTTTGACATCGTCTGCATAAATTAAATATTTTACGTTAACGTTATTAATGATGTCATTTACGAATAGTATAAATAAAAGCGGTCCCAGAATCGAGCCTTGAGGTACGCCAGAGGTTACTAAGGTATCGACAGACTCAAATCCACGCACTTCAACAAACTGGGTTCTGCTGTTCGTCAAGTAATATTAAAAAAAATGTATGACAGGCTAGAAAATCCAAACTTGCTAAGCTTTTGAAGTAATATTTTATGATCAAGTTTATCGAAAGCCTTAGAAAAATCGGTATATATTACGTCTAGTTGACCGCCGCCATCAATTATTGTAGAACTGTATTATGTTGTTATTGTTGACCTGTTCTTACAAAAACCATGTTGTTCTTCCACTATCTGATGTTTGACGTGTGGTATTATATTATCGTATAGTAAAATTTCAAAAACTTTGGCAAAATTACATATAATAGTGATGGGTCGATAGTTCTCGATCTCGATACATTTTTTTTTTACCTTTTTTAAAAATAGGACAGATTCTTGACCTCTTCCATGCATTAGGAAATGTACCAGTACGCAGTCACAAATTAAATATTTTGTTTAAAGGAATAGCTAACGCATGGGAGCAATCGCGAACCATGAAGGAATATGAAGGATGGTATATTATCTGGTACCTTAGTAAATTTAGATTTTAACTTTAATATTGCCTTCGACACATCAGATTCTTGAAATTCAGCTATATGCACATGTAAATTATTTGATAAATCACTCTCAAAGTCAACATCAAAATTTGATGAATTACTGTAGGAATTTTTAAAGTAAGTAGCAAATCCATTTACAATATCCTGCATGTTTAAAAGTCATAACTATGAAGACTAGAGATTAGGAGGCGAATCGTCATGCTCAAAATACGGTCCCAAAAATCACACGTCAATTGAGCTTTCATAATTAACCGCATGGGCGCTGGTACTGCATACGGTGTTCAAAATACATGGCTTCTTATGGGAATTATACATAATTTTGTGAAAATAATAAAAATAAACTTGTTTATAGCTAAATAAAGCACAGAACATACTGTTGTATTTATTTCTAAATAAGTCTTATGTATTTTAATTGATACATTATTTACTATTTATTCCTATTTAAGTAAAATGCAAATTATTGGTGATAAGTGTTGAAATTTGATGGGTAGGGCTAATTATTTTTTAAGTAAAGTTAAATAGGGCTAAGGGCATACTAAGACACGGTTTAAATGAAAATATTTAGGGATTTTATTGCTAACTAAAGCACAAAAAATACTGTTGATTTTAATTATTGTAAATAAGTCTTTGTTTTAATTGCTAACTAAAGTACAGAAAATACTGTATTAATTATAAATGAGTCTTTATGTTAAACATTATTTACTATTCATTATTTAATTTTAACTAAATAAAATTAAAATTAGGTATGACCAAATCTGAAAAGATTTGTTAAATGGTGAAATGAAATGGTAAGTACAGTTTTGTGGTAATTTTGTATTCGACAACTACAATTTCATCATCCTGGTGAATAGTTTCTTCAGCAATAAGTTCTAATATTTTCTTCCTTTTTTTATTCTAACAAATTCAGTTCGGTTCAATGGTGGTTGTCGTCTTTTCCTAATACTGGACAAGTATGAAGGGAGATTCGGGAATATACATGGTATTGCTTCGTTATTTAATCTCGGCCTTTCCTTTTTATTTTGTTAACAAAACCATTAGTTAAAATAGTTTCATCAAATTTTAAAATATCATTTTCTAAAAAGTATAGCTCGCAGACAGAATCATAACTAGACAGTACTTTATCAGCCCTAGGAATCACATGCTGCCATTGTTCTAAACGTTTAGGATCCTATAAAAAATATTTGCAATGACTAAATTGCAGTTCAATAAAAAAAATAAAAGTAGCAAATCTTCATCTAACATCAAAAAACATAAAAAATCAAATTTTCTTTTCTAATAAGTTAAATTTAATGTGTAATTATTGTTGTTTGTAGGTCAGGATTTATGACTTTATTATTTTTTATTATAGAATTTTGTAATTAAATAAACTACACTCCTAAGATACGGGTTGTGACTATTTTACAATAAATATATATTATTTAGAAATACATACATTATTTTACTTACACTAGGAGCTTTTAAAAGACTTTTTACGTCCTTGTGATTTCTTTAATTTTATATCGGATTTATCCTGCTTTAACGTTTTTTGTTACTCATTGTTACTTGTAGTCAGGTTCTTTATTTCAGTTTATTTTTATTCTTTTCACTAAATTTTACAAAAATCACTTTAATTTCCATTGACTTGCATAGAAAATAGACGTCGTTATTTTGCCACCCGCCAACTATAGTAGTTTTTTGGAACTCCATAAAAATAAGGACGGAAATTTGAAATTTGACCAAGGCCGATTCGCCTCCTTATCTCTAGTCTTTATAGTCGTAACTGATGTCGTCATAACGTTGTTAAGCCTTAGGTAGATATATCGGCTCGACGTCTTTTGAGATGTGCCCTGATTGGTCGAGCCTTGACGATCATGATCATGGAGTTTTTATGAAAACGAAAAAAAAAATAAAAAAAAAAAATAAACAAGACGACGACAAGTACTGACGAAGAAGGCTGTCCAACGAGGACTAGAACATACCAAAAGATGGTACCGTGAAGTGGGACTTAGTATAAACCCTACAAAAATAAAAATGTCAAATATCTATGCCTAACCCTAAACAACAAACTTCTCTGGAACACACATGAGAAGGAAGTAGTAAATAAGGCCACAGAAGCCCTAATGGTATGTAGGAACATTGCAGGTAAACGATGGGGATGTAACCCAAACATACTGCGATAGATATATACTGCAATAGTGATTACCAATCATCACTTACGGGGCTATAGCCTGGAGTAAAAGAACTAGTTTAACTACTACGAGAGCTAATATCTCAAAAGTACAAAGACTAGCCTGTGTTTGTATTACTGATGCAATGAGAACCTGTCCTACGGCCGCAAAGGAGGTGATCTTAAATCTCACTCCTCTACATTTGATGATAGAGAATGTGGCAAAAACGACACGATATAGAATGATCAGGAACGGAGTAATCAGACGAAAGTCTACTTGCTTCAGGACTAAAAATACCTGGAACATGCCCCAGGATGAAATGCTAAAGAAGTACAGTTTTTTGAAAAACTTCAAAACCACAGAGCTACGCTGCAAGAAAGAATGGAGCTAAGAATCCATCTCGCTTGCAACCGAAAGACGTGCTATTCAGTGGTATACGGGCGGTTCCAAACCATAGAATAAACTGGAATAGGAGTGTATGGGCCGAGAACCAAGCACTCCCAAAGCTTGGGAAAACTCCCAAGCATCTTCCAGGCAGGAATTCACGCCATCGAGAAGTGTATCCAGTTTAACATCGAGAGAAATTATCATAAACAAGAGATTATTATCATGTCCGATAATTAAGTAGCCATCAAAGCACTGAGCTATTACGTAATCAGCTCAAAAATGGTCTGGAGATGCCTAGAACAATTGAATGAGCTAGGCGAGAAAAATAGAGTTACTCTCACTTGGGTCCCGGGACATAACTGGGTACAAGGTTACGAGATTATAGATAGTCTTGCAAGGATAGGGACTCAAACACCCTTTGTAGGACCTGAGCAGTTCTGCGGTATCAGCAGTAACATAATATTAGAAGAGATTAAAAAAGAATTGGGCAGTAGAAGAACAGATAATTGGAACAATATCTTGGGGCTGAGACAGGCCAAGATACTTCTGGGTGAATATAACCAGAGAAGATCGGAAGCCTGCATCTACCTGAGCAAGAACAGACTACGTATTTTAACAGGGATCCTTACTGGGCAGTGCCGACTAAAAGGACACCTAAGTAAACTGAGAGTAGTAGAGGATAGTGAGTGCAGATTATGTGAGGAGGAGGACGGAACCTCCATTCACATCCTAACTGAATGTGTAGCACTCCAGAATCCAAGAGGACTATATCTGGGAGGATATCAAATAGAAGAGGGAGATTTACCTAACTTGAAGCCACTTCAACTCCTACACTTCCTTGAGAAAATAGGATTGGATGGGTCGTTATAGGCATTGAGATATTTCCTTAGAAAATTCGCGACAGAAGGGGGAACAATAGATCTTTTAGGTCGCAGTGTATTAACACCCCATTCTCAATATAACATAGCATAGGTAGATATATCGGCTCGACGTCTTTTGAGATGTGCCCTGAAACAAAAAAGAAATCAAAAATAAAAATAAATAAACAAGACGACGACAAGTACTGTCAATACATTTTATTATTATACTTTTTTTGAGGTCTAAATAAATTTTTATTTTTATAGCGAGATGTCTAACTCATATAACAAAACGTACAGTTCCATTAAAAAAATTAACAAATACGTCTTTAAAGAACTGCTATTTTGTTTTTCAGTAAACCCGAACTGCTATATAATTGACCAGAATAATTTGATACATTTCGGTGAAAACCGCATGTTTTTAAGTACTTTCGTTTAAAAGTTATAAGCTTGCTAAATGTTCCCCTAATAATCTTGTTAATCCAAATAATACTATTTCGAATACATACACCTACAAACTATTAAAAACAATAAGGAGGGTTTCGTCCAAGAACATTTTTAGTTTATTATATCCCTAATAGTCTGGTTCACAAGTGCCATTTCCCTCAAAACCTGTCATCCAGCACCGAATTACGATTTTAGGCTCATTCGATTCGGAATGGCATCTAGAACATTCTGTCAAAATTCCAAGAGGGGCTGAAAAAAAATGCAAAAGTTATAAACAATAAAGTAAAATAAAAAATAAGGGTTTGGTTTTTTTGAAATATTTCAAAAACTATTTGAGATAATCGAAATTTGAAAAAAGATGCTTAAAGTGAAGGAAATTTCCTAAAAAAAAGTCCTATCTCTCGGAACTGTACCAACAACCCTTATAATTTTAATTAAGCGGCGAAAATAACGGTAAAAACGCGTGGTTCGGCTGCCGCGCGCATCGCCCCAATCTGACACATGAACTAAAAAAATTATTTTAACTGATTAAATATTAATATTAAGGAATAAAAAAATTTGGGTACTAAGTAGACATATGAATAAACAAAAAAATTTTATCACTATTTTTTTTATTAATTATGCTTTTGTTAATTAGTTAATTTTCACCATTTTAATGTTAACATAAAAACACTGATTATTTCAAAACAAGAAATCTAGAATTTTTTTTGATTTTTTTGAGCTATTGTTAAAAGGGTTTAGAAGAGATCCCTGTTGGAAAAATTCAAAAATTTTGATTTTTCACTTTTTTATTAACAATCAAAGGCATTAAAAAATTATTTATGTAAATAAAGCCATTAGGAAAATTTTTTTTCCATAATTTTTTTTTTCAATAAAAAAATATATATGGTTGTTTTTGTAATATTTTTTAGTATTTAAAAAAAAATATTGCGTAAAATTGCATTTGTTTATAACAAATTGTTTGTTTAATAAACAAATGAAAAATTAATAAAAAAAAAAAATTTTATATAATACGAAAGAACATAATAAATAATGATTTTAAAAAAAAAGATGGTTCCTTAATATTAATATTTAGTAACAAAAAAAATTGTTAATTAACAAGTGCGTTTTTTGTTAATAAAAAAATTATTTTAAGGAACGATTTTTTTTTAAAAATCATTATTTTCATTAAGGATAAAATTCCAAAGAGAAAGTTTTCAAAAATATAATAAACAATGCATTTGTTTATAACAATTATTTAAATAATGTTAGTTAAAAATAAAAAAAATTATTGTTATATGGCTTTTATCAATAAGAAAACAAAATATTAATAATAATTGGAAAAAAAATTTTCCCAATGGCTTTATTTACATAAATAATTTTTTTATGCCTTGTTAATAAAAAAGTGAAAAATCAAAACTTTGAATTTTTCCAACGGGGATCTCTTCTAAACCCTTTTAACAATAGCCCAAAAAAATCAAAAAAAATTCTAGATTTCTTGTTTTGAAATATTCAGCGTTTCTATGTTAACATTAAAATGGTGAAAGTTAACTAATTAACAAAAGCATAATTAATAAAAAAATAGTGATAAAAATTTTTTGTTAAGGGTTATTGTTTACTCATATGTCTACTTAGTACCCAAATTTTTTTATTCCTTAATATTAATATTTAATCTGTTAAAATAATTTTTTTAGTTCATGTGTCAGATTGGGGCGATGCGCGCGGCAGCCGAACCACGCGTTTTTACCGTTATTTTCGCCGCTTAATTAAAATTATAAGGGTTGTTGGTACAGTTCCGAGAGATATGACTTTTTTTTAGGAAATTTCCTGCTCTTTAAGGATCTTTTTTCAAATTTTGATTATCTCAAATAGTTTTTGAAATATTTCAAAAAAACCAAACCCTTATTTTTTATTTTACTTTATTGTTTATAACTTTTGCATTTTTTTTTCAGCCCCTCTTGGAATTTTAATAGAATGTTCTAGATGCCATTCCGAATCGAATGAGCCCAAAATCATAATTTTCGGTGCTGGAGGACAGGTTTCGAGGGAAATGGCACTTGTGAACCAGACTATAAACGTTTTCTAAATTTTAACAAAATGAGTGAACCAGCAGATTGAATTTAATTCCGAAACGCATGTTGTAGTGCTGAACTAATTAAAATACATATAAACGACCAATCATACCAAAGACGTTATTTACTAATAAAAAAGTAATATTTACCTTGCAAAACAGAAAAGTAAAAAGTAGTAATTTAGAGGTCGACACTATCAAACTCAATTTATTTTTACTACAAATCTATACTAGGTAAAAATCTCAATTTTTGCGACCGACCTGAAAATATACAGTTCCTAGAAAATGTTTCCGCCAGAAATTAGGGTTATGTTTATCAAGAAACTATAAAAAATAAAAACCGAATTAATTCTGATTAGGAGGTTTGATTCTTTTATTACTTATTACGGTTTTATATTTCCTGTTGGCAAATAAATAAAGATAAAAAAAGATAGGTACTATAGTTCTCTCAAATATTTTGTTATCGATGTGCCACATGTCAACATGGAAACTCGCTCTTTAGTATTTTTATATTTGTTATTTTCATTATGTTCTTCACAAGAGTCTCAACCCTGTTCGTCATCGTCACCGTTTACTGTAGATATATCAAAAGCCCTTGAACTTTCCAATAATGTCTTCGAGCTAGACAGTGTTACTTATAATCAAAGTAATTATTATATTGAAGATAGCGGAAAGAGAAAAGGATGTTTGTGTAATATTAAAAAGTGTATCCGAAAGTGCTGTGGCCGAGATTTATTTGTGAATGCAACCAAGGACGATAATTATTGTGAAAACTCTACCACTACAAACTTTAGTTTCGATGTCTATCATGAGACTAAAAAAAAATACTACATTAATTTAAATAATTTTACAATATTATTCGGTTATAACTGTCCAGGGGATATATACCCTGTTCAGGTTAACTCAAGTAATAAAATGTTTATACAGGAAAATAGTACTTTATATTATGAGGATTTAGAGAGCAAATGGGTAAAACTATACAATTTGGACTCTTACTGTGTTGACCTATTCCAAGATGATGAACTTTCAGCTTTGGTATGCGAACCTTATGACGAAGGAGCTGACATTCAAAGAACAGTTAATACAATTGGTAAGTTTTTTAAATTGTTGAATACTGCCGTCCTAAAAACAGATGCCGTATCTACAAAAAATTGAATTTTAATATTTTTGCATCAATGGGTTCTTGGAAAGTTAAATTAACTTTTTGCCAAGCAGAAATGCTGTATAAGTTTCCAAGATATTAAAAATCCAACATATTAGCCAGCTCTGAATACTTAAGGGCTAAGGAAACAACTTTAAATCACATTTTCTTCGCTTATCGCTCTCAGTAAATACGGCATTTGTTTTTAGGACGGCAGAATACTCGTATATTATTTTATAGATATAGTTCTAGAACTGGAAGTAAAAGAAACTGCCTAATAATTAGCAAAGGTTTGATAGTGGCAATGTAAAGATATAATAATACCAAATAAAAAATTGCTAGTCTGCCGGGCCTTAGTGGTCTCCGCTAGGACACATAATTCCCAAAATGTTGAAAAACTCTAAGTATATTTACCTCATTACTATCAAGAATAAATTCGCATTAAGAGGAAAATTTAGCTTACAAACTGAAAGACCTGCGGGGCAACGGTAGTTTAGTAGGTATAAAAATAATTTACTAAATACCTACTACAAAATTACTTCCGAGACTAAACAAAATCCATATTCATTCATAATTTTAACAATTGCATGTAGATACGAGGGATACATATATTATTCTAAACTCAGCGCGCGAAGTTGAGACAATGGAATCGAAAAATCCTACCATCATCAGTTCTTTATAGAGACAGAGTTACCTTAATCAGGGAAACCAGAATCGTATTTGTTTTTCTTTGTGCGTTGGTTCGATTTATTAGAGGGTTTCAATTTATTTTTATATTTTAATTTAGTAAATAGATTTAGTTAATATAGAGTTGTGAAAGATGGAAAAAATAAAACCAACATATAACATATAACGAAAAAATAGACAATTGGTTCGAATAAGGTAATATCAATTAATACAGGGTATTTATTAATTGAGTGCCGATACTTAAGGGTGTGAATCCTGATTTTAAGAAGAAACGTTAATATCAACGAATGTCATAAACCTCTTAATTTTTGAGTTACAGGGTGTTATAGTTTTAAGAAAAAAATAACTATTTTATCATAAGTTTCTTATTATTCTACATATTTTTATGAAATTTCGCCCAAAAAAATGTTTCCACTCATGGTGCTTTCCTATCAAATTTCCACAAAATATCAAAAGTAGTTTCAATATGTTTAAAAAAAAATTTTTTGGTTTTTATTTTCTTATGCGAAAAGGATGCGTCGTACGAAAGTACGTCTAAAAACCAAATTTGCTCCAAAATAAATAAGGATTTTAAAGATAATTTTGATTTTTAGAACAAGCAGTGTCGTATCATATTTTTCTTCAAAAATATTCAGTTCAAACCCGGTACGGACGTAACTGGTAAAAATTTAGAAGAGTCTTTTACGACAAAAAGGTGGGATTAAAAGTGAAAGTTTAGTTCGTTGGTACATAAAATACTATATTTATATATCTAATTTTTATTATTACACTGTATGTGTCATGGCTTTTTTGTTTGCCTTTTTTGGATTAACAAAATAATATTTTAATGATTTAAAATAAACCGCCAGCAATAATAATAATCTGTACCTAAACATATACAAAGTGAAATCATAAAACGACGCATCAAGAAAGCACCAAATTATTAAACTTTTTTAATCTACGTAACAAGTATTTTAAAAAACCGAATTTATATCCCAGATAGCACAAATACGTCTTAGGGACGTTCTAAAAACGTCCTGCTTGGACATTCAGGACATCCTTAAAACGTCCATTTCACGGCCGTGGACGTCTTATGGACGTATTTGGAACGTCCATTGTTAATAATCAGGATGTCTTAAGAACGTCCATTTAAGGACATTCCATGGACATTTTCAAAAGCTCAAATGGGGAATAATAGGATGTAAGGAAATTAATGAAAATAATGAATAATTTCAAAAAAATTTATTTGGAATTAAATAACCTATAAATAGTGAAATTATTAAAACTTTTTCGCCAAATTCATCCTGTCTCTCCTCTACTTTGCTCTTTTCAATCATGCCTGGATTGAGAGCAGTTGTTTTTTTTTTCTTTTTGATTTGACCATATTTGCCTTCCCAGTTGAACCTGAAAATAATTTAATCGCTTAATCAAAATTCAGATCAATATGAAAATCTAATGTTTGTTTAAGTTTGCCCTGCTAGACATTATGAATTCACTAACCTTTTAGCTTTGTAGTATTCACTGGAAAACTCCTCTACTTTGCTCTTTTCAACCATGCCTGGATTGACAGCAGTTATTTTTTTTTTCTTGATTTGGTCATATTTGCCTTCTCAGTTAAACCTGAAAATAATTTAATCGCTTATTCAAAATGAAAGGCAGATCAATATGAAAATCCAATCTGTTCGTTTAAGTTTGCCCTGCTAAACTCTGTTTTTAAACTAGGAGGAGCGAATTGAAAAGACGCATTTACACAGGAAAAAGTAACTAGATTTGTTACTAAGAGCGAGTTTCGAAATATAGTCGTGTTCAAAATTTATGAAATAATTATCTTTATCGGCCTTGGTCGGTGAACGGCCAATGAGCGGTTAAGAAACGAATAAATGTCATAAAAGTAATCTTTTAATTGGCCCCAGACAACGGTCGCAAATTTTACATTATTTTGATCTGAAATGTGTGTCTAAAACGAAATGTCACTGTCAAATTAAAGTCAATATGGTTGTTGATTGATGTCAGAAATACTTTTTTCTTGCTTTTGAAATCGACTTTTTGAGAATAACTATGATCTTTTTAAAATGCATAATAAATATTTAAGAAAATTGTTAATGGAATATCCAGATTTAGCCAGGTTAGTATAAAATATAAAGATCTGTTTACATTTTTAAGGATATATTTGTTATAGGTATAAAAAGTAAATCAGTGAATGACAAGTGGATCACACAGTAACTGGGATCTCTTCTATGAGTAATGTGGATATTATGGCTTATTTAGTGTTAACCCATGGTTAATGCACTAGAGAGCAAATAGAGGCATTCAAAAGTTTACAGGCCTATGAGTCAGAATTTGTTTTGAAAACTGGAACCAACATTTTCATAACACTACATGTCAATATATATTTTTTAAAGTGAACTATTCATACATACCTATGTATTAATTTTAAGTATTTTTAAAATATTTTTTGTGAAAATAATGTTAACTCATTGTGCCAAATTAAGATTATCCCTAAAGTAGTAGATGGTGTTTTAAATGTTATAACAATTTTGTAAATAGTTGTATTCTATTCTAATAAATAAAATTTGCTTGAATATTTAGTTACATTTTAATCATTTTGATTAGAAATTCATCAATTTTTAGTTTTAAAAAATCAGTAATAAAATTATTTTTTTCTAAAATACTTCCGAATTTATCTCTTCATGGTAATCTCCCATCTTTTTACCTTCAAAAACCAATAATGCATTTCTACAAAACCTTCAGAATCAGCATGTAAAATAATAAGGTGTCTTCCCTTTCTTATAAGGCTTTTCAGGAAATGCTACCTTTAATAGTACTCAGTGTAGAAGGATCCATAATTGTAGATTTTCAATACAATTGCTTACTGAAGAACTATTATTTACGAAATATAGTAAAAAAACTAAGTAATGAATGAGATATCAAATTATAAAATGTCAGAACTGTCAACAATATCAATTATTAGCTGATATTCATGCTAAAAAGTAATGTGTGAAACTGACTGTAATCTGACCAATCAGAAGGCTACAGAATTGCCACCTTAAATTCAAATCGCTCCTCTTAGTTTAAAAACAGAGTATAGACATTATGTATTCACTAACCTTTTAGCTTTGTAGTATTCACTGGAAAACTCCTCTACTTTGCTCTTTTCAACCATGCCTGGATTGACAGCAGTCAGTTTTTATCTTGATTTGGTCATATTTGCCTTCGGCAATCATGTTTGTTTCAGTTTGCCTTGCTAGACATTATAAATTCACTAACCTTTTAGCTTTGAAAAATTTCCACCTTTCTCAAATATAAAAATGTTACAAATGGCGGAATGATAGAATTTGTACTCGTATAATATGTATATACCATCGAATCATGAACATTGAACACTTTTTTTAATAAAACCTGAGCCCTGGGAATATTTCACTTCAATGCTTGAATCTGAATCAGAATCATATCTAAATAAATAAAAATAAAAAGTCACTTGTCAACAATGTCACTTTCTTGCCACCGATCTTCTTCGGTTTTGTCTATTTGGCCTTCATTTAATTGGATATTGGGACAATGCCATCTTTATTAATTATTTATATTATCTTATTATATATGTTTTTTATATAATATAACCAAATAATAATACAATGCAAATGTGAATCCATGGAAATGTAGTAAAGCACGTACAATTGTCGTTCTGCGGATATCTATTTCTTGACGTCCCGAGGATTTACTAAACTGGACATACTTAAAACGTCCATAATAGGTCCCGGACGTACAGACGTTAAATGGACATGAATTGGACGTCCTTAAGACGTCCTGTGCTATCTGGGATGGGACCACCCCTAAGGTACCCCCTTTCCAGAAAAAAAAAAGACTCATTGAAATCGATTAACCGTTCAAAAATTTTCTCGATGCTGAAATTTTCACCTCAGTTTTGATAAATTCTGTATGTATATAATATTTTTTTTCACATTACCTTAAAATCTAGAATAATTCGTCTTTCGAGTGTTGCAAGAATTTTAAAAAAATAATGAAAAACGACGTCACAATCGCGAGTTAAACACAAAAAATTGTTGTTTTTTTACGATAAATCAAAATAATAAAATATTTTTTTTATTCTTTTTTACATTTGTTAATTTAACGGAGCCCTCTGAATTTGCATCCGTAGGAACATTCCCCACATAGTACATATTTTTTTAAAAGTATATCTTCGAATGCAGAGTCCGATGTTTTAGAAGCGTCTTTTCGACTCTCGGTTCCCTGTATAATACGTAAAAGTGTTTGGGGCGACGCGTACATTAATCAAATACGCAAAGACTTCTTATTCAATATTCAATAGTTACAAGCAATTACTGAAGTGGCAACATCGCGCTGTACCATATAATAAAATAACGTATTCACAACTTCTAAATATTTGCACTTGTTCCGTAAGGTAGGTTATAATCCATGTAAAAGAGTTCGCCAAATGAAGAGGTTAAAGAGGGCAGCACTTGCTGATCAACTACTTTGACCACACAATGTTCGCTCTCATCTCACCGATTAGCACACATTTTGGCACGACTTATAACGTCATTTCTGACACCAATGTAATAAAGTAGGTACCATTCGAATCAGCATAATGTGTAGAAAACTGCTTTTGACTTGTGGTGTTCCAAAAATGGCAACACAATTCAGGATGGCCACACTACTATTGTATGAATAATGCACATAGCCATATAGTGATTTACCGATAAACGCGCGCGCGCGTGCTTACACACACTGACACGCACGCACAAACACACGCACACACGCACACACGCACACACGCACACACGCACACACGCACACACGCACACACGCACACACGCACACACGCACACACGCGCACACGCACACAGGCACACACGCACACACACAGAAGTCGAAAAAATCATGATTCCTATACTTTCTTTATCTAAATACAGATAGGAAAGTAAAAAATAAAAACCGTATTAATGCTGGTTAGAATGTTTGATTCACTACTTACTCATTACGGTTTTGTATTTCCTATTGGCAAATAAATAAAGATAAAAGTAA
The DNA here is from genome assembly GCA_927349885.1 of Psylliodes chrysocephalus. NCBI lineage: Eukaryota > Metazoa > Arthropoda > Insecta > Coleoptera > Chrysomelidae > Psylliodes > Psylliodes chrysocephalus. The sequence continues at coordinate 47,969,014 of OV651813.1, read as the reverse complement.
ATAGGTATCTATTATAGTTATCTCAAATATTATTCTGTTTCCGATGTGCCACATATCAACATGGAAACTCGCTCTTCAATATTTTTATGTTTGTTATTTTCATTATGTTTTGCACAAGAGTCTCAACCCTGTTCGCCATCGTCTCCGTTAACTATAGACCTCTCAAATGCCAGTGTACATTCAAATAATGTCTTCAAACTAGACAGTGTAATTTATAATCAAAGTAATTATTATATTGAAGATAGCGGAAAAAAGAAGGGATGTTTGTGTAATATTAAAAATTGTATTCGAAAGTGCTGTGGCCGAAATTCGTTTATGAATGATACCAAGGACGATAATTTTTGTGAAAACTCTGCTAATGTAAATTTTAGTTTAGATGTCTATCATGAGACTGAAAAAAAATACCACGGTAATTTAAATAATTTTACGATGTTATTCGGTTATGACTGTCCAGAAAATTTACACTCTTTTCGCGTTGACTCAAGTGATCAAATATTTATACAAGAAAATGGTACTTTATATTATGCAGACTGGATGGCTCTATATAATTTGGACTCTTACTGTGTGGACTTTTTCCAAGATAATGAACTTTCAGCTATGGTATGCGAACCTTATGACGAAGAAGCTGATACCCAAAGAACAGTTAATTCAATTGGTAAGTTGCTCTAAATTGTTGAATACTCGTATATTATTTTATAGATATAGTCCTAGAACTGGGGGTAAAATAAACTGCCTAATAATTAGCACAGGTTTGATAGTGGGAGTGTAAAGATATAATAATACCAAATAAAAAATCGTTAGTCTGCTGGGCCTTAGTGTTTAGGAGAGAGTTTTTTGCCTGTACTGTAAAAATTACTCTTTGTGGGTTACGAGGTGTTAAAATTAAGCCATCGATATTGTATTAAATCTATTTTTATAGCAAGACGTATATCTGAAAAGACAGCAATTTAAAAATAATTTCAGTTATAGAGGGTTCTCCAAGAAAGTGTTACATATGAAACTTAGACTCTTTAAATGGGACAACCTATCATTAGTAAATAAAAATCTTATGTTTGACTAAACTAAAGATAAAGGTCTAGCTTAGGTTGTCTTACTATTAAAAATTAATAAATTTATTATTTCAAATTAAAACCGATCATTTTATTTCATCTTAAAGGTACCGTTTCAAATTATTTTATCTACTCCTATTAATTTATGTATTAATTATTCAACTGCTTTTGAGCAATTAATAGTATCAATAAACAAATAGCGTGAGTTTTAATAGTGAGTTATTATAACTCACGCTGGGCTCCTACGATAATTCGGTATATAAATAGTGTGCGCAGTAAATTCTTGGCGTAAAAGGTTAGAAAGATTTTTTAACAATTGGAAAAGAGTGAATAATATTTAAAAGATTTTAAAATTATTAAATTGTCAACGACTCTCAGTAGGCGGAACAGTCAATTATTACATTGAGGGGAGTAATATCATTTGATGTTTTAACAAGATAATTTTGACGTTTTCAATTCAATTTCGAATAATAGTGCTAAAAAAAGATGAATTTAGATAGTGAAGATGAGTTATTATGTACCCTTCCAGAAATAAGAGAGCTAATAATGCAATACAGAATTTATTACCAGAAAAATCAAAAAGCAAGTATAGCAGATATACTAAAAATTTCAAGATTGGTGTAACTCGTTTACAGAAAATGTATCTTTGGCATATTTTAAAGAACTTAGCAATAAATATAAAGCATCGTCTCTATGGACTTTCGATTCCTTGCTAAGAAGCACACTCAACGTAAATAATGGAATTAATATAGAGAATTATTCAAAATTACGTGCGTTTCTTAAATGTCAATCAGAAAAACATACCTAAAAACATTTACGCCAGAACAACTTAATAATTTCATAAATAAAGCTCCTGATGAGAAATATCTGGTGACAAAGGTAATAGATTTTACAAAGATTCAAACGTTTTTATCATGAATCATGTAGTCAATTATATAATTCTTTCTCGATACTTGTATCTTAGTATTTATTGTTATAGTCGTAGATAAAGTATAGTATTCAACTTGCGGTAATGCTCGTTAAATAATATACTATTACCCTTGATTTTAAAAAAATAAGAAAACATATTCCAGGAGACAGTGAATTTTTTTTTATACTTATTTTCGCAGTAGGTGAATGTGAAATTGTTCGGATGGTGACACAAAACGACAATTATTAAAAGACCAGTTCACTTATTTTCCTAGTCATAAATGTTTGACATTTATTAAAGTGAATCATTTTATTAATGGAACTAACAGTCCGGCATATCCTAACCGGAGAAAAGTCAGTCTGGCTGAAAATTTGCGGATCCAAAATTTTTCCGATTTTTGAAATCCGTAACCCTTATTTTCCCACGCTTGAAATTTAACGTATCATTTGATACTGTTTTAAACTATACTCAAAAGTAAGTCTGGCTGATTTACGAAATTGCTATATGAGTCTGGCGGCATCTTGAAAATTGTCAAAAATACAAAATATTTGCTTTTATTTTCCTGGATTTAAAAATTTGTCACATGATAAATAATAGTATAATTTTATAGAAAATATACATCTGGCTGTCATTTACAATCGCGAAAACACCGCTAGACTCACAAATAAATATATAGTTGAATAAGGAGAGGAAGAGGCAGGTGCGTATTTAGGTAACTAATGCGATTACCTGAGAACAGCTGCCTAGGCTCTGGTACCTTATATTCCTATCTCTCTTAATTACAACGTGACTATATACAGTATTAGCACTTTTTTATGCGGCATTGTTGAAGGACAACTGCCTCGGCCCTCACAGCATCAAACGACAGTGTGACCCTAGTTTTAAGAGAGCCAAAAAGTCAACGAAGCAAGATTCGCTATATTCACCAAAATATATGCAGACTGCAATACAGAGAAGTTCTTCAAGCCAGTCGTCAAAAAATTTCACGGTTCTGCTATACAATCTTGTGAAGCAGAATTACACCACCATATCTTACGGGCTTCATACATTTCAAACATTTGGAGAAACGTTCATTCCAAGTATCCAACGATTTTATCACCCGTTGATAATGGATGGCAAGAGGTGGATGGACAATACGATTTTCGATGGTTTGATGGTGACCAGCTGCCTACGTTTGTCAACGAGGAGAAGGTTAATATTTTCTTTGTTTCAAATATAGCTTCAACGAAGGTAGAATTGCATTTTTTAAATTTGTTCATTTGTGTATTCGCAGATGAAGATAATAACAACTCTGAATCTGATATTTTGTAGGTTGAAAAGAGCATAGATGATATTGATGATAGATACGAGAAAGATGACGCTGATAACGTGTGTTGCAAAGATAATGATAGCGATGACGAAGAAGAAATTGATGAAGTTGAAGAAACATTTATTTGATGATATGTCATTGTAGTTTCATTTTTCAGTATTATTTTTAATTTATAACAATTTAATTTTTCATTATTCTGATGTTTGCACGTGTATTTTTTAATGTTAATTAAAAACTTGTTTCTGCGATTTTCATTAAAATTTATGATTTCGTAAATTAATATTTTTTTTCTACTACCGTGCGTAAAGTACGTACTTTACGCACTCCACGAAGTGTGTAAAGTTGTACTTTTTTTACTAGTGCGTAAAGTAAAACTCTTTACGCACTAGTTAAAAAAAGTAAAATTTGACAAAATTTGTACATAACAACAAAATATAACGTTTTATTTTATATTAACATTTTTTTGCTATCCCTTCTAAGACAAATAAATAAATTATTTTTGCTTATATCTATTTAGTGTCCAACAAATTATCAACAGTTTATTTTAATTATAAATTTCTCTAAATGTCATCGATTTAATTAAAAGTAAACATACAGTGGATGTCGGTTTTGGTAAAAGTAAGTTGGCCGTGGCTGTGTGGATTAGAAGAACTGTCAATCTCTAAACTTTTAATTAGTACCTACCTTATAACAGAACACGACAAAAGTATACTTAAGTTCAAGATTAGATTCTAAAGACAATTTAGCATTTTTTTAAACTCAATCAAGTTTGAGAAGGTAAAAAGTTTTACTTTTTAATGTTTGTTTACTTAAATTCAAATTTTATTTGCAGTTTATTATATCTGTCATAATCGATATGGATTTAAATTTATCTAGCGATAGCGAATTTGATAATACTTTCCCAGATATCTTATGCAGTGCACAAAAGGCCACTGAAAATTTATTGCCAGAAAAATCTGCATATATTTATCAGCAAAAATACAATGCATTTATAGAATGGTGTAGGAAGAATAAGGTGACAAAATATTCGGAAAACGTTATTTTAGCATATTTCTCTGATGAATTGAAGAATTGCAAAGCTTTTACCCTATGGTCGATTTATTCTATGCTTAAAAGCACCTTAAAATATAAAAACAACGTTGATATTTCGAAAATCAACAAGTTAATAGCGTTTCTCAAACAAAAAAATAAAGGTTATAAACCAAAAAAATCCAAAATTTTTGAACGAGAAGATCTAATTAATTTTCTGTTGAAAGCTTCAGATTCCAAGTTTTTAATAATCAAAGTAAATAAATGCCTCAGTAAATGCTTGAATGCTCAGTATAAAATTAAAATATTCTGTAAAGTTTTGCAACGAGATGTGTGTTCGTATGGTGTGTTGCCTAACAAAATCAGTTGCTGTCCTAACAGGCCACCGGGGTTGTTAGGCAGCACATTATACCTAAAACTTTTATATTTTTTACAATAGCATTTATTTGGAGTTTTACATGCGCAACGTCAAGATATTTCCTAATGTTTAATAAATTATTTGTAACATTACAATATGTTATTTTATGGTAGCTTTTATAATTGGAATTGCGGGAGCTTGTCGCCGGGAAGAATTATGTAAAATGACAATTAACGATGTGGAAGATAAACAAACAGTGTATATTGTCAAAGTATCAGAAACCAAAAATGGAATAGAACGCATTTTTACGATTTTCAATCCAAATAATTCTGCAGTTGATTATTTATCTTTCATAAAAAAATATACCTCATTAAGACCATCAAATATAAATTGTAACAGATTTTTTTTAAAATTCGCAAATGGAAAATATTCTAAACAGCCTGTAGGGATAAATAATTTTGGTAAAATGCCAAGTGTTATAGCAACGTATCTAAACTTGCCCAATCCAACGGCTTTTACAGGACACTGCTTTAGGAGGTATTCAGCCACTATGCTGGCAAATTCTGGAGGAGACCTTCTAACGGTCAAAAAACATGGAGGATGGAAATCATCTGCTGTTGCAGAAGGCTACGTAGACAGCTCAATAACACAAAAAAACAAAATTTCTAATAAAATTTTGATGGATGACAGTATGCCATCTACTTCCAAATAAAGCTACAATTTTACCGTTGACAACTCTAATGAAGAATTAGTGGAACCACTCGACAGTGAAACTAGAGTTACACAAAATATATCAACCTCTTTACTTGAAAAGGCCAAATCCATACCACTCGAAGCTCAAAATAGGGTTACAGAAGTAATATCACAACATTTTTCAAACTCTGTGCTGGAAAAGGCCAAAACCTTAAGTTTTGGTAATTGCAATAATTGCACATTCAATATTAATATTCATAAGAGTTAAAAACCTATTTTTTTAAATATTTCTTCATTTGTTAGTCATTTTGATCTGTAAGAATTATAAATTTGTAAAGTTCCAATAAATTTATTTTTGTTGCTGTGTACAATTTTTGGCACATTTTACTTTTTTTCACTAGTGCGTAAAGTAAAGTACTTTTTTCACTAGTGAAAAAAAGTAACTTTTATATTTCTAATATTAGTGGATTATGTGTACGGTAGTAGAAAAAATATTGTATGCCACTCGTGTGTGAAGTCCCTTTTTTGACTCATGTGATTGTCGCACTCGCCTACGGCTCGTGCGACAACATTCACATTCGTCAAAAAAGGGTAACTTTACACACTTGTTGCATAAATAACTATTAATCTGCCAATAAAAATTCTATACTCTCACTACAGTGTTTTTGCTTGCTTTGATTTTTTAGGCAGCTGAAAGTGATGTTCCTCGTATTTCAGCGAAATGTCTATCCGCTCGTTAATCCGTCATTAATATCATTGTTGAGAATTTAATTATTCACAATGTTGCTTCTTAATCTTGTTCGTATTTTTTGTATAGTTTCACAGATATTCGCGTCTTAATATAAGAAAAATTCGCAATTTTTTTTTATTTTTACTATATCTCACTAATTAAGCAAGATATACAAAAATGTCGAAATATCTTTTTTGTAGCGAAATTAATTTTTATCTAAAAAATAAGATATTTTACTTGAACCATGTTTATTGGATTCCTGGGATCTCAAAACGTAGAGTAAACCAATACTTTTCTTATCATAAATTATGAAAGTAAAAACATGTAAAGATGGCAACAATCACCTCTATAATTGAAAATGCCGAATGTAGCGTGACTGATGAGCGTTGGACAAGTCTGGCAAGCTTTTGGGGGTGTTCCACATTAGCCAGACTATATTTGCAGCTGTAATTCTACTATCCTCTGACAAATTTTTAGGACTGCGAAAGTAAGGTCAATGGCTTTGATAATCGTTTTCCAATTTTTCACATGGAAGAAATATTACCCATACTCACAGATTAGCCAGACTCAAGGGGCGAATCACTCTCGCAATATATGTACAAAATGTCCGAAATCCAATTGAAAATCGCCGCAGTCCATCAAAATCAACGGCAATCGCTAAGAAATCGTCGCAGTCTTTCAGAATTCCCCATAGATAAATTAATATTAAAAGATAAACCGTTTAAATGCACGGCACTGGTAACAAGTTTAGTTCCCAGCCATACTACTTGGAGCCACCATCGCACGCTACACATTTGGCTGAGTCAACATAAAAGGAACGTTTGGGTTGAGTATTGAGTATAGTTGAACTGGATGTACTATTAGCTAATAAAATTGGTACAGAATTTGCAATTAGTCGTTTACGTTTTAAAGCAATTTTACTAAAAGAATCTGGCAAAAAAATGATCTTCACAAAGATAGCGAATTTTATTATCTAAAGATAAATGTAAATTCTTAAAACAGTTTTCGCGAATTTTAATATCGGAAGGAAAATTAAAAAAAGGTTTTATTTGAATAACCAGCCTGCTGAATATTAGAATAATACTTATTTAAATTAAGGGGCTGAAAAAGATTACTTAATTTTACCAGGGCCAGACATGTTTTGTTACAAATAGATACATTAAAAAAGAATTGAAAATCGATCCAAAATGAAATTATACTTCGTTAAGGCTATAAGAAAACAATGATAAACAAAGTCCTTAAACCAATCTAACACCTTATTAAATTATATTGTTAATACTTACTAATTTCATCAATTCAACACTTATCAATCTTCTTAACCTAATAATAACTTTACTATCGAAGGATAATTATATCCACAACATCATAATAACTTTTATTTTATGATGGTTTTTGTGCATTTTTCGACCATTTGGCCTTCCGTGATTCCGTTCTTCATTTTTAACGTGGTTATCAACACAGTTGCCAAACCTCTCTTTAAAATATCTCGGCAATAGTATGGCCATTGTATGGATGGTATCGAGCACGACAAATACAAAATAAGGTACAATTTCTGCGTTTGAAATAACTCTAATCTCATGAAAATTTTTGGAAACTGAAAACATCACTGTCATCTTATTTGCGACAGTGGCCCTAAGCAGTATGGCCGGGAACTACCACTTGTTACCAGTGCCGTGCATTTAAATGGTTTATCTTTTAATATTAATTTATCTATGGAATTCCCTCACAGTCTCCCTGAAATCTCCCGCAGTCGCTGAGAAATCACTAAATCATTAAAAATTGCGCGCAGTCAGTTGACATTTCACCCATTCGCCATTGTGCTTTGACTAGGCCAACTAAGCCGTCTTGTGTAAAATTAAACAAATTGCATTTACGTTTATCGAAAGTGTCGTTCCATCAATTATTATTAATTTTAAAATGCCATTTTTGGCAAAGTTCATCAAATTTCTGTTCTGATCTGATAGAAGATACTTCCTCGGTGATCCAGAATTGTCTCTATTTCACCTGAATTTTTTTTAATGCATAGTAAAATTGTTTGTATTTTATTATAGGGGGTCATACACGTTTGTTTTAAATATATTTTATTTACAAAGGAATTAATTTAATGACAGAATACATTTTTGTACTTTCCTGTCTGTATATAGATAAGAAAAGTATAGGAATCATTATTTTTTTTGACGGATTTTTACGTTTTGGGGTTCCCTAAATACGTCTAAATCTGTTTTGACTATTTTCGCGATGATGTATGTGTGTGTCTGTATAATCAATAACTCGTGAACGGATAAAGAGGAAAACACTAAATTTTAAACTTAAAATTGTTCGTATTCAAAATTTTTTACAAAAAAGTGCATATTTAGAATTTTTAAGAAAAGTGCAAATTTGGAAAATATGGTGAAAACTCAAAAACGGGTAAAGAGAAAAACAAAATATTAAACTTAAGCTTTCATCCATTCTCTAATAAGCTGATTTGATTTTGGGCATAGTCAGACCACTTTATAAAGGGTCGTTTTTCTGCTTAATAGAATTATCTAGTATAGATTCAAGTAGCAGTTACCCAATGAGTTTCTTAGTGTTATGGTCTGGAATTCACATATATTAGATTTAGATATATTAACTTCATTCCTATTGCTCCATTTCGTTTTTCCATTTTTACAGCGAACTGTGTCCTTGCTATCAAAACAATAGTGTGTTGTTCACACGCAGTGTGCTTAATATAAATATGATATTTCAAAATTTTGAATTGTCAGATTTGACTGACAATATTTTTGAAGCGATCGTAATTTAGTAAAATTAGAGGAACTTGTTTTCGAAGACGATTTTCAAAGTGAATAGCTGTGTGTTGGTGCGAGTTTGATTTGGATTTGTTAGTTATACCGTTGTAAACGGGATTTGATTTTGGAATTTCGACTGATAGCTAGTCTTATATTTGGCAGTCGTTATTTTTGCCGCAAGGGATTTAATTATACTGCTATTCCTGGTTCAATTACCACCGAACAAATTTCTTCAAGAGACCACGCATCCTCCATTTTGTAAACCCTCTTCGAACTGAGGTAAGTTAATTGATAATCTCTGGTAACTATGTTTGATTGTTATATCGGATTTTCTTATTTCTTCTAGGGTTTTTATTTTCCCTTTTGCTTCTAATTTTGGATTTTATGGTTTTTGTTTCATATTCGGCGCAGTTTTAATTTTGGTGTTCCCGATTTACCGGCTGTGATCGTGGAATATTTATCAATTGGGTGATAGATTGTAGCTACACCCTGAACATTGGACTGAAGTGGCTGGAACCCGGACCGGTATTATACGCCGACACTCGAACGGCGGATATAACTATTGAAATGTTATAAAGAGTTTCTAGACACTTGGAAACACACCATGCATAACAATTTTGGGTCCGCTAACACTTATTTAAAAAAAAAAATTTACCTTAAAATCCTGAAAATCCTTAAAATTTGTTGTCCGGTCTCCATCATAAAACAAATGTGAAATAAACCATTTTCACTGATTTCTTGTTGTAGAAACGGCTAATATCAATATAAGACCATTCATAGAGCAATAAACCGTACCAAGTTTTTTCATAAACGATCAAATTTTCTTATTTTTCATTTTAAGTTTATTAGAAAAATAAATAAACATAAAATTATTTTTAATGACAATTGATGTATCTAGTTTCTATAAATGCGGTGTTGCCAAATCGAGTAAGAAAACATATAAATCAGGAAATAATTCGGTTAGTGAAAGTTGGCTGAAAAATTACATAGTGTCTGGCCAGCAGGTAAATTTGGATCTCAAAGTGAAAACATTTGTAGTAATCACAGATAACCGTCTTTTTATTTTATTTCACTACTTACCTAATATTTAAAAAAAAAAATTCATTTTGAGCTGTGTCCAGGCCGTTGGAGTTTATGCCGGTAGGCGTAGCCAGGTATGGATTAAAAATTTTCTGGTGGCGGCGAAGCCGCCACTTTACCAGAAGTCCTTTCTTCCTTTTCTTATTGTATAATTTCTTATTATTAGATGCCCACGATACAAAACACGTTAGTTTAAAGTTGGGATCGAGGTTCACTGGCCAGACGCTAATGAGGGTTGGTTAGGTTAGGCTAGGTTTTTTTCTTCAATTTGAGCTGTGTCCAGGCCGTTGGAGTTTATGCCGGTAGGCGTAGCCAGGTATGGTTTAAAAATTTTCTGGTGGCGGCGAAGCCGCCACCTTACTAGAAGTCCTTTCTTTCTTTTCTTATTGTATATTTTCTTATTATTAGATGCCCACGATACAAAACACATTCGTTTAAAGTTGTGATCGAGGTTCACTGGCCAGATGCTAATGAGGGTTGGTTAGGTTAGGCTAGGTTTTTTCTTCAATTTGAGCTGTGTCCAGGCCGTTGGAGTTTATGCCGGTAGGCGTAGCCAGGTATGGTTTAAAAATTTTCTACCTTTCTTTCTTATTGTATATTTTCTTATTATTAGATGAGGAAGAAGATCTTGATATGGGTATTTTTTAAATTGTTAGTTTTATATAATTTTTCTGATACCGAAGGCAATTGGTTGGCCTGGTACAACGCAGGGCATAGGTAAAAATTACCATTGCTATGTAATACATAATTGATATGGCAACATTGTATTTCTTTTAGACACATGTCACACTGCCGAAGTCAATTGTCATTGCGGTTATGAAATTTGTATCATTTTGACAAAATGTAACTTGGTCGTAAATTAAGAAAATAATACTGTTTATGAAAAAATTTGGATGGTTTATTGCATTATGGATGGTCTAGTGTTATTATTTAGCAGTTTCTATAACAAGAAATTAATCAAAATGATGTAGTTCAAATTTTTTCAATATCGAAATTGGAGGACACATTTTAATAGTTTTAAGGTAAGAAAAAAATATTTTATAGCGTTTGCAGGGCAAAAAAAGTATTTTGAAATGTGTTTCAGAAGGTCTAAAATCGTTAAAAAAAAAAAAAAAAAAAAAAAAATAGCCCGTTCGACCGTCGGCGGATTTTTCCCCCGGACCCGTAGCTAAGTACCGAATAAGGATATCATTTTCAATTTGTTTTATTATCACTATTAATTTTACTTTTAATTAGTAGCACTATCAACATTAACGTTATTAATATTCTCGCTATTAGTTTTTTTTATATTAAATATTAGTGCTATCAATATCTTCGGTATTAATATTATCACTAATAATTTTATTATTAATTTTCCTTGTGCCCTTGATAGTAGCACTACTAATAATACCATTATTAAAAATATCACGGTTGGTATATTATCGATATTATCTTGTTACTATTACCATTTTGAGTTATTGTATATATATATATTTTTGCCTCTTAGTGAACACACTTGTCACGTGGTTTGGCTGGAACTCAAACTATTGGGCTTATAGTAGTTACGTAGTGGGACTTCAACCCTACAGTCTGTAAAGCGCGTATGATCATACCAGCTAGTGTACGGCTCTACTATCTGTTTTATTTTTCTTTCCATGTTAGCTTTACATATGTATCCTATTTTAAGATTATAATACAGGAGCTTCTTGTTAACAAACGTTTATGCACTATATCTTGTTAATAACTGATTGGCCTGTCATTATAAACATTACGATTCAATTGTTGTTTATTTTTCCGCGTTTTGTCTACTAGTGAATCATATAATTTGTGAACTGCCTTCAGCACTTTGACCAAAATTCGGTGGCGCTCATATACCTGGACTTGACTTTATAGGTGACCTTGAAAAACAATATTTTAAGGAAACTCACCCCTGATTCTTCTCTGAGCTAGAATACTATTTTGAAGCCTACATTATTCTGGGTCTAACAACGGCTTTGGCCTTTTAATTCAAAATAAAAAGTAATTATAAGCGCACCTTGGCACTTTTATCGCTAGCCCTCCACCGTTAAAATACTAGGGTAGCGAAGGCACGGGGTGGATGTAATAACTGGCGCCCAACCTTGTTTTAAATGCAAAAATATCTAGCAATCAACTTATAGATATTGTACTTATATATTTTATATTGTTTTTCTTGGTCTAATTTTTTTTTATCTCGATTTTGACTTTTTAATAGTGAGAATATTTAATAGCATATTATTGTTATCATTTTGTTTTATATTTTTTTTTTCTTCTTCTTTAATTTAACTTGGTTTTACCGCGTTTGATTTGGTTGGTAATATTGCTTCACAATGTTTCAAATACAAGTGAATAATTTGGTAAAAGATGAACTAGAGTATGAGTTAAAAGTTAGAGGTATTTCGGAACAAAGCACTGTCGAATCCTTACGCAAACATTTGCGAAGTATTTTAGCATTAGAAAACTGTAGTATCCCTCTTCAAGGCAAATGTAGTCTAGATGCTGCATCAGAAATTGCAGAGTGTGAGAAAAAGTTAAGTGAACTACGCGATTACGTTAATTCTTTTGGCGGTTCTTCAAACCAATCTAAACGAATTGAAACTAAATTTGCTCATTTATTGGGTAGAATAGGCAGAATTCCAGAAATTAATGACGATATTTCCGAAAATAGATCAAAACTATTGATTTCATTATCAGAACTTGTCCCTGAATATCAGAATAAGGTAAAACTGTTTGATAAGAAAGATGAAAGTCTCTGTCCGTTGGATCCTAACTTTGGAAATCCTTCTCAAATAAATTCACCAAATGATACAGCAAAAAATCTTAATGTTAACTTTAATAGTTCTACAGTAGCTGGTTCGAATCCCATAAGTATGCAGACTGGATCTTCTTTCCTTAAGTCAGTTCCTATTTATAAGTGGGATCTGAAATTTTCTGGTAATTCCGGTTTGAGTTTTAATGCATTTCTTCAAAGAGTAGAAGAATTAAGTAGGTCTAGACAAGTCAGTAAAGTTGAACTATTTTTGTCCGCTCATGATTTATTTGAAGGTGATGCTCTTAATTTTTATCACATGGTGGTTAAGTATGCAAGTGATTGGGATGGCCTTATTACTCTTATGAAAGAACAATTTATACCTACACATGTTAGTGATCAATTGTGGAAACAAATCTTAAATAGAAAGCAGGGTCCTGATGAACCAATAAGGTTATATGTTGCAGCTATGAGTAAACTTTTCGACAGGATGCCTACTGCAGTTTCAGACAGTTTAAGATTAAAGGTTTTAAAATCCAATATTTTGGAATCGGTGCAGTACTAACCCAATTTTATGATAACCGAGAGCATGTTATTTGTTGTGTCTCGAACTTTGAGCCGCACGGAACGTGTGTACAGTGCCACAGAACGAGAACTTCTTGCGCTAATTTGGAGTGCCGAAAAACTACGTTGTTATTTAGAAAATTCGAAATTCGTGGTTATAACAGACCATTTTAGTCTTAAATGGTTGCATAATCTTAAAAACCCCCAGGGTCGTCTAGGTCGTTGGTGTTTAAGGCTTCAACAATTTGATTTTGAAGTAACACATCGAAAAGGTAAGGAACATGTGGTTCCTGATACTCTTTCGCGCGCTGTTGTCGATGATCCTGATTTAGTTGATAGTGATCTTGAAATATTAGAGATTGAAATTAATGAAATAAAGGACAAGTGGTATCTTAACATGCTGGAAAGGATTAATCGAAATCCTCTTTTATTTCCGTCTTGGCGGATGTCAGATAATAAATTATATAAAAAAGTTTATCTTGATTTTCGCGAGCTTCGAACTGATGATGATTTCTGGAAACTTGTGGTTCCAAAGCAAAAACGAAAGGAAGTTATCTCATCTTGCCATGATACAACTGTTGGTGGTCATCTTGGTGTTTATAAAACTTTCCATAAAGTAGCTAGACTCTACTATTGGCCTTGTATGAAAGCTGATGTTGCAAAATTTGTAAAATGTTGTGTAACTTGTCAACAAGTTAAACCAGAACAAAAAGCACCTGGTGGTCTCATGGGTAATGCTATAGTTGCTAGTCGCTGTTGGCAAATTATAAGTATGGATCTTTTTGGCCCATTGCCAAAAAGTAAAACCTGTAACATGCACATTTTTGTAGTAACTGACACATTTAGTAAATTCAACTTATTCTTTCCCATTCGAAAGGCCAACTCCCAAACCATTATAAAACTGTTAGAAGAAAGAATATTTTTATCCTTTAGTGTACCTGAGTTAATCAAATGTGCTAATGGATCCCAGTTTAAGAGTATGGATTTTTCCAACCTCAAATCAAAATATGGCCTAAGAATCTTGTTCAATCCAAATTATCATCCTTCTCCCAATTTGACAGAGAGAGTCAATAGAGTAATGAAGACCATGTTGTCATCTTTTATTACAGATAATCAGCGGGATTGGGACCTAAACCTTCCTGCGCTGGCATGTGCAATTAACACAGCAAAACATGTTGTGACTGGACAAACCCCATACTTCATAAATTTTGGCACCGAGATGAAACTTCATGGTTCAGAATATTCTTGTAAATTTCCGGATTCATTTAGTATTCCTGTTGATGCAGATAAAAAAATACTGGCCTTAGTTAAGCTGAGAGAATCAGTTGTTAAGAAAATGGAAATGGCTCATGATCAATCTAAGAAACAATATGATTTAAGGCGTCGCGATGTAGATTTCTCTGCTGGTGATTTGGTTTGGAAAAAGAAATTTACCCAGTCTGATGCTGGTAATTATTATACAGCAAAACTGGGTGGTAAATTTGAAGGTCCTTTCAAAATTGCCAAGAAGTGTGGTTATTGTGTGTATGAGCTTAAGGATTTACAGGGCAAATCAAAAGGTCGTTGGCATACACAGGATTTAAAACCCTATCACCAAGACGACTTTGAGTGAATTTACTGTGTAAATTCTTTGGGGAGGGGGTAGTGTTATGGTCTGGAATTCACATATATTAGATTTAGATATATTAACTTCATTCCTATTGCTCCATTTCGTTTTTCCATTTTTACAGCGAACTATGTCCTTGCTATCAAAACAATAGTGTGTTGTTCACACGCTGTGTGCTTAATATAAGTTTGATATTTCAAAATTTTGAATTGTCAGATTTGATTGACAATATTTTTGAAGCGATCGTAATTTAGTAAAATTAGAGGAACGTGTTTTCGAAGACGATTTTCAAAGTGAATAGCTGTGTGTTGGTGCGAGTTTGATTTGGATTTGTTAGTTATACCGTTGTAAACGGGATTTGATTTGCACAACTATTTTGGAATTTCGACTGATAGCTAGTCTTATATTTGGCAGTCGTTATTTTTGCCGCAAGGGATTTAATTATACTGCTATTCCTGGTTCAATTACCACCGAACAAATTTCTTCAAGAGACCACGCATCCTCCATTTTGTAAACCCTCTTCGAACTGAGGTAAGTTAATTGATAATCTCTGGTAACTAGGTTTGATTGTTATATCGGCTTTTCTTATTTCTTCTAGGGTTTTTTTTTATTTTCCCTTTTGCTTCTAATTTTGGATTTTATGGTTTTCGTTTCATATTCGGCGCAGTTTCAATTTTGGTGTTCCCGATTTACCGGCTGTGATCGTGGAATATTTATCAATTGGGTGATATATTGTAGCTACACCCTGAACATTGGACTGAAGTGGCTGGAACCCAGACCCGTAGCTAAGTACCGAATAAGGATATCATTTTCAATTTGTTTTATTATCACTATTAATTTTACTTTTAATTAGTAGCACTATCAACATTAACGTTATTAATATTCTCGCTATTAGTTTTTTTTTATAATAAATATTAGTGCTATCAATATCTTCGGTATTAATATTATCACTAATAATTTTATTGTTAATTTTCCTTGTGCCCTTGATATTAGCACTACTAATAATACCATTATTAATAATATCACGGTTGGTATATTATCGATATTATTTTGTTACTATTACCATTTTGAGTTATTGTATATATATATTTTTGCCTCTTAGTGAACACACTTGTCACTAATTTGTTCCGTGGTTTGGCTGGAACTCAAACTATTGGGCTTATAGTAGTTATGTAGTGGGACTTCAACCCTACAGTCTGTAAAGCGCGTATGATCATACCAGCTAGTGTACGGCTCTACTATCTGTTTTATTTTTCTTTCCATGTTAGCTTTACATATGTATCCTATTTTAAAATTATAATACAGGAGGTCCAAAGTTGAGGACTGTAATAAATTAAGTTCATTAGATATTAAGGTTTGCTTTGTTTTTAAATTCCTTGTTGTTACTTAACTCTACATTATTATTAATTTTTTATAGGGTTTGTAAAGTATCCAATAAATAAATATATGTTATTTACACTTGAAGAAAAAAATTCTTCAATTAAAAGTTGCTTGCGATATTTTTCTCTATAATTGTTATCCGATGCATGATTTTCCTAAAATGGACCGTATTCAATATATTTGAGGAAAATTGCAAATTTTGAATTTGGAAATTACTCAAAAACGGATAAAGAAAGAAACACAAAAATTTTAAACTTAGGCCTTCATAAATCCTGCAGTGAGCTGATTAAATTTTGGGCATAGTCAAAGCTCTGGGGGGAGGGGCTACTTTTAAGGGTGTCTTTTTTTTACTTTAATTAATACTATCTCTGTTATTTACGATTGGTGAAAAAAATTCTTCAAATAAAAGTTGTTTGCGATATCATTCTCTAAAATTTTTGTTTTATGCATGATATATCTTCAAAATGGACCGTAATAGAAAAATTTTTATTTTTCAGTATTTTCATTGGCAATAAATACATGTAAAAAATATTTGGAGTAAGATGTGTATGGAAAATCTCTAAACATTGACAGGGGTGATACAGTAGGTTGTACAAAATAACCGGAAAAAGCCTATAATAACTAGATAGGAAAGTCATGTGTTGGACACATCAGATTTTTTTATATAATATTTTGTTTTCATATTTGTCAAGTTTATCGAGTTCAATTTTTTCTATCGGAACTTTATCAAAGTTTTCAACAAGAATTGGTTTTGAGAGATCTAACAATACCGGGTTTGTACTATTATTAAGAACTGTAACAATGGCTTTACTATTTTTTGCAATAGATACAGATTGAGGTATTTCACAGTTACTGGGAAATGTTTGATGCGGTATAATAAATTCAACATTTTTATTACTAGTTTTTACTTTTTTACTTGTTCAGAACGAGGTGCTACTGTTATTAAATCACCAAGTCTGTTATATTTAAAAAATTTATTTTAGCGTAAGGTGTAACTAAATATCCATTAGAAAAATCTACTGTTGCTTCTAATAGTTTTAGGTTGTCTAAACCAAGTAAACCGTTAAATATATTATGAAAATTAAAAAGATAAAATTTTAAATTTAAATCTTTTGGTAAATTAAAAATATTTGAAGTGGGAATTAAGGTACTATATTTATGAGCCGATTCTTGGAAAACTGATTTAACAACAAATGGAACATTTCGTATATTTTTGCAAAAATTGTTATAAGCAATTTCAGGATCTAAAAACGATTTACTAGAGCCCGAATCGATTATAAATTTTAGATTATATTCATGAAATTCTTTATAACATAACATAATTCACTTGAATTATTTAAATTTAATGATATAAGTTCTGGTTGTTGATTTTGAGGCGTTATCTGAAAATTTATTTCATTAGTATTAGCCGATTCACCTTTGATATTATTTTCAGAAAAATCAAATTGTGAACAGCCGTTTTCAGAAAATTGGTTTTCGTTAAAAAGCAAATTATTTTGTTCAAGTTCAGCACTGAACAATTCTTCTGAAGTAAACATATTTTGAGGATACGAATTATTTTAAAAATAGTTTCTGGGTGACCATGGTGCGAAATTACGCGTTGTGACATTCATAGGTGTGGTTTCACTGGTTGTATTTCTGGTAAAAACACTCATGGGCGTTGGGTTTTATAAATTTACATTTCGACTAGATTTAAAAACGTTTTGATTTTGCTGAGGTTTTCTCAAACTTGCGCATAAGTAAAAAATCGTTGCGGTTGTCTTGGCTGTTGAGATTGAATTGGAACAGGTTGCAACGGAAAAGTTTTTTGTCTACTGAATAAGTTATTTGGACTATTTGCATTAAAAGATGATAAATTGGGGTTAAAATTTTGTCTTTAAATTTGTGTTGAAACAGAATGTCTATTTTGTTGAATTCTTGCGTTATTAATAGTATATTATTAAACGAGTAATTTATGGTAGCCATTATTCCCGCAGGGTGACCTTTGCGTCCCGAGCCGTAGGCAAGGGGCGCAAGACACCCGAGTGAATAATGGCCATAAATTGCGAGTTTATTACTATACTTTGTCCAAGACCATTATGGTTTCTTAATTAAACAAAAGTTAAGTGTAGAATGGAAAGTTTTTAAACTGTTGTTTTTTCTACTTTTCAATTTTTCGATATTTAGATTTTTTGATTTTTCGATTTTTCGATTTTTTGATTTTTTGATTTTTTGATTTTTTGATTTTTTGATTTTTTGATTTTTTGATTTTTTGAATTTTTTGAATTTTTGATTTTTTGATTTTTTGATTTTTTGATTTTTTGATTTTTTGATTTTTTGATTTTTTGATTTTTTGATTTTTTGATTTTTTGTTTTTTTGTTTTTTTGATTTTTTGATTTTTTGATTTTTTGATTGTTTGATTTTTTGATTTTTTTGATTTTTTTGATTTTTTTGATTTTTTGATTTTTTGATTTTTTGATTTTTTGTTTTTTTGATTTTTTTGATTTTTTGATTTTTTGATTTTTGATTTTTGATTTTTTGATTTTTTAATTTTTTAATTTTTTGATTTTTTGATTTTTTGAGTTTTTGATTTTTTGATTTTTTGATTTTTTGATTTTTTGATTTTTTGATTTTTTGATTTTTTGATTTTTTGATTTTTTGATTTTTTGATTTTTTGATTTTTTGATTTTTTGATTTTTTGATTTTTTGATTTTTTGATTTTTTGATTTTTTGATTTTTTGATTTTTTGATTTTTTGATTTTTTGATTTTTTGATTTTTTGATTTTTTGATTTTTCGATTTTTCGATTTTTCGATTTTTCGATTTTTTGATTTTTCGATTTTTCGATTTTTCGGTTTTTTGATTTTTTGATTTTTTGATTTTTTGATTTTTGATTTTTTGATTTTTTGATTTTTTGATTTTTTGATTTTTTGATTTTTTGATTTTTTGATTTTTTGATTTTTTGATTTTTTGATTTTTTGATTTTTTGATTTTTTGATTTTTTGATTTTTTGATTTTTTGATTTTTTGATTTTTTGATTTTTTGATTTTTTGTTTTTTTAATTTTTTGATTTTTGGATTTTTTTGATTTTTTGATTTTTTGATTTTTTGATTTTTTGATTTTTTGATTTTTTGATTTTTTGATTTTTTGATTTTTTGATTTTTTGATTTTTTGATTTTTTGATTTTTTGATTTTTTGATTTTTTGATTTTTTGATTTTTTGATTTTTTGATTTTTTGATTTTTTGATTTTTTGATTTTTTGATTTTTTGATTTTTTGATTTTTTGATTTTTTGATTTTTTGATTTTTTGATTTTTTGATTTTTTGATTTTTTGATTTTTTGATTTTTTGATTTTTTGATTTTTTGATTTTTTGATTTTTTGATTTTTTGATTTTTTGATTTTTTGATTTTTTGATTTTTTGATTTTTTGATTTTTTGATTTTTTGATTTTTTGATTTTTTGATTTTTTGATTTTTTGATTTTTTGATTTTTTGATTTTTTGATTTTTTGATTTTTTGATTTTTTGATTTTTTGATTTTTTGATTTTTTGATTTTTTGATTTTTTGATTTTTTGATTTTTGATTTTTGATTTTTTGATTTTGATTTTTTGTTTTTTTTATTTTTTGATTTTTTGATTTTTTGATTTTTTGATTTTTTGATTTATTGATTTATTGATTTATTGATTTATTGATTTATTGATTTATTGATTTTTTGATTTTTCGATTTTTTGATTTTTTGATTTTTTGATTTTTTGATTTTTTGATTTTTTGATTTTTTGATTTTTTGATTTTTTGATTTTTTGATTTTTTGATTTTTTGATTTTTTGATTTTTTGATTTTTTGATTTTTTGATTTTTTGATTTTTTGATTTTTTGATTTTTTGATTTTTTGATTTTTCGATTTTTCGATTTTTCGATTTTTTAATTTTTTAATTTTTTAATTTTTCGATTTTTCGATTTTTCGATTTTTCGATTTTTCGATTTTTCGATTTTTCGATTTTTCGATTTTTCGATTTTTCGATTTTTCGATTTTTCGATTTTTCGATTTTTCGATTTTTCGATTTTTCGATTTTTCGATTTTTCGATTTTTCGATTTTTCGATTTTTCGATATTTCGATATTTCGATATTTCGATTTTTCGATATTTCGATTTTTCGATTTTTCGATTTTTCGATTTTTCGATTTTTGATTTTTCGATTTTTCGATTTTTCGATTTTTCGATTTTTCGATTTTTCGATTTTTCGATTTTTCGATTTTTCGATTTTTCGATTTTTCGATTTTTCGATTTTTCGATTTTTCGATTTTTCGATTTTTCGATTTTTCGATTTTTCGATTTTTCGATTTTTCGATTTTTCGATTTTTCGATTTTTCGATTTTTCGATTTTTCGATTTTTCGATTTTTCGATTTTTCGATTTTTCGATTTTTCGATTTTTCGATTTTTCGATTTTTCGATTTTTCGATTTTTCGATTTTTCGATTTTTCGATTTTTCGATTTTTCGATTTTTCGATTTTTCGATTTTTCGATTTTTCGATTTTTCGATTTTTCGATTTTTTGATTTTTCGATTTTTCGATTTTTCGGTTTTTCGATTTTTCGATTTTTCGATTTTTCGATTTTTCGATTTTTCGATTTTTCGATTTTTCGATTTTTCGATTTTTCGATTTTTCGATTTTTCGATTTTTCGATTTTTCGATTTTTCGATTTTTCGATTTTTCGATTTTTCGATTTTTCGATTTTTCGATTTTTCGATTTTTCGATTTTTCGATTTTTCGATTTTTCGATTTTTCGATTTTTCGATTTTTCGATTTTTCGATTTTTCGATTTTTCGATTTTTTGATTTTTCGATTTTTCGATTTTTCGGTTTTTTGATTTTTCGATTTTTCGATTTTTCGATTTTTCGATTTTTCGATTTTTAGATTTTTAGATTTTTAGATTTTTAGATTTTTAGATTTTTAGATTTTTAGATTTTTAGATTTTTAGATTTTTAGATTTTTAGATTTTTCGATTTTTCGATTTTTCGATTTTTCGATTTTTCGATTTTTCGATTTTTCGATTTTTCGATTTTTCGATTTTTCGATTTTTCGATTTTTCGATTTTTCGATTTTTCGATTTTTCGATTTTTCGATTTTTCGATTTTTCGATTTTTCGATTTTTCGATTTTTCGATTTTTCGATTTTTCGATTTTTCGATTTTTCGATTTTTCGATTTTTCGATTTTTCGATTTTTCGATTTTTCGATTTTTCGATTTTTCGATTTTTCGATTTTTCGATTTTTCGATTTTTCGATTTTTCGATTTTTCGATTTTTCGATTTTTCGATTTTTCGATTTTTCGATTTTTCGATTTTTCGATTTTTCGATTTTTCGATTTTTCGATTTTTCGATTTTTCGATTTTTCGATTTTTCGATTTTTAGATTTTTCGATTGTACCTAAAGGTTCCTTTAAACCAGTTAAAAAGGTATTGAAAGCTAAATCGTTATATAATTTGCGTTTTAACACTTTAGATGCAAGAATGTGTTCATTAGCATTAACATAACTGCACAAAAGATTGAGAATATTTAAAACTCTATCATAGAATTGCTGTGGTTTTTCATTAGAGCCTTGTTTCATCATAACAAGATCCCTATTTAAACAAGATTCATTTCTC
The DNA here is from genome assembly GCA_927349885.1 of Psylliodes chrysocephalus. NCBI lineage: Eukaryota > Metazoa > Arthropoda > Insecta > Coleoptera > Chrysomelidae > Psylliodes > Psylliodes chrysocephalus. The sequence continues at coordinate 47,947,168 of OV651813.1, read as the reverse complement.
TGGTCTGCAAAGTTTCTAGTTAAGACTGATTTTAAATCATTCCAAGTTAAAACATTCTAAATATTTACTACTAATTTGGCATTGTCGCTTAATTTCGAGATTAAGCAATTTAACAGATATACATTTTGAAAGCAATTTGGCTGAGCTACATTGTAAAAATTATCAATCAAAGATGACCAAAGAGATAAATATCTATTTAATTCATTTGGGTTTCCGTCAAATTTGGGTACACAAGTTAAATATTCTTGGTTTAAAATCAGGCATTGTTAATTCTAAATTATTTTCGGGGTTTGAGTCAGTTGAAGGGTCTAAATATAAATTAGAAAAATTTGACAAATCGTCAACTACAGACATGTGAACGTACTTACAATAAAAATATAACTTTGAGCATCCCTCTATAGAAATAAATTCGGGTCAGCAATTTTTGTCGTTCCCAGAAAATATTCCTGCAGAATGGAAATATTTGGGTTTCAATTCCCTCTTCCACTTTGGATTCACAATTCTTGTCGGGTCTACGATAGACTGGGTTTCCTGAGGTTCTAGGAGCCCCAGTCTACGATAGACTGGGTTTCCAGTCTACGATAGACTCCGGAACAATGTCACCAACGAAAGTCACCTAAGTTCGATATACGGTAAATCGTAGAAACGAAAATCGATATATTCGATACAAATCAATCCCGTATATCCTACTGACTGCGCCAATAAACTCGTAATAACTTTAACTTCATTTTAAAAATCGTTTATTAAAAATAACTACAAACTACTTGTGTTTATATGTTGACAGTCTCAAACATAGCAACTGACTGACTTATCTATGAAATATAAATCTCTAATAAATAAAAAGCTTAATTAGATAAAAGTAAGTAGAATAGAATAGAATAATGAGAGAACCATGATATATTCACGAATTCCGATATAATTTGGAAATTTACGAATAAAAATCATATTCTATCAAGAAAAATCATATTCGCATATCAAATTATATTTATTTTTCTTTAGCAAAATTTATAATAAAAATAGTTTAACATTTTGCTAGTAACTGCACGACTTTTCTTTTATAATTATTTACAAAACACGTAAAAAATATATTATACTAAATTTTTACAATCAAAAGACTCTAGCCGAATCACTTTACATTTGCTAATCCCAAGCCAGGTATATGATAAAGAGAGATATAAAAATAAATAAATAAATCAATCGAAATAAAAATATTATTGGAAAACGGTTTACCACAAAACTCAATTAATTTTTGATTTTAGCAAAAACTTGTAAACAGAAAAAAATAGAAAAAATCAGCTACAAACTCCAGTTTTCCAAAAATTTATATCTGCAAATTGATAAAATTTAATATTCAGCATTAATTTTTATTTAAAAAACTAGGGTGTAACAAAAAAATTAAAAGACTGAAGATTATTAGGGAGTTTCTATTGAATACATAAAAAAAATTGAATTATACTGATGATACATAATTAAGATACATGGACAATGCTAAAATAGTGAACCGCGAAAACAGCCTTAATATAAAGAAATACTGAATATATAGTTTTGAAAACTATGAAAACCACTTGTGAAGTTTGAAACGAATAAATTAGTAATGAAATTGGTATTTTTGTATTTGATTATATGTTACTCTTTCCACTTCCTGAAAAAAGACTCCCCATAAAACAAGAAATAGTAAACAGTTTACAATAAAAACCTTTATCCAATTTGCAATTCGTAATATGTACCAATACCAAGCCCGGTTCTGTTTAGTTTCAAATAAACAAATATGGCGTCGATTGAATCTCTAAAAATTAAATAACTGAAATCGGCGTCCCACTTCGCTTTGTCATTTTCAACGTTCTTTTCCAAAATTTAAGTCACTAAAATACATGGAGGTCAAATACTAATGGAGATGCCATAAGGCAATTGTTTTGCATCTGATACGTTTTATTAAAAATGACCCTACTGGGCGTGGCTTAAATGGTTGACTAAGCAGGGTCGTATTCAAATATAATTAAAGTCCGTATGCAGAATTACAACTTTTAAATGACTTACTTACCTAAGATTTGTTTCAACATGATCGATTCGAAATTAATTTGATGGCATTGCGCAATTATGACTTCTACACTATTTACTATTATTTATTAACCGTTTTCCGACCAAGCCAATGCCAAGACCATAAAAGAGATTAATATTATTATATTGTTCTGTCTAAAAAGACTCAGATAATAGTTGTTGGTTTTATTTATGTTTGAAATAATTAATTATATGAGGTAGGTACATATTACTAAAATTGCAAGTAAGTATTTACTAAAGATTTCTATAATTGGTACCTATGTATAATAAACAACAATCTCACAGATGCACAGCATAAAACTATACAAATGGAATTATAGAGATAATTTATTTTAAAAATAGGCATTCAGTTGCGATTTGTGATTACAAAAAGAAAACTTTAACCACTTTTTCTGATCAGTAATGTTAGTGTTATAGTGAAAAAGTTTCTAGAAACTGGTGTTTTTAATCCTAATAAAGCATTGAGAATTTAAAAGAAAAGTGCATGATGAAAATTGTTTTGACCAAAAAATAGATTTTAATTAAATTTGGACGAACAACACTGTGATATGTGACATACTCAACTGTGATTGGTCTCTGTAAATAGTTTCGAAGTGGGGTCATGCGCAGTGTCTTATGTTCTATCTATGGTTTTTTATAATCTAAGATGAAAACCAAAACAAAATGATATTTCTAAAAATTTCTGAAAATTTAACATGTGACACTATTTTTCTCCCCTGTACCTAACAAAACAAAGTTAATTTGAACAATGGCTCTAGTAATATATGCTCGAAGGGTAGACGTCCATAATTTGCATTCATTTAATGTGAATTTTCTCTTTATTTGATGAAAATTTGTGGTACGAATGAGGTAAAAATACTTTGATTTTTTCAAAATTTTGAGAATTGTGTGTCGCAACGACTACCACCAAGGCCAGCAGAGGAGCGATTTTTATTTGGTATTTTTATAGCTTCACACTGCCACTAGAAAGTTAAAAAACAATTTTAGGATAGAAGTAAAAATGCGGTACAATCTTAGTCTTTTTCAAGAATAGATAAGGACTTCATAGCCACTCCTGTTGCATAAACAACTATACGTTTTCTTTCATGTGCTAGCTAACATAAAAATACGCCCTCAGGGAATGCCCTCCTATCTATATTAAGTAGAGCCGCAAGAATAAAGTAGATTTATTTAGGAAAAAATAATAAAACAACATATTGAGAATTGTGCAACCTGTTAATTTAATTTAAAATTTTTAAGTTTTACTTTGTTAAACCACAATATTATAAGATAATGTAAGAAAATATTTCCTTTCTTTCTAAAAGCATTTCTTGGGTTTTATTAAGCCACTTCCTCAATAAAAATTATAATATTAATTGATATTGTTCTCTCTGATAACAAGTAAAGATTAATATAATGAGAGCTAACAGATGCTAGGTCGTACCTTAAAGGGCCAGGTCCAAAAAGTATTTGGTTGTCTGCCTTCTTGCCTAGTAAATCAGCAAAACGGTTACGTTTTGATGTGGTAACCTCTAAACCATCTTAAATTAATCACATTATTGATATATGATCCTTCGGCCTAAGCTACGTGACATTCTAGTACTAACCCTGAGTAAATTATTAATGGTCTGTCCAGCGTGAGTAGTTCTTGTCTGCTATCTCTATGTTTGATACTGTTTATTTTAACTTCTTTTGATGCTATGAGTATCCCGTGAGCTCTATTTGAACTGCACTGAAATTATTGCTCAGAGTACATTTTATATTTAGGTTTAACGATGGGTACTGTCACATCCTAAGCCTATTTTTCTTTTTGAATCGTCGGTGTAGATATGAATTTTACCCTTATAACTTTATATGGCTTATGGAAGATATATCTCGCTGAGATGTGGTTCATGTTCGTTTGAACAAATGGAAGCGTATCGAGTGCCTCCCGTCAAAAGCGACGTTTTGCCAGATCCTACATCAGGTTCTATTCCAATCGTGCGAAGTCGTGTCATTGTCATCAAAGCAACCTGTTTGATTAAAATATCAGTGAGTGAGATTGAGAATGACTTCTACGGCTCCGGTTGATAGGTACAGACAATCGATTGTTCGAGGAATAGCACAAATATAGTATACAGGGTGATTCAAAGTTAATACTTTTTTAAATGTGTATTCATTATAATAAACAATTTAAAAAAATCACAAGGATTTAGGTCTGGTAGCCATGCAACTGGCCCATTTCAACGGATACACTTATTCTGAAAAGTAATGTTTTAAAACTATCGTACTTTCCTACTAATGATAGACTCAGATTTATATATTTTAATACGCAACTTTCTTTGTTTCGTGGCCACCGAGCTAAATCATTGGATTTTTCGTTTTTTTTTTCTTATACTTATTTATTTTTGACTTCTTTTGAAAAGGTTAATTATTTAAAAATGAAATTTACTTGAATAGTTATGTATTTAAAAAAGTTATGTATATAAAGAAGAAATTTATTTTAAAAAGTAATTTATTTGAAAAGTTATTTATTTGAAAAAGTTATTTATTTGAAATATTTATTTATTTGAACAATTTAATAATTTGAAAAAGTTATTTATTTAAAAAATTAAGTTAAGCCTGAAACGGCGCTTGGCCCGAATTGGCACATCAAACTGCCGTCTAGGAATCTCGACAGTAAATGTCGTAATGGTATAGAGTTAGGGCATTTGTGTACAGAACAAAGACATCTGGGTTCGAAACCCACCGACTATAGGCTTTTTTCAAATCTCCAAGTAATTGTTTTTACCTTTGTGGTTCGTAGATGGCCTTAATAATTCGTAGGGGGATTTTTGAGATTTTTTTAAGAATTTTCAAATTATTTCTACAAATAATTTCAGATAATTCTGACCTTTCGGATTTCTATTTGCGATTTACGATATATTCAATTCACAATTTTTGTACTTAGGTTTACGTCGCTTAACGTACATTAAAAACCTAACTCACGCAGACGAAGATATGAGCTTAGTATGCATCAATGCATTTCTCATACACACCGATGTTGTATAGAGGTATTTAAAGATTTGAGAACGAGTCTGAAAAGGCGCTTGGCCCAAATTAACACATCATACTGCTGTCTTTGTGTACAGAACAAAGATGTCTGGGTTCGAGTTCCAGCAACGAAAGGCTTTTTTCAAATCTCCAAGTATTTGTTTTTACCTTTGGGGTTCGGAGATAGTATTAATAATTCGTAGGGGGATTTTGAGATTTGTTTCCGAATTTTCAAATTATTTCTGATTAAGTTATTTATTTGAAAAAGTTATTAACCTATTCCAAAACTTTGAAAATGTATAGAATTTACATAAGTAATGTCAGAAATTAGCTGATGGCCACTGAAATATCGAAACTCGTAGAAAAATATTTCAACTAAATTGTAACATCTTTCTGCAAATTGATAGTCTGTCACAATCGAAAAATCAAAAACTTGTAAAAGTTATAATTTAGGCAACACCGCCGGGATTCTAATAAACTGTGTGATATATATCTTGTTAAATATACACCACCGAAACAATAAAATATTACAATTTTATTTTATTTCCAAGTCCTGACCCCTCCCGCACAACCAGGCTTTGACTGGTCTATGTGATGTGATGGGCTTCGTGATGATAGCCTGGCATATATATATATATATATATATATATATATATATATATATATATATATATATATATGCAAGGCTATCATCACGAAGCCCATCATAAAGCCAATTATGATGGCTTAGTCTTTGCCGACTAGTCAGGAAGTAAATTAGGAAATTTTTGGGGAATTTGGCAAAAATATTTCAAGTGTACTCTTCTAAATTTATTCCGAGCTTTCGAGCATGGTTATGCTTATTTTCAAGCTACAAAAGTTATTACCAGGCGTTCAAAAAAATTGTTAATTTGATTAAAAGGTTAAACTTACAACTCACTGAGAATGGTGTGTAACGGTAGTCATTTGATTAAAAATATTAGACATGACAATGTAGAAAAACGAAAACTAGTTTTAAAAACACAGATACTTAATACATTTTATTTTAAATTAATTATAGAGCAACATCGATGTTGACTAGATCAAGGTGGGTAACCTACAAGTGGTTCACAACGTGTTTTTGAAACGCGCGAAAAATGAAGTATTAAGTCATTTGTCAATCATCAATCAAACCTGTCATTGGCAAAAAAGAAGAACACTTTGTGGCCTATGTTACCTTTGCACAAAGGGTAAAATAATCTGTCAGAGAAAATCCTGACAGATGATTAACATATAAGGAAACAAAATTATATTTTTGTGTTTTAATTATTATCTGAATATTGAATGTACGGAGAAAATTATAATTTGTTTTAAAAAATGTCACTAATCATGCAGGCGATGTTGCTCTCTGAGTAAAGAGCACAATACCAATTTTCGAGTTGCTATCCCCTCGCCCTGGATCATACTATTCACTCACCTGACAATATCACGAGCAGAGTTAGTGCATGTAGTTTTAATAGCAAAAATAAAATAAGTGTTAGACGCAGGTCTCAAGATGGTCTTGGAGGTTTCGTAATGCTTTAACATAACTAAAGTGGTCAATTAAACGTTTTTTGGAATGTTATTTTTATTTCAAGTATATTTACTACTTGTAGACGGTTAAGTTAACGCAACAATGTCGTAGTTTAACTAAAGTAAGACGACGTTGTCTGGAGGTTTAGAGAGCGTCGTTTTATAAATAGAGAGGTATTGCAAATTTCTATAACGTCAGTCACTAATAGTGACAACGTAATTAGAGGTAAATAAATTCCATGCTAAAATACGACTTATTGCAAACCTGATTTTTTGACATTAGAGTCATTGTCCTTATCTTAGAGCATATAAGAGCTCTAAGGTCCTTATACATATTTCTAACCTCATTTTAAACATTTTAAATTACAGTTCAATTTTTTTGTTGTCTATAATACTACATATTATTGAAAAGGCATTAAAAATTATAATTTTAGAAGGTTTAGACGACAATAATATTAAATATTGAATATTAAAAAATTTCGAACGTGTACGAATGTCAACGATTGCACCTGAAAGCTACTACCTGCTGCCCTTGAACATCCACAATTAAGGACAGGCACAATCTTTAATAAAGGCAGTTTAAGAACATAAACGATCTGTGCATGCTTAGATGTCAAAATAGGAGCGGCACTAATAGTGATTGGCATTAGTGAACTTGCAATAACTCTCTAATGCCTAGTTTCTACACCAAGTACAATGTTAATTTTTGTGTCTTATCGTCGGTTACCGTCGCCAAAATGCTACTGAGAAAGTTTGAAATGATTTCTGATAACTGTGGTATGTGACGGACTCTTAACCAAACAAAACTATTCTTCACACTATCTCCAACTTGCACTCATGTTAAAATAAAACACGTATGCAAATGATAGAAATCTGAAAAATCTGAAAAATATTTGGGTGACATGTAACTGCAAAAATTCGTTCAGGAGCATATAGCAGCAATATGGGACCTGTCTGAGTATTTGTTTAGTACTTGTCCAATAAAGCCAGACACGACACTAGACATTAAGTGTTCCGCAAATTATGCTCGGGTGGCACAAAATTGATCGAAAAACATTTAATCGAATTGGAAATTTGATCGAAAAAACATTTTATTGAATGGAATTTGATCGAAAATACATTTGATCGAACAACATTTGATTGAAGATATATTTTATCGAAAAGACAATAGATCGAAAGGACAATATATCGAAAATCAACATTTAAAATCGTAAAATATCAAAAAATCAAACGATACCATGAAACCGTCCGTCTAGTCCCTACTACCGGAGAAACTTAACTCAGCGACTATCAAAATTAGGTACTAATGGCAAATTTTTAGAATAATCTTAAGCGATAGCTACCTCGTTTACCAAATTTTCATCCTTACAATACTGTTGATTTAAAAATTAATTTGCACAATATATGAATTGCAATAAGGTCGAATTGTCTCCAATGGGACATTTAAGATAAATTATTTTAGGTGTTTTTATATAAAAATTTTAACTAATTTACCCAACCTGTGCGGCCTGGAGCCCTCGAGGGTTGCGTCGCAAAAAAAATTATACAAAAAGGGAATAATAAAAAATCTAACTAATTTAACTAACTTGTGTGGCCTGGGGCAATTTTACTGATTGATTTGACACAGGTTAGGTAATTTAGTAAATAAAGTTTTTTTTATAAAAAAATTTAACTTACTTACCCAACCTGTGCGATCTCTAGTCGTCGCGGTTTGCCTCGCAAAAAAAAATATAAAAAAGTAAGGTATGTTAGTAATTTTTTTTTTTAGTTTTTTATTTTTTGTATATTTGTTTTTGCAAAGCATCAAATGTTCTCGATCAAATGTATTCGATCAAATATTTTCGATCAATTTTGTGCCACCCATTATGCTCAGCCCTGTATATGTTCAATAATTAAATGTACCAAAAATATATAAAATTTATTTTTTTTTAGGTCTGTTAATATCGATGCCATTCCTATTCCTAACATTCTTGGTTTATGCAGTATTACCCAAACGGAACTTACATCGACGAGCTTTAATGTGTTATGTTATTTGCGCTCTCGGAGGTAATATTACCTTGATTATAGTAAATTTGGTTCCTTACAAACTTCCAGATGTTCCCTGTCATCTTCTAGGTAATAAATAGTTTATTTAGAAATAAAATTAGTTATTTTTATACTGTCATGCATGATAAAATTTAATAAAGGACACATATTTGAATTAAAAATTACTATGGATCGAATTGGACCAAACAAAATACAAGGTATTTAATTAAATAACGATTTTGCTGATCACCAGTATCCGTCTTTAAAATCAATTTAGATTAGAGGTAGAGTACTGAGTGGCCATACGAAAGGTTCGAGGTTCAAGTTCAGGATTGAAGAATAATTAAAAAATGTTTTTCAATTTTGTTTTATTTTATAAATTAGTAAAAGTAATAAATTATTTTTAAAATGTCATTTTATCTTAATAACATCAAAATTAATTTTTTAAATTTGTAGATTTTCATTAATGAGTTGTGGAAAAATACTGAACAAATCGAGTGAATTGCCCATCATATTCACTCCGGTTTCACAAACTACTATTATCCATCAAATATACATAAGTTTTGTGATGAAAAATTGTGTAAAAATTGTGCCATCAAAAACACAGTGTCGTGCAGATTTCACTGGATAAAACTGTTACAGGTTTAAATTAACTAAGATATAAAATAGTAATTATTATTAAACTCAATTAGTTAGTAATCTTAAGAACCTAATATTTAGAAGTTACCAGGGGCGGTTTCTCCATTGGTTCATTTGTGCAGTGAACACCCAGTTAAATTTCATGAGGGCACATTATTTTAAAATCACATATAAATAACTTAATAATATAAATTAACTTTAATATATTTATTATTTTCGTACGTATTAATTTCTTTTTTGGTACCCCACTGCGCTCAGGCCGATCGCGTCTATCGGTTCAATAAATACCCAAGCATCTTCCAGGCGGAAATTCATGCCATCGAGAAGTGTATCCAGTTTAACATCGCGAGAAACCATCATAGACAAGAGATTATCATCATGTCCGCTAGTCAAGCAGCCATCAAAGCGCTGAGCTCTTACGTAGTCAGCTCAAAAATGGTCTGGAGATGCCTAGAACAATAAAATGAGCTAGGCGAGAAGAATAGAAGTACTCTCACTTGGGTCCCGGGACATAACGGGATACAGGGTAACGATATTGCAAGGAAAGGGGCTCAAACACCCTTTGTAGGACCTGAGCCGTTCTGCGGTATCAGCAGTAACTTAATATTAGGAGAGATTAAAAAAGAATTGGACAGTAGAAAAACCGATAATTGGAACAATCTCTTCGGGCTGAGACAGGCCAAGATACTTCTGGGTGAATATAACCAGAAAATATCGGAAGCCTGCATCTGCCTGAGCAAGAAAAGGCTATGTATTGTAACAAGGATCCTTACCAGGCATTGCCGACTAAAAGGACACCTAAGTAAACTCAGAGTAGTAGAGGATAGTGAGTGCAGATTCTGTGAGAAGGAGGACGAAACCTCCATTCACATCCTAACTAAATGTATAGCACTCCAGAATCCAAGGGCACTATATCTAGGAGGATATCAAATAGAAGAGGGAGATTTACCTAACTTGAATCCACTTCAAATCCTATACTTCCTTGAGAAAATAGGATTGGAAGGGTCGTTATAGGCATTGAGACATTTCCTTAGTGCATTGGCGACAAAAGGGGGCACAATAGATCTTTTAGGTCGCAGTGTATTAACATCCCATTCTCAACATAACATATCATCGGTTCAATATGTCTAGTGAACGCGAGAGGTGTCTGAGAATGAATGTTAAAAAAAAAGGTTAATAGATCCGAGTGTGCCTGCTTGAAACTACGCTATTTTTAGCATTATTTTGTGCATCACACGTAGATTACGTCACGACAGTTAACTTCGCTTGGTCTAACGATTAGGTATTGTGCTTGGTCTAGGTCACTCTGAAAGGGAGTCTTTACTTCAACGTTGCCACATTTGGTAGATTTCTGCTTTTTCTGGTAGTTTTCTGCTTTTTTGATTCTTTTTGATTTTTTTTGATTCTTTTTGATTCTTTTTGATTCTTTTTGATTCTTTTTGATTCTTTTTGATTCTTTTTGATTCTTTTTGATTCTTTTTGATTCTTTTTGATTCTTTTTGATTCTTTTTGATTCTTTTTGATTCTTTTTGATTCTTTTTGATTCTTTTTGATTCTTTTTGATTCTTTTTGATTCTTTTTGATTCTTTTTGATTCTTTTTGATTCTTTTTGATTCTTTTTGATTCTTTTTGATTCTTTTTGATTCTTTTTGATTCTTTTTGATTCTTTTTGATTCTTTTTGATTCTTTTTGATTCTTTTTGATTCTTTTTGATTCTTTTTGATTCTTTTTGATTCTTTTTGATTCTTTTTGATTCTTTTTGATTCTTTTTGATTCTTTTTGATTCTTTTTGATTCTTTTTGATTCTTTTTGATTCTTTTTGATTCTTTTTGATTCTTTTTGATTCTTTTTGATTCTTTTTGATTCTTTTTGATTCTTTTTGATTCTTTTTGATTCTTTTTGATTCTTTTTGATTCTTTTTGATTCTTTTTGATTCTTTTTGATTCTTTTTGATTCTTTTTGATTCTTTTTGATTCTTTTTGATTCTTTTTGATTCTTTTTGATTCTTTTTGATTCTTTTTGATTCTTTTTGATTCTTTTTGATTCTTTTTGATTCTTTTTGATTCTTTTTGATTCTTTTTGATTCTTTTTGATTCTTTTTGATTCTTTTTGATTCTTTTTGATTCTTTTTGATTCTTTTTGATTCTTTTTTGATTCTTTTTGATTCTTTTTGATTCTTTTTGATTCTTTTTGATTCTTTTTGATTCTTTTTGATTCTTTTTGATTCTTTTTGATTCTTTTTGATTCTTTTTGATTCTTTTTGATTCTTTTTGATTCTTTTTGATTCTTTTTAATTCTTTTTGATTCTTTTTGATTCTTTTTGATTCTTTTTGATTCTTTTTGATTCTTTTTGATTTCTTTTTTAGATGGACAAGTTCTACGAAAATGTCACGAGTTTCAGATGAAATAAAAACGCTAACTCGCTTCAAAACCTGGACATAGACATAAAATAAATACAAAAATCTACAAAACTGTGTCCCTATAGGTTTTTTGGGTTACTGGTTACGAATATAATGTCAAAAAAAACAAAATTCAAAATGGCGGATCCAATATGGTGGTTCAAAAATGATAAATTTAACGGATTTGTATGTAATTTTGGATATATGATATTTTGACGTCATTGATTACGAATTAGACATTAAAATTTAAAAATTCAAAATGGTGGATTCAAGATGGCGGATCAAAAAAAGTAAAATTTAGTAGATTTAAATAAAAATTTGGATATATTGTATTTTGAGGACACTGATTACGAATTAGTCATCAGAATTGTAAAATTCAAAATAGCGGATCTAATATGGCGGATAAAAAATATTCGTTGCGCGAATTCGTCTAAAACTTTGTATTTAAGGTTAATAAATGTGCATTAAATGTTGGAATTTAAACTTTTTATTACCTATTTACATGATTATTAAAAATCGTAGTCGCTAACATCTATTTCGCTATCATGAGGGTCGCTATCGGATTGTCCAGCCAACTCTTATTCGTAACCTCGAATTTGTCGCGTTTCCATTGAGTCTGATTCCACCTTGTTGACAATTTCGTCTAAGTTAATCGCTTTTTTTTAGGCAGCAGCTGTTATCTGAAAAGGACTGTCTACGTCTATACACAATTTTGACTGTACACCCGCGACTTGCCTGTCGGTCCCTTCTGCCAGTATATCTCTGACAAATTCAAATATTTTATTTCGGATATAGGCCTTCGAAGTGGAAGTATATGCTAAAAAAGAAATCAGTCCAAAGTTCATCACAGAATTATTAAAATTAAATGCTCAACAATGAATTTAAATTAATTAATGATTTAATTATTATATTCCCAGACAGTACACGACATCTTAAAGACGTCTGTTTTATGTCGTAGTTATGACTGAACGCCTAAAGACTGAAGACCTAAAAAAGACGTTTTAACGACGTCTTTATAAAGACTTCTTTTAGGACACATAAATAGACGTCTTAAAGACGTCTTTTAAATGCCTATCTATTTAAAAAATATAAAAAAGAATGGTAACATTAAAAAAGTACTGGAACTTACTTGTCGTTTCTAGTTTCATAAAATATAAATTTATTTTTAAATTTTTTTTAATAATTTACATAATTTACTTATTTTTTTTTTATTTATTCATTCACGAGCATTTGTTCATTAGAGTAAGTAAATATGCGTTAACAAAAATAATAATAATAATTAAATATAACTCTAAATAAATTTAACAATTAAAACATATTAAGACAAATTGAATTACGCGCTGTTTCAACTTGACCGGAATTTGGTTCAACGATCGAAATGAATGTTTTTATTATGCTTTGTCTTTTTTCAACAGTAGAATTTAAACAAGGACGTGTATCTGAATATGAGTATTATTGGGGTTCCGTGGTTCGTGGCGTTCTGCGTTGTCCTTTCGTTGTCATTTGTCGTTTATGTTGAAGATGAAAGCACAAGCAGAGAGGTTAGTTTTTGTTCGTTATTCGCAATGACATATATAGTATATATAGACTGCTTATCCATATGTAAATAAAGCGATGAAAAGCGGGTCGAACTGGGAGATGTTTTCTCTTTGTCTAGTACATGCAATGTTTGTGTTTTGTCTCAATTGTAAGTTCTCACTGGTAAACACACCTTATACAGAACCGGTTTAGAAGAAAGTTTAGTTTAATTGAAATTTTGTTGTCGCTGTCATTGCTCAGTCGAACATTTTTTTGAATTGTTCATTTTATTGAATTTTAATTATACTTATGTTCTGTTTTAAGTTTTTTTAATTAATTGAATATAAAAAATTGTTTTGTTTTTGAATTTAAATGGCGAATTGCTCTATAAACCTGCTCTATAAGATAAGCTATAGAAATATAAAAAGTAACATTTTATTTTTCACGTAAGTATCAATACAAGTAGTTACAAGGTAAATACATTTATGAATTATAATAATTATAATAATGATAATATTAATAACAAATTCTTTATTGTAAATACAATTACATAAATATAAATATTATATTCAAAGGCCAGAGTTTTTTTTCTCCTGGGCTCGTCTGACTTGACTATGTGTCTCCGAATAACACTGAATATTGGCTTATTTTTAAGTTTTATTTTAAATTTCTTAATATTAAATGAGCCGACATGTTTTTAAGATTTGACGACTTAAATCATTCAAAATACGACACTTACATACTTAAATAGAATATGTAAAAAAATAGATGTAATTTTTTGAATCAATTTTGTGCATAATAAAAAGTTTTCAATTTTTTGCAAACTTTAGTATTACCCAGAAAGAACTGCGATAGCTTTATAAAGAGCTAGCACGCCTTAAATTCTACTCTATTTACGCCGACTGATGAAATATGTCTGACAAAAAGGATTATATCCTTAAAGAACTCTGTTTTGTAGCTCCTAATTCTGAATTAGAAAAACATAAGTAAGCTGCAAGCTATAAGTAGTGCGAGTTTATTAATCATGTGTGTAAAAGAGACATTTTAAATTTAAATTAGAAAGAAATAAAAAAAGAATTTGTTAGAGGGTTTATGGCATGTTATTCCCAGAAAATAGTTGCATACTTGCAGAATTAACAAGGAAAGACAAGTTGATCTAGCAGTTTAAAAGAAAATATAGAATAACAGGTTCTCGGTGTTATGATCTTAATACTTACACTAAAGACACTCCAAAAATGATTGTAAATAGATAAATAAAGTGAACTTTTATTCATATTAAATCCTTTATTTGAATACATAGACATTTAAAAAAAATGGTTAATGGTTAACAAGATATTTAGTATTATTATATACTATATCTTAAATTGATATGTTTTAGATTTGTTCTACATAGAATTGAGCATGAAGGTGAGGCTCGACAGACATGTATAAATGCAACTAATGATATTATTATTGTAGAGAAGACAAGGTTGATTATTTCAAAAATAAACATATTAAAATAATAAACAATAAAGGTGAACTCATAAAATTATTAGAAATCAAATGTCCATTTATAGGTTTGTTATTTTGTACATTATTTTTATAATAATATCAAGAATTATGCATTTTTTATTACATTTAAAAAAAACAACACCAATATTATGGTCAAATTCAACTGGGTATGGCCATTTTGAATTTGCAAGAATGAATACATTATAGGTATTCCAGCAAATTTAAAAAAATTAATTATAACTGTTAAATTTGATAATATAAGAGGTATGTTAATTGCATATCGTTTTTATAAGATGTTTATACAGGAGTGTAAAATTGTTTAGATCTCTTAAAATGTTTTGGAAATATGGAACTAAACTTTAAGACTTAAATAAATAAATATTCTTTTTCAAAATACCTAACCAAGCTCCTGTCTTGAAGTAAACATTCAGGTAATTATTATTTTTTAATTCAATTCCTACTTTAATGAAATATGAGTTTTACACTCATTTGGGCCAGACCGATTCTGCCTGGTAAGCACTCGGCAAGACGAGCAATATGACCCCGCTCGCTTTTCGATGTCTTGTTTATATATGGATAAGCAGTCTATATAAACTATATATGTCATTGGTTATTCGTTGATTTTTTTATTTGTGTCTTATGCCGTGTATTACTGTGAATTTATAAGCATAAAAGTTTATTGCATATACTGAAAAAACAAATAGAAGAACCCTTATTAATGTTTTAAGTACGTCTAGGCGTCTAGAGCTGACTTAGAAGCTTCATCGGATGTAAATATATCTGATTTAGAGTTGAAAGTACAGGAAGATTGCCATTCTTTGACCACCCTTAACCCACACTATCTAATGAAAATTTTATTAAAGCGAATTTGACAGAGTGAGCTATAATGCTTAATATTTTACAGAGCGCTGTTAAAATTATTGCAACCCAGACTGGATCAGAAGAGCATCAAAAAGAAAATTAACCACTAATGGAGGAAGAATAAAAAAAAAATAATTTGTAATATTACTTTTTTTAAAGAAATGTTTCAGTATTTTGTTAATAATAATGTTTATAGAAAATAGTGTTTCATTTTGTATAGAAGGAATTTACAGAAGCTTTTAAAACTAAATCCAAGAGTACGTCTTACCAATGTCAAAAAACAGACATATTCAAGATGTCTTAAGAACGTTACCTTTTGTAACATCAGACGTCTTAAAAATGTCTTTAAAACGTCTGGCCGGCGTCATAAGACGTCTTTTAGACGTCTTTTATGTCTCTTACAGACGTCTTATGGACGTCTTAAAGATGTCTTTGTGCTGTCTGGGTTGAATATCAGCGTTGGTATAATTTAAACAATTAAGTAATTAAATTACTTAATTTTTTGTAATTAGTTTTGTACATCGAAATAAATACTAATTGTAAATAAATACTATTCGAATCATGATTACTTTAATTCAGATACAAAATAAATATTTTTGATTAAAATAAACAAAATCGATAATTAAAATTTTGTTCGAAAAAATTTTAAAAATTTTTTCAACCCATGATTATAATTAATAATTTCTTATTCATTATTTATTAGCTGGTATGAACTGCAAGTTTTCTAAGTGCGCGGGGAAGTACAACAATACAGCCATCCCTGCCACGCTTGCCGGGCTCTTCCACGCGGCAGAAAAACTATCGTTTACTAAAATGGCGCGAATATGCGCAAGCGCTTTCTTTTGAACTCGTCAGCTACATCATTAAGGATGTAGGAGAGCCATTCAACAAAGTGGAGAAACGTGGAGAAAATTTTGTAGCCAATGATATGTGAGAATTTGGGTGTTACGGGATACAGGTTAAAATATACTTCCATTTAAAGTCAAAATAATTTTTTAAAATGGTTATAAATGTGATGGCTTACCTTTTGGGGTGCTAGCCATCGTATGTAAACAGAAGAACTCGATCTGATCACTTTCAATAATGTATAACAATGCGCTAAATGTCAGTTAAAATACCGCTGTTATCGACGTCGCGTGTTTACTCGACTATCACGACACGTATCATCGAGATTAGGGAATGGAATGCCACCAAAGTGTTGGACTAGTATTCACTGGTGTCTTCTACGCGAAATTTCATGAAACTAAAGTTTAAAATCGCAACTTTTTTTTTACCTTCATGGCCAGGTTTTGCTGCGAGTTAGCCCACTGTGCGCTTGTACAATTAGGGGACCTCCGTAGTGTTGTCGCTGCCATACATTTAACTCTTCATCCCATGATTTTTTAAAAACACCAAACGCAAGCGAATCCAACGGCTGCAGAATATGCGTCGTGTGCGGAGATAGTTTGATAAGACAAATGTTTCCCTTAATAGCTAATTCTAATAGATCCAAAGATGAGTGCGATGAATGACCATCGAAAATAACAAGAAGAAACCGTTCTTTTTGGCAATGCTTTAAAAAGTGTTTTTTAAACCAGTTAAAAATTTTTATTTCCGTCATCCATCTACGTGGGGTAGCAGCATATTCAGTGTTTGGATGAGCTTCCTAAGGCATCCACATATCCCATAGGTGCTTCGCATGATACAAGATAAATGAAGGCATCTTGTCACGATTTGCCGAAATTGTAAATAATATCGAAGTGTTAGTCCTACCAGTACCAGCAGTTTGACGAAACACAGGTTGATTTGTTGCTAATACAACCTTGGTATTTCATGGGTCTGATCATAATGATGTCTCGTCGAGGTTAAAAATTTGGCTTGATTTATCAAGTAATCCCAGTCTTTCAATGTAGACTCATACAAATCGTAGATACCATAAATTATTTCCGGCATCGTCTGTTCTGTTCTAATAATTGGTCTTTTTATATGTTTTTTACAAGAAAGACCATGTCTCTTTCTAAAACCCAAAAACCAGTTTTGTCCAGGTATTGAGTTTTTAAAACGAGTTTGCACAATATTTTGCTAGATCTTCTGGCATGTAGGATTCCACCTTTTTTTCTTTATTCTTTGGCATTTTGATTGCGAACTATAAAAAAAATGTTCAAATTTTTATGGATAAATGCAATTTGTTTAAATAATGATATTTCGTTAGTGTGTAACTATAATGTGTATGTACTGTATCCTGATAATACAATGAGGTACATACTGTACACTAATCGAAAAGATAAAAATTTAGATTTTACTCTTGTCCAATGACATATATAGTTTAAATAGACTGCTTATCCATACGTAAATAAAACGATGAAAAGTGGGTCGAACTGGGATATGTTTTCTCTTTGTCTAGTACATGCAATGTTTGTGTTTTGTCTCAATTTTGAGTGCTCACTGGTAAACAAACCTTTCACGGGACTGGTTTTAAAGAAAGTTTAGTCTAGTTGAGATTTTGTTCTCATTGTCATTACTCAGTCGGACATTTTGTTGAATTGTTTATTTTATTTAGTTTTAATTATATTTATGTTCTGTTTTTAATTATTTTTTTATTATTTGAGTATAAAAACTTGTTTTGTTTTTAAATTTAAATGGTGAATTGCTCTATAAAGGTTTGTTGGACCAGCTACAGAAATATAAAAAGTAACATTTCATTTTTCACGCAAGTATCAATA
This sequence comes from Psylliodes chrysocephalus, assembly GCA_927349885.1. Lineage (NCBI taxonomy): Eukaryota > Metazoa > Arthropoda > Insecta > Coleoptera > Chrysomelidae > Psylliodes > Psylliodes chrysocephalus. The sequence goes on along the minus strand of OV651813.1, from coordinate 47,928,954 downwards.
CAAGTAGGTACAAGGTAAATACGTTTATAATAATTTTACGAATTATAATTAATTATAATAATAATATTAATAATAATAAAGTATTTATTGTAAATACAATTACATAAATATTATTATATTCAAAGGCCCGAGTTAGAGCTATCTGGGCTTTACAAGTACATTTTAAAAGTTAGTTAGATACAGAGAAGTATCGTATAATAAAAACTCAATATAAATAGAAGAAAAACGGACATAAGTACCAATACAGAGAGACAAACACTTTTATTCTTTGATAGGTTCTTTCTATGTGAATTCTAGCTCTGGCAATTTTGGCATTAAGTAAAGCCTCTTGATGGCTGAACTGATTTTCTTTATTGAGGAAAGGAGGCTGTATACCTTCAGCTTCTGTTATGTTTCCAATAAGAAAACCTTTGTTAAACATTTTACTATCGAGAAATGATTCACACACTTCAAGTATTGAACTTTGTTAAAAAAATGTCTATTTCTGAAGTAGTTTACCACCATATGCTTCACTTTTGTAAGTAATGAGACCAGTAGGTGACACTCCAGTCAATATTTTAATAGTATATGCCTCTTTTTGTAGTCAGAGTAATTTTTTAGCCTACAACAAAGACATTTGGCTTGCTGTATTGGGATTTCGGTACAATCAAGTAGTAGTACTCTTACTTACATAGAGGCACATTATTTAATATTTCTTGTTTTGAAGGCCGAATTATACCATACTAAGAACTTCTACCAGTTTTAATAAAAACTGTTAAAAATTTAACGATAAAAAGTTTCATTCACTCCAAATAAAATGACTAAGACATTATATCTTGCATATCAGTTTTCAACTTCATAAAAGTAAATATAACTTGATCCTTTACAGACATAACTGATCTGCTTTTTCCTATTCTTTAGAAACAACTCTGCTACTAATTCCACAATGGTGGCTAATAACTGGAAGGATTGCAATCCTATTAAAGTAGATAGTTCTTTAGCACTAACAATTCTATTTGAAAACGGATCAACTAAATCACCACTCTTCACTTGTGTTGAACAATCGATCCCAATTTTCTGCTTTTAAACAAAGTTTTGTAAATTAAGCAAAGCTATTCAGCAGCACACAAATCTTCATTATCTGCTTCAGTAGTAGATATACGTTCATTAACTGCAAAAACACATTAAACATAATAATAATAATAATTAACCAAACATTTTAAATTATTATGCATACGTACATCCATTGCCTGAAGAAGATAACTCAACACTTAACATTCTACTAGTACTGGCAACATATCATTATTAAAGACAGTAGCCATAATTCTTGTTTTAGCTGGATTACTTTTCTTCTTATTAAAAGTCGCTTTCTTTTTACCACTAATCTGAGCTAACTTACATCGACTAAGCTTAGTTGTACGTTCTTTTTGTGATTGTAAGTCAGAATCTTTATTTCCCTCTTACCGATGCTAAGGTACACGGATCTTTACGTCAACTAAGATTGCACTTTGTACCTAGTCCATTTTACTATGATATTGATCAGATTTCCACTGGTGGAATTTTATTATTATTCATCAAATCATTCACATTCACCGCCAAAATAATCCTTAATTGTCTAAAGGGACAAACTTTAGAATGTGAAAAAGCTACTAACTTTAAATCTTTAAAAAGTTCATTCAATTTTTGCATAATATCTGCTTTTATAATGCGAAATAAATTTTAAAAGAATAATCAAGTGTCCGAATAGTGCCACTATACAGTAGTCATGGTCTAAAGTTAGTTATATACACATGAGTGTAAAATTGTTTATATCTATGTTCAAAATTGGTTAGATCTCTTAAAATGTCTTGAAAATTGGGAAACTAGACGTTACGACTCAAAATCCTTTTTTAAAATACCTAACGCAAGCTCCTGTCTTGAAATAAACATACAGATATTTTTTTTTTAATTCAATTCCTACTTTGATGAAATATGTGTTTTAAACTCATTTGGGCCAGACCGATTCTGCCTGGTGAGCACTCGGCAAGCTAAGCAATATGACCCACTTTTCGTCGTCTTGTTTATATATGGATGAGCAGTCTATTAATCTATATATGTCATTGCTCTTGTCACAAATAAACCCTCAATTTTGTCACATTTAAAACCAGTGAATAATTTGTCAGTTAAATGTGACATTATACGGAGAATGGTAGCACTGCGCAGCTTTCTGAGTGCCTTTTAAAAGGAGATAGAAAACTCCGCCATTTTGAACCCTTATTACGTGTTGCCTACATCTTGGCGCAATATTTTTAATAGGTGCGTTTTAATCATCCGCTTCTGCTTCGGAATTGTCGGTTTTCTTGTTTTAATCTGACAGGTTAGAACGACTAAACCGACAATTCCGGAAGCAGAAGCGGATGATTAAAACGCACCTGATATTTTGCTTGCTGCTGTCAGTGTCAGTGAATATTATTTTTGGAGTCACAGTTTATTACTATAGAATCAGTTAGCTCACTCGGACCAGTTGAAAGTTCCAAAATAAGATTCACTCCAGGGAGACAAATTCAGGATACGCAGAAGACTGCTGTTTTATTATAGGCGGTTGTCATATATTGTATTATCTTAGTTGTCCCTGTATAAACTGGAACATTGAGATAAAAAGTGCCGACGCAGAGTGAGCGATCTGATTCTTTAGCTATAAACTGTGTCATAGGGTTCAAAATGGCCGCGCCCTATGTTGGGCGTGTCGGACCTCTCTCTTGCCCCGTATAGTAATCAAAGTATGTGGTGACATCCCATCATTTGCCATCAAAAATTATTTTTAGGTTATAAAACATGTAAACATTTGATATACTACTTAAACATCAGTAAATGCACATTTAATCCAAATTCTAACTACTTAGTTACACAATTTGTTATGAAATTATCATGAATTAAGTTTTAAAATGACATTTTAAATGACTTACTTCGGACGAACCGGCAGAGCAGCGGTAACACGAAATCTCATCTGTGTAATGGGGGACGCTGAAAAACGAGTCCTACATGCGTAGCGCTCTTAACACGCGGGAAATTTAAATAAAAAGAAAGTGTCACAATTACGCGGCTGTCACACAAATACGCCAACGCACTGTACCACGAAATTTTTAAAGTGGTCCGACGTTAAAAGTCATTGTAAAATAGAGTAATCGCGTTTAGTTTTCCGCATCTGTAATAATTGGTGTCGGCGCCTCTTAACAAAGTAGTGTCCTTCTTTTAGTAACAATTGCCGCATTTTAGAATTCACGTCGGATGCATCTGAGATGTAAAAAATCTTTGATCACGTGATTCAGTATACGTAAATGTAATGGGACCGAGAATGGGACAGATGTGTCCGATGTGGATAAAAAAACGCTCGAGATGTAAAAAATGCATCCGATGTGGATTCTCAAACGCGGCATATAACTGATGTATTCATAGTAAACAAATTTGTGTCCTATTAAATGAATAAGTATATTTACAAAATATTGAATAAATAACATGTATACAATATTTTTTTTTTAATTTCAGGTTATCTAATAATATATTTTTTCCTTGGATCATTTATTTGGTTAAATGTAATGTGTATTGACATGTGGTTAGCTTTTAGGTAAGTTTGGCGAATATTTTATTCAAATGCCAATATTTTTTTCTACTATATGATCCTACCAACTAAAGAATGTACATTTAATAATATATTCACAGATGCACATTATTTTATTATAACCTATAAAATACACATTATCTAAGTTGTCATGATACGTTGACAGTTTATTATTAAAAAAAAAAACAAGGCATAATAAAAACAAAAATATCATAGTATAGCATAATATGCAATTAAAAAAAATATATGTATATAAAATACTGGATATTTACATTAAAAAAAAATGACCTTGAAAAATGATTTTGTTGCTCCATCGTCTTTAGCACCTATTCTAATACGTTTTGCTTCAGCATTTTCAACAATTTCATACAGAGCTTCAAAATGTGGGTCTGGTTTTTCAGTGGTCAAAAAAAAAGGAAGCCAAACTTGCAGTGTAAGAGGAAACCATTAGAAGAGTAAAAACCACGTCGTATTGGCGTTAGAGTATCAGAAGGAGTCCATTTAGAGTGACTCGCACTAAATACATTGCTTTTGAGTTTCAAAAATGTTCATTAAATTCTAATACGTCAAAAGAAGAAACTTTTTTTTATGATAATGAGACCTGGCCACGTTAATATTACTTTTATTTATCAAGCGATTTGGATTAAATTTTAAATAAACATACTAAACATAATTTCCAATCGACACTTAAACAAAATGGCCGACTTCCGATTTTTCTGGAAACGTCATTGGGTTTTACTTTTAAAATAGATCACCCTATATATTTTATATTTTTTTGAATCTACGGTTCAAATTACCTATAATGTGTTGCCAAATTTTTATTTTTCTAACAAAATTTTACCTCTTTTTTAAAAAATGTGAAATTGTATTAATAATGACAGCGACTTAGGTACAAATATTAATTACCTACTTTCAATAACAATCATGGGCGCCACCATACGAAGGCAAGGGGAAGCGTCTGTCACCCCTGGATTTGTGACTTTGAATTTTTTGCCATGACTTTCGACTATAGCATGTGGCGTCTCGACCCTGCCTATAAGACTTACCCCCGCTGGAAATTTTATGAACGGGCCCATGATTACTATTTAAATGATTAACAGTTTTTTAGTCCTAAAGCCAACGTGCAGATTTGTAGATTTGTGATTTACTTTCTTATGGATGAATTTATTATTAAATTGTAAGACTATGATACATGTCCAACGAATTCACGAAAGCACTACAGTCAAATGCCACAATTTAGAGAGTGACTCACATTTTTAACATAGACCATTGCGGGTCTGAGGGGAATGGAAATCGACGAGTCATAGGCGTGGGGTTATTTTTAAAAATGATCTTCAGCATTTTAGAATGAATTGGTTGTCATAAAAATTATTTTCCTATTTTAAAGATGCTCAAGGGGAGGAAAATCGGCAATAATAATTATCGAATAAATATATTATAAATTCAAATGTATATACGAGCTCTGTCTTAGTGAAGTTGGCCCAACTGCCAAAACCATGTTTTTTAAAGAAATTTGCCATATTAACGAAAAACGTATTAAAAACTATAATATTTCTGATAACATATGATATGTTTATTTAATTTTAGCTAAAAATACAATTTTTTTTGTAACAGAAAAAAATCAGATAAATTCAAAAACTGTACATTAAAAAAAAATTACGAAACCAAATAACAGCAAATTACCACTGCGTTACATCGCCTTTTCGACTGATTACTGATTTGATACACCTTGACATAGTGTCATTAAATGTTTGGCAGTCATTTACTGTAAAACTGTTCCAATTTCTTGAAGACGGGTTCGTAATTCTAGAACGGTTCTTGCGGGATTTGATCTGAGTTTTTTTTCTGATATGCCACAACGTTTTAATAGGCGATATATCTGGGCTACTGTACGTCCATTTTAAAAGTGAAATATTGTTTTCTAACCTTTTACTTTTTAAGCCATGTGACAAGCGGCACCATCTTGCTGGAAGATACGTTCCATATTATTTAAACGCATTTTTTCAGTTTGGGGTTTTAAGTTATTTTGAAGCCCATTATTGTATATACCTTCCACAAAGTGTAAGTTTCCTACTCCTTTAGCTGCCATGGCTCCCCAAAAAAGGAAACTTAATTTTCTTTCTAAGACAGTCATTCTGAAACATTTCTTTTAAAATCGAAAATAAATAAAACTCAAATGTGATCAAGATGTAAAATAAAATGAATAGATCTAAAAGCCAATATCACATAATTACGAGCAACCGTTTCCCTTCAGAAAACAACTACTCCTTTGGCTAATACCGCAACAGGTATTGAATTATATCCGAAGTCAAAACAGCAGAGATAGAAATTAAATTTCAACACTCTACCTTTAATTTTGCTCACTAAGGAAAACATCATTCTTGGACCGGTTTCGTCCTTATTAAGACTCTTCAGCAAGAAATATATAGGTTCTCAATTTCAGTCTCTAATGGAATTAACAAATGCTACACATTTTAGCAGTTATGAAGAGAATATGAATTCAAGTAGTGAAATGGTGTACATATTTCATTTGAACTTTTTTTTGATAGCACGTACCGCAACGGCGCTATTTCCCGAAAATCGTCGCGATGCAGAGTTTTCATCCCTTCACCCCTTGAGCGGCAACCCCCTGAGGTTGCAAGCTGTAGTATCAGGAGGAGCGGCTAAATCCTGACCGGCGCGGCGTGCACAGATTGTTTCTTATGTTTTCCGCTAGAGAGCGCGTATTTGTGCGCGGTTTTTTGAATGAATGGATAATTTTGACTTACTTACAGAACGCTTACAGTGCGTCAAAAAATGTATTTTAAATTTTTATATTTTATTGTTGTTAAATCTGAGTTAGATATGAGTTAATAAATAATCCAATAATTATGCATTTTATTGGTGGGAATAAATAAAATAACCAATAATAAATATCAGTAGTTCACTAATTTAGGAATTTTGACAAATAAAATCACTAGGTACAAATTTATTAGTATAATTTAAATAATAATGGGAATTGATAGTATATTCTAAAAACACTTAAAATCATTATAGTCGATTTATTAAAATATATAAATAACAGTTTTGTATGTAATAAATACATAATATATAAAATTTTTACATAATTTAGAAGTAAAAATAATTATGATCATTGCCACTACTCTTACTAATAAATAAAGAAACTTCTAAGAGTTTTTCTAATAATTTCTCTTGTAATTATAGTCCTTTTGATTTTTTTGTTGAGGTGACCCAGTTGTTTTTTTATTTTTTTATTTGGTGGCTTATTAATTTCTGAAGAGATTTCACAAAGAATATCGACTCTCTAATACTGATGTCATAGTTTAAGAGCAAATAAGCATTCTTCAAATATTCAAAAATTTACCCTGAGATAATTTTCGTCAGAGGAATTTTCTAATTTGCCTTGCACATCATTAAATTTGATTTATTTAATTTTTTAATGTGCCTTAACTTGTTGCATCTGCTGAAATATTTGGTCCAACATTTTCTAAATGAGTATTATTTATTTCAGCCTGGTCGTCATCACATTTATTTCATTCATAGTTACGGTCAGTTTCTTCAGAATTGTTATCTCTGGCATAATGTAGCAATACTAAATGAATATTGTATTTTGTTTTAAATAATCTAAACAAGTGCAGTTAAAACATTGTATACATATATAACAAGTCAACTTACAACATATTTCATTTGATAATTTTGAGACATAATATATTTTTATTATCTGCTACAATATATGTCGAGGTTGAGGTTGTCTTTTTACCTAACTTAAAGAGAAGAGCGAGTCTATGGCGATTTATTATATTAGTTTTTTGTGGTTTTCCCTTTTTTATTTTTTTTTAATCAACAACTTTTCTTTTAAATTTCAAAACAGCATTCAATCCTTATCCAATCTACTAACAACCCTACCCCCTAACTGACTGTATTTTAGTCATAGCCTCTATATACATATATTTCTTTTATAATTCCAAAATTTTTATGGAAACATTAAGCCCAATATTTATAATTATTTCCATAATATTGTTTAAAGTATTGTCCAAATTCTAATATGTTATTATCAGCACAAAACTTAATGGTTTTATTTAAATGCAAATATTGCAAATACTTTAATGTGCCCAAACTATTCTCTCAGAATATTTAATTTTGCAGAAATTATTTTGCCATGCCCGATATACGTGACCATTACCATATAAATAATGTTGTGGTGATCCCATAACATTCAACCAGGCATTAATAAAAATGTTTGTTGCACATGTTGATACATGTGCAACAATAAATTAAATGTTTTTATTTATTCGATAATTGACAATATTAACTTATCAGCAGTAGCAGCGCCCTCTGACGAGTAAATAAACTGTGCACGTCGGTCAGCATTTAGCCGCTCCTGTTTCAGGGGACCCATGTCTACCATACTACCAAATTTTTTACAAAATTCACTACCTCCATCATTATCGCTGGGCCATTTTTTCTCTGCGACGTTTTAAAGTGGTGCGTGTGGTGCTTATTTTCAAAAAGTGGCACAGCAAGATAAAAATGATACATTTTTAGTGAGTTAATATTTATTAAAAATATCGTTAATTTTTCATCATTATGTAATATTCAATGTGGCTACCTTGTATAGAAATATTGATTTAGGTATTTCGCTTTTAAAATTTTTCAATAAAAATTTACTAATAAAATTGTTATTAACAGCCGGTTGCAAGAACGATCGTTAAATATTTATAGACTCATTAGCACTAATGATCCACTAAAAATGCATTCCGATACTCGATAGCTATTGAACCACGTAAATCTGGCAACGCGGTGCGTTTTTCGCGATATATATCGTTATAAAGATTTCCTACCCATATTTAAATAGGACTACGAAAAGCGCCTTTTCAAGTGTTCACTGAATAAAATCGTTCTGCCCCAAACGTGTTTTAAAATAAAATTTAATCATTTGAATATTTAGAAACAAAAAAGAATGACCTGTTTTACTTTAAGGTGTTTTATGTAAGGTGTTTTAAACACAAATTTTTTTCATATTGTAATGTTGAGTATCCACATCGTCAAATAATATTAAGAGATTTAAACAATTTTATAACTGGGAAACAGTAACAAAGCCTACACAAAACACATAAAATCATAAACTGAGACATATTGTGAATATCTGAGCCATAAAACATAAAAAAAAATCTGATTAATATAATAAAAATTTATTATCAATTATACAGAACAAAGTTTTTTTGATTACTAAGCAAAATTAGTTTTATAAATTGCTGCTATCTTATAAATAGGACCACATGATATTTTTATCAAAATGGACATTCTAATTTCATAACAACACCCTACATTAGTATTAATTAACAATATAAACTATCTGTATCTGTAAGGTGGGAAAGGTGGATACTTCCACAGCGCTTAGGCCCATTGTGCATCCTCCAGGAGTATATAAAACCTGCCTCTGAGAGATGTCTAGAGACAGCTGCATCTTCATAGCTCATCAAAGCTCTGCAGGTTATCAACCCGCCAATAACCTGCTGGTTTACGCTGAAGGGTGTCTACAGACAGCCATCTTCTCAACTAATCAAAGTCCTGCAGAAAGAAAACCTGCTAATTGACGCTGAGGGGTATCTGCAGACTACAGACATTCATCTTCTCAGTCCTGTAGATTATTAGCATCGCCGAGAGGTGTCTCTAGTTGCCCCATTTTTTTGAAGTGGCCATTTGGTGGGCTTCTACTAGCCCAATGGTGAATGCCCGGGTTAATTATAACTATAAAATGTACATTTAAATCTGTAAAAATCTTAATGACAAGAAAACACTATACACAGCTGGGCAGTATATACAAGTATACTCAAAATTGTACTTAAGTACTCAAAGTACTCTCTAAAATTTGCGAAAGCACTTATTGGTTTTAAGTATTATTCATATGAGTAAGTATTCATACTCAGATACTTATTATGAGTATTTTGCGAAGCTATCATTGTGAATTACTCATGAATGCCTCTGACACTATGTTTACAATTTATAACGGAATACTCAAAATTGAGAGAAAACATTGCATGTATTAGTGCCGCGTTTGAATATCTACATCGGTTGCATCTGAGATGTTGTAAATCTTTGATCACGTGATTCAGTATACGTAAATGTAGTAGGACAGATATGTCCGATGTGGATAAACAAACGCTCGAGATGTAAAAAATGCATCGGATGTGGATATTCAAACGCGGCATAGATATAGAGAAAACTTCGCCTAGTGAAACCCGCGTCTTGTCTAGTCAGTTTTGGTGAAAATAAATGTAATTTTTGTTAAATAGCTTCATTCAAATGATATAAAATCATTTTCATTCTGTCAGTCTTCAAAAATAAAATTATTGATTTCAAATATATCAAAATACCACTCAAATCTCCATTTTCCTTACATTTTTTCGTCACTAGAAGTGCGTCCATTTGTCATATTGCAAAATATTGTTTATGTCGTCTTTACTTTATTCTGTCTCGATGCCCGATTTACATATAAATGAGCAATCTATATAAGTATATATCATTGGTCATAAATTAACCTCCAAATCTGGTGCGTTTACGGCAGAGTAAATTTGGAAATTGGAATAATATTCTACCCACGGTACCTACCTAGACGGTAGACTTTAAGAATGTTTATTAAATTTTTTGTTAAAATAATCCAGTTTTCATAAAACATAAGGGTATCAGTAATTTGCTTTAGAAAATCAATGGATTTAGTTCTCAAAATTAGGATATATTTTTTTATAACGCTTGCTACAAAATCAACTTTGTTACCTACCTACTATAGATATTATAACATGCATATTAGGTATGTTATCTATATACCTTAATATTAAATCCAAAATATATAAAATATTGTATATGTATAAATATTAATGTGTATTAATAAAAAAAACTTCAATTATAATTTTTAAAAGATGGCAGATGTCCACAATATTTATTCAACTGTTTTTTTTTTAATGGGACATTAACAAGCCTTTACCCAGACAACACACCAAATCCTTTGGATACCTACTGGACATCCTAATATCCACTGAATGTCCAGCCCATGGTGGATATCTATTTTATATCCATGAGATGTAATTTATAGACATGCAAATGTCCATAAATAATAGTAATTATATAGCAAATTATTAAAAAATTACGTCATTGTGGCTAATAGTACCGTTCAGATATTTAAAATTAATTTTTTTTTAAGATCTATTCAATATCCCATGGATATCCATTAAATATATCAAAGTCTAGGCGCGAACGCAAACCATGGTGGATATCCACTAGATGTAATTTTTGATTTTGCCCTCTAAAAAGAAAGTCATTCTTGGACCGGTTTTGTCCTTATTAGGACTTATTAGGACTAGAATAGCCCGCCTGGCTTTTATTTTACCTAGCCTCTGAACTAGGTACTATAGCGACCTTTGATTTTGCTTACTAATTATAGATGGCGATACCACTATCGCTCGTTGAATATCTACTTATGCTTAACCCGCCGTAATTGAGTTCGACCGAAATTGGTATTGCAATCAGACTCCATTAGAGACTGGAGTCGAGAATTTCTATTTATTGCAGAAGAGTCCTTATAAGGACGAAACTGGTCCAAGAATGTCACATTTGAGTTTGGAATTATTTCCTTTTTTATCTATAGGATATATCCATTGGTTACTTATGAACCTCTACTAAAGGTACCCATAAAATATGTTGCTGAATATCCATAGAATATCTTCTATATCCTGGATAAAGACGGACATTTGGATATCCATATTAGATCCACTGGATATCTATAAAATATCTTGTGGATATATTGGATATCCACAAAATATATTCTGTGGATATCTCTGGGATTTCTTGTATTGTCTGGGAGATACCCATTAGATATTTTGCTGGATTATCCATAGGATAGCTTCTATATTCTCTATACAGACGAACATTTGGATATTCACATTAGATCCACGGGATATTTCTGATATCCTGTGGATATATTGGATATCCATAAAAGATATTCTGTGGATATCTCTGGGTTTTGGTGTGTTGTCTGGGTAGTTAGGGGTCTAATAAATATTTTATGTATTTCCATAACTAACGAATCCCTATAACGACTCATTACTTAAAGGTCCAATAAATAAATATGTATACAATAATTTTTGGGCCATATTTTATATTTTTTATTTTTAGTTAGGTTTTTGTTAAAATGTTCAACTTAGAAAAGAAATAAATGCTGAGAAAAAAATTATACACATCAGAATTTTGAAAATGGTCTACATATTGTGACAAAAGCATAAAAAAGGATATACAAGGAGCTGCTTTGAGTTAAATCTGGAACAGCGTTTTGTTTTTTAGAATAGTAACAAACAAGCCTTAAACAATATCCGTATTTCACGTAATCTAGTAGAACAAAAAAATGTAATTCTGAAAATAGCCGATCTTTAGAAACTTTTATGACATCTTAAGATCCTTAAGTACCTATTAGTTCTATAAAATATCTTAGCGACGGTATTTTAGGGTTACTACTGGAGTTATTAATGTTTCTTTTAGTTAACTGGTATTAATTTAGTTTCATGGGATACAAAAACTCTGGTTTACGGAGGGTGATTTTTGTTTCTCACCTCTTTCACAGGTACCACATTCTCAGTTATTACCTCATCGCTTTCTTCGTATTCAGAAGACACTTAGGTACTTGTTCCATCCCTTTCTTGATAAAATTAAATATAACCAGCCCTTTGCCTCATCTTGAAGACATCACACTTATGGATACGTTTGTCCCCTTTTTAATAAAAAAAGTTTCATACATAATAGCTACAGAAACCGAAACATTTTAAACAGTGTAAAACATTTTGTTGTATAGACTTTTAGTACTTACCTATATTTTTTATTTTTGTTCATGAAATTGACCACATTCAAACCCTTATAATTTAATATCTAAATAGTTCACGAAAATAAATGTTGCGCAGGAATTTTAGCATTAATAAATGTATATTGTTTTTATTAATAATAAAAAAGTAGAACACCATTAACTTTTTAATTTTTATTTTATTTTTAATGTACGTTTTTGTTATTAATTTAGATTATAGAACAGGGTACCTAATTAATTTTATTTTATATTACGTCATGTTGTTCCTTTTCGTTTCCCAAAATTTGTTATTTTCATTTGCTTTATTAATAAATTCCTATCACTGCATATTAGGTTTGGCTACAAGAAAATATTATTTGTTAATAAAGAAATATTATTTCTTATAATTAAAGTAATTACTATATGTGAATAATCCTTTGTTTTCCATCGTAAAATCCACATTCACATTGTTAAATCTTCTTAAAATTCGTTTTCTTTACGTACTTTCAAATAAGTATAATTTGTAAACAATTCTCATCTTAAAAGTTCGTCTAGTCTCGACGCTTTTGCCTCTTGTCGTTTGACTTTCTTTGCAGGCATTGTAATGCGAAGAGACATTCCTTATGACAAATTTTGAGCTCATTGCAAAAACATATATTTCGTGTTCACCTATCGAGTGTTCTCTTAAATGGGACGACAAAGACAGAAAACTCTTGATAGGGACGTATCTCGAATATCGACACACTTCACTAATTGATACTGTCACTTGGAAAAGCGCCGTTGCCAAATTTACCATTAAGAAAATAATTTAGCGAGTGAATAAAGTTATGAGTTCATTAGCTAACGAGATATTTTAACAATCGTTCTTGCAACCGGCTGTAAATAAGACAATTTAGGCCTTAAAAATGGGTAGTAAAGATTTTTAAATTCCGTGAGCGACCTCAAAACCTGTTTTTTACTTTTTTATTTTCGTTAATCAATAAAAACTGATCAATATTCTTATCGGACACTAATTCATTGAAAAGCTTTCATGTTTATCTTGCTTTGGTACAAGCGTCCAGTTTGGAAATTTAGTCGCGCGTATGCCTATTTACGCACCACATTAAAACGTTGGAGAGAGAAAATGGGTGAGTGAAATTGGTGGAGGAGGTAAATTTTGTGAAACAGATACCGAAAAACTTAAACATAAGCCATAAATCGGTCATAAGATAATAAGTCACGTGCTAGCCCACTCACCTACTAGTTTAAACCGTTGGAGAGAAAAAATGGCTCGGCGAATTTTATGGAGAGTTTAATATTTCTTTTGGGAACTTGTCGTCGAATGAACATAATGAAAATGTTAAGAAAATAAGTCAGTTTTCAAGAGAGCTGTACCTCTTGTAATGCCTATAAATATCTAAGCGCCCCTCTCTGAACGTCGTGCTTTTGTGAAATTTTTGGACACTTTAATAATAAGCTTTAAGAAAATAAGTCACTCGTATGCTCACTCGCGCACCACTTTAAAACACTGGAGAGAAACAATGGAACATCGACAATAATGGAGGAAGTTAATTTTGTGAAAACCTAACAAAAACTTGAAAATTAACCAAAAACCAACCGTAAGAAAATAAGTTACGAGCATGCTTTCTCACGCACTACTTTAAAACGATGGAGAGAAAAAATAGCCCATTGAAATTGGTGAAGGGTTTAATATATCGTGTAGGTGAGCACTTATCGTCAAATGAGCATAACGAAAATGTTAAGAAAATAAGTTTAGTAAATCCATGAATTGGTTAATTCGTGAATTCGTTGGACTCATATCATAGTACAATTTAATAATAAATTCAGCCATAAGTCACAAATTTGCACATTAGCTCTAGGACTATTTTATGTGTCTGCAATAAAATGAACAATTTCATTACACATTATTCTTTTAGTTCATCAACTGGATTTTTGAGCAAGAAAACAACAGAGAAAAAAAGATTTATTATGTATAGCATTTATGCATGGGGAGTGCCGTTTTGTTTTGTAACAATGGTATTGATAATAAATACGCATGGTCACCCAAAATCTCACTTTTATCCAAATCTTGGAAGTGGAGCTTGTTTTTTAGCAGGTAAAATAAATATTAATACAGAGAGTCCTCAAAAATATAAATTTGCGTTATTTTATATTTACTTTTTATGTTAATATACAGAGTGTAACAGAAAGATGTTTAGTACATTCAACCGCAGTTTCGAAAATAAATCGATTTAAGCGAACTTGCATACATAAAAAATGGGTAGTTAAAACTTAGAGTGTTAACGTCATTGAGATAGAATAAAGAGATGATGCTATGACGATACTTAAAGCTAGTCAGTTAAGGTAAAAATAAAGGCTTTTTTTGTATTGTTTTATTTAAATGATATAAAACCATTTTTATTCCGTCAATCTTAAAATATACAATCATAGATTTCAAATAAATCAAAGTACGACTCTAAGTCGCCATTTTGATTACACTTTTCCGTCAGTCAGGCATCGCTAAGTGCGTCCATCTATCATATCGCAAAATACTGTTTACATCGTCTCTTCTTCATTCTATCTGGATGGTTAAAGTTGTCATTTTAGAAATGATTTTTTGCTCTTACTTTAAAAGGCTTAACATATTTTTAAGAAAATGTACGTAATGTAAGTATACACTGATCAATAAAATGGACTTAGTGACGTTTAAAATTGTTAATTCTATAGGTTTTTAGAAAGGTTCCGCACCCCTTCGGCCCCTCTACTTTTTTAGACAATAAAATTCAGTTAAAAACAGGATTCCACTAAAATCCTACGTATAACAAATATTCATTGGTTTACGATCAATATAAAATAGTTATTTATGCAACAAGTGTGTAAAGTAACCCTTTTTTGACTTTACACATGAATTGCATATAATATTTTTTCTACTACCGGAAGTTTTATCAAAAAATGAAGGTTTCACGTACATTTTCTTCACGAACTAGTGCGTAAAGTATATTTCTTCACGCACTAGTGTGTAAAGAAAGTTTAATTTTTCGTTCTTATTATAACACTTTGGTTTGTAATAAAATATAATTAAACTATTTTAATATACATATTTTCACCAACTTAAAACAAATTAACTAGATTAACTTAAGACTTAAATGTTATTATTTAGTTATTAATAATAAAACGAATTAACTAGATTATTATGGAATTGAATATAAGTTATTTATTTATTAACAATATTAATGTGAAAAGTGCAGTTTGTGCACTTGTTAAAACCTAATCCTTTAGCTTGCTCCATGCTAGAGTTTACTGTGGTTTCAGAAACTGATGACGTAGCATTACTAACAACATTAACATTGGGTACTAAGTTGTTTAAATTATTATAGCTAAAGTTAGTTACTTCATAACATGAAAAATTGCCAATAACGTTGCTAACTTGCGAGGAAATAGAAGGGGAGTTATCTTCTATTACATTCGCATTAGAAATATTTTGTGATGTGCAAGGGATATTATCATCCATTAATATTAAATTAGATACATTATTACTTTTACTTAAAGTAGAAACTACGTAGCCCTCTGCGACGGTAGACGACTTCCAGCCCCCATGTTTTTTAACTGTTAGAAGGTCACCTCCAGAATTTGCCAACATTGTTGCTGATGACCTCCTAAAACAATGTTCATTATAGATAGTCGGATTAGGCGATTGAATATAATTTGCTATAATAGATGCATTTTGCCAAATGTATTTATGCCTACTGGCTGTTTGGTGCACTTATTGTTCTCATATTTCAAAAAGAATCTGGAATTCGCCTTCATAGGAGGTCTTAAGGCAATATATTTTCTGATATAAGATAAATAATCAATTTTTGAATTGGTGGGATTTAAAATAGTAAAAATTCTTTCCGTCCCATTTTTACTTTCCTATCTGTATACAAATAAGGAGAGTATAGGAATCATGATTTTTTTCGACCTCCAGTTTTCGACAGATTTTTACGTTTTGGGGTCCCCTGAATCCGTTTTGACTATTTTTGCGATGATTTCTGTGTGTGTGTGTGTGTGTGTGTGTGTGTGTGTGTGTGTGTGTGTGTGTGTGTGTGTGTGCGTGCGTGCGTGCTTGCGTGCGTGCGTGCGTGCGTGCGTGCGTGCGTGCGTGCGTGCGTGCGTGCGTGCGTGCGTGCGTGCGTGCGTGCGTGCGTGCGTGCGTGCGTGCGTGCGTGCGTGCGTGCGTGCGTGCGTGCGTGCGTGCGTGCGTGCGTGCGTGCGTGCGTGCGTGCGTGCGTGCGTGCGTGCGTGCGTGCGTGCGTGCGTGCGTGCGTGCGTGCGTGCGTGCGTGCGTGCGTGCGTGCGTGCGTGCGTGCGTGCGTGCGTGCGTGCGTGCGTGCGTGCGTGCGTGCGTGCGTGCGTGCGTGCGTGCGTGCGTGCGTGCGTGCGTGCGTGCGTGCGTGCGTGTGTGTGTCCTCGATAACTCACGAACGGATACAAAGAAAAACACCAAATTTCAAACTTAAGCTTTGTTCCGGCCTTCAGTGAACTGATTAGATTTTGGGCAGAGTCGGAACATCTGGGGAGGTACTTTATGGGTGGTAATTTTTATGGAATATATCTGTTATCTACGTTTAAAAAAGAAAATTCTACAAATAAAAGTTACTTATAATATTATTATCTATAATTTTTGTTCTATACAAAATTTTCCTAAAATGATCCGTATTCGAGAAATTTGACAAAATGTAAAAAAATAATTTCTTATAAAAAAGTTGTTTGTAGTATAAGTTTTTGTTTTATATATAATTTCTCTAAAATTGACCGTATTCGAGATATTTGAGAAAATGTGTAAATTACGAATTTGAAGAAAACTCAAACTTAAGTTTTATTTCGGCCTGAGGTGATATGATACTTTATTGGAGGTCGTTTTTATATTTTATGAAATATATCTGTTCAAATAAAAGTTACTTCTAATAATATTATCTAAAATTTTTGCTTCATGCCAAATTTTCCTGAAATGGTCCGTATTCGAGAAATTTGACAAAATCTGCAAAATTCTGATTTTTAATAAATTGTTAAACTAAAAGTTGTTTGCGATATCGATCTCTATAATTTTTGTTTTTTACATGATTTTTCTAAAATGGACCGTAATGGAAAAATTAGAGGAAAAAAAATAAATTTAAATTTTTCAGTATTTTCGTTTTCAATTAATATCTATAGAAAAATGTTTCGAGTTAGATGTATGTGGAAAATGTATGTATTTAGTTTATCCTCTAAACATTTATAGAGGTGCTGCAATAAGTTGTACAAAATAACCGGAAAAACATATAATAACTAGATAGGAAAGTCATGTCTTGGACACATCATCAGATTTTTTATGTAAGCAAGTTCGCTTAAATGGGCCTATTTTCGATCCCAGAAATTGAGGTTACATTTACTGTACACCTTTTTGTTGCACCCTGTATATCTACATATACATTAGCATTTCTTTTTATTTATTTATTTAAAGTTAGAATACATATTACAGACGTATTCCATTTCCAATATTAGCATTACTGTCGTTACTATATTAAAATAAAAAATGTTGTATAATTTTGTCCTATTTTTTTTTATTTTCAGCTATTGTAAATTTCCCCATATTTTCATCCAATGTTTTTTTTTAATACTGCTGTAAATTCTAAACGATATCTTTGAGTAAAAATAATTCAGTATTTTCAGGGACTCTCTGTATAAAATAATGCTCTATAAATTATTAATCTTAATTCAATGTGCTCTACTTAAATTTTACAGAGGGATGGCCAATGTTCTATTTTTTCTATTTACCAATAGGCATACTTCTCACTGTTAACATTCTGTTATTCATTGTGACATCATTAAAAATATTCAAAATAAAAGGAGAAACAAAAATGTTGAAGAGGACAGACAGTAAAATACATACTCATGAGGATGACAAACAAAAGTAAGTACAAAAATAAATTACACGTATTATTACCATTATGAAATTATTCTTGTTAAACATAAAAAGTTTAAAGTTTACATTAGGATAACCGTATCCAAATTAGAGTGCAGTGAGGTGAAATGAAATAATATTTCTGGATTCCAATTTTTCAGTGTGTTATGCCTAATGAGTAATTGACAGAACAAGTATGACAAATTGTATTTTACCTCACTGAGAAAAAAAAATATTAAAATAGAAAAATAGTGCCTCTGGAATAAGTTTCTATAAGGGTTATATTTAACCGTGCACCAAAGTAATATTGATATGATCTCGAAATATTTGTCCTGTGCCAATAAAAATCATAGTTGAGCTCCAAAATTTAATTACCAAATTATTTATTTTTGAGACTCAAAGTATTGAGTTTTAAAGTTTATCGGTTGATGAGTCGTCTTTGTAGATGAGTCATACATAAAATTCTTAAATTCAACCTAATTCTCAGATGGTTGTCACCTTAGAGCATATAAGACTAAAAATATCATTCAATGTATTTTGTTATGTATAAGCGGGGTCATCATTTTTGGCGTGAGGGGAGAGGGGTAGGTACTCCATTCTCAATGGCGTACGGTTTGAAAGGGTTAGCATTTATGTTTACCATTTAAGCACTGTACTTTGTAAGGGGTTTTCTCGCCTCTGAAAAAATTGTCCCTTACTAATGGCGCTGGTTGTGGGCGGATTTTTGGATATGGTTTACTCCACAAGCTCTCGAAACGGCGTCGAAAGTACTCGGGTAGCTACAGATAAAGATAAAAAATTTCAGGAATCAAAGGTCACTTAGACACAGGTAATAGTAGGCCACAAGTAACGGGCTTTAATCGTTGCATGGGCTGGTACAGAATTTATCACTAGCTGAAATACAAGGAGGAAATAAAGTATGGAATTAGTAACCAGTAATACGGCAAGTTAACATTGACA
The DNA here is from genome assembly GCA_927349885.1 of Psylliodes chrysocephalus. Taxonomy (NCBI): domain Eukaryota; kingdom Metazoa; phylum Arthropoda; class Insecta; order Coleoptera; family Chrysomelidae; genus Psylliodes; species Psylliodes chrysocephalus. The sequence goes on along the minus strand of OV651813.1, from coordinate 47,909,688 downwards.
CATATATTGTTTTAATCTATTTACAACATAAAAAAGAAATAAATTAAGGTATTTCAACGCCCACCCTCACGGTAATATATACAAACCCTGAACAAAAATAAACAAACAAAACGGACGGAAAATGACTTCCGAATAGCCTCAATCAGACGTAAAAAAAAGAAATCAATAATTGTAGTAATCACGGTCGCAGCAAAAGTTTATTATAGAGATGTCTATTCGATTGTTGAGCTAAAATAGTAACTTGCTATTTCGTTCAGGAGAAATATTAATTCGGTCTTAGGAAAAATTTACTATTGGACTATTTTTAAGGACACAAGAAAAATTAACTATTTAACAAACTAAGAATGCAATTTATTATTTTTCTACAAAAAATAATATTTACGGTCGTAGGAAAATTTAATTGTTGAATTGTCTAATCGGTATTGCATATACGGTTGCAGATAATGCGAGGAGACAGGTTCGGGACAGTACTACTTTCAGGGCTGAAAACTAACTAACAACCGGGATAGCACATTATCTCTGAATGAAGTGATCGTAATCACGAGCCGCTTCAGATAGGGGAATGATGCCATTTAAGTTCTCTTAAAATTTGCGGTTCGGAGTATAAAATAAAAGAAAATGTCTCGTCGCAATTCTATTAAGATAACAAATCAAAATATTAGACAATTTCCAAACAGTTCCGACCAATTATTTATTGGTTAAAGCTTTAAATAAACTAAAATGAAATTCTAAAAAAAAGAAAAAGGTGCTTTCTAACAAAAATAAATTAAAGTTTTTCTTAATCAAAACAAATTTCAGTTTTTAACTCAACACGAAATAATAATATTTAAAAATAAATCAAAATAAAACGGTTTTCAATAGCACGGCTTAAAGTCTCGAGCGAAAAAAAATCAATTTATAAAAAGAATGACAACAAAGTACCTTTCATCAAGATCGCGGCTAGAAATTTATATCGGTTTTAAATTGTATATCTCGCGAGCAATATCAGAATCGTAAATTTCAGTGTCTAAATAATTTATCTATTTTCGGCTGTTCAATAAATCGGTGTATTAGGAACTGAAATTTTTAATTGACTCTCGGAGCTTGTTCAATCGTCTCTTCCCTTTACAAAGCAGAAACCCTACCATTACAACTCATGCACGCAGAGTATCTCGACGATTTGATTTGAACAGCGATAAACTGATATACAGGGCATATCCACGAAGTTAAAATTAAGTAAAAATCGAAATTAATAACCGGAATTAGTTTAAAAAAATATTAACGAAAATTGACTTTATTACAAATTTCACAATAAATAATAATTTAGATAATTCATTCACATGATTAATAAACAAATTTATTAAACAGTGTTCTTTTTCTATTTATGTTAATCTTTCGTTATACATTGTATTGTATAGTACGGGAAGTGTTGTAAATTGGGCATTGACGATATTGACTGGACACTAACGTCAGCAGCCATATTTGCTGGCTAATATCGTTATTATCTGGACAGTAACGAAAATGCCAATTAATCGTGGACAATGTTGATAATATTTTTGTTGCATCTTTGTCCTACCATTAACGATATCGACCATCAATGAGTGGACAATGTTGAAAATATATTATTTTTTGCATCTTTGTCCGACCATTAATGACATTGACTATCAATAAGTGGATGAAGTTGATTTTAAAGAATTAAGTTGAGACTGTGACTTAAAATTTTTATTTTCAAGGCTTTACCAGTAAGCTACTGTAAAATTAACATGAAAACATAATTATATAAATTAATCAGTTTTATTGGAGCATGATAATGATTTATGATATTTGGAATTACAAATGTTTTTTCTTGGCGCGACAAGCGCATTTATTGTTTTTGCATCCACCCTTACAGTGACAACGCTTATATTCTTGTTTTCCAAAAACACTGTTTTGTGTTGCAGTTTCTCTAAGTGAGATTTCTTTTCCTTTAATGGCGTCACTAAGGTTTTCCAATAATATAAGCTACTCCAAACATGGATTAAATTCAGATTTTGTAAATTTTTGCTGTATTTTATTCAAACCCAAATCTTTGCGGTTTGCGGCCCACGCATAAGTGGGCGCTAACGATAACGCCCGGGCAGAGTCGTAAAAAGGCTATGTCATTTATAGTTTATCAACATTGTCCAATTTAAGCGGATGTTTACGTTATTGGCCGGTTATTATCAATAATGCCCAATCAAAAAGGAGATTTACGACAATGACCGGCCAATATCGTTAAAGACCGAAATATCATCTTTGACCATAACAAATGTAATAAAAACATAGTTATTGGTTGTGCCTAGATATAATATATGTGTGTAGAAGTAAGCTATTTATAAAGCAAAACAAAAAATGAAATAAACATTAATGCTATCGAATTCCCATGAAATTAATTTATTATTTATTTTTTTAGGTCACCACTTAACAGTTAAAAACCAAATACCTATAGGATGGGATGAATACAGGAAAAATACATTTTATTCGTGAGATATATTATACACATTTTTAAGCAAAAAATATTCAGTTGCATTTTAATGTCAATATTAAAGCACAAAACATTTTGAAATTATCACACAAAACTACATACTACTAATATATACAAAATAGATACTATATACTCATACAAAAGATAATATAAAATACAGTAGGTATTCGTAATAGACATATTTATTAAATTTACAAGCAGAACACAATAGCTTCTTTTGCTTCAACTAACTGAGTTTGTTGAAACTTGCTGCCAACATCAATATATCCAATATATTTTTGGCCAGTCCATTTCACCCTTTGTATAATTGCCATTTCATCCATCAAAAGATTCAAAAAACCTTTCTTATAACCTTTTGACTTTCTCCGCTTTTAAATTTCAATGCTCTTCCGTGAATCCCGAAGAACCATAATAATTTTAAAATGTGTTGTGTTCTAATATAGACTGTAAAATGTAACTAAACATTTTTTTGCCTTAAAATGTGTATGAATTATCTCACGAATAAAATGTATTTTTTTTTTTGGTATTCATCCCATTCTATAGGCAATTGGTTTTTAACTATTAAGTGGTACCTAAAAATAGTATATTATGCAACGATCATGTAATGATGGTTATTAATACACGAGCATTAACCGGGATACGAAACGAGCCAAAGGCGAGTTTCGTATGGTTTATGCGAGTGTTTTAATAACCATTACATGAGAGTTGCATACGCTATTTTTTCTACGCCCGATAAATAATCAAGACCTATAAATATTCTATTTATATTGGCATTGAACACAATAACAGTAATTACTCGTACTTCTATAAAAAATTCTACAAAATTGTAATTAATGGTATTACCTTGGGTATTGGTATTACCACAGATTTTTGGGGCAAAATATTTTGTACTGCATTTTCTCCTTTCTCCGATATGTGTGGAGGAGTCTTCTATATCGCTGATATCAGACATTTTAATATTATGATTATCGAAGTTTAGCTATCTACGAAAATTTAATACGTTTTGACAACTAAAACAATTACATAGGAATTTAGGACAAACGTCAAACATCATGCTTGATTGAAAAATAGTAGGTTTCTATTGATTAAAAATCTGTATCATAATGAAAAATCTGTATCATAATGGGTATCATTATGAAACGGATTATGGGCATATAAGTGCATTATTATAATACGGGTGTAGAAAAAATAAATAATAAATAAATTTTATGGGAATTCAGTAGCATTCATGTTTATTTCATTTTTTGTTTTGTTTTATAAAATGGCTTAATTCTACACACATATATTACATCTATGCACAATCAATAACTATGTTTTGATTACATTGATTAATAATTTTATTATAAAACATGTACATTTAATATTACTACTACTAGAAATAAATTATTGTTATTTGTTTTTATTTTTCTTTTATTTACTCTATATAAAAAAGATTTCAGTTTCTAAATGATCTACTTGAACTAAACAAAAATAATATGTAACCACGAATTCAGTTGAAAGCATACAGTTTCAAAACATATCTACAATAAAAAAAAGTTTTCAATTCTAAACGAACATACTTAGTCATTTCCAGTAAAACATGTTTACAATACAGTGTATAACGAAAGCTTAACATAAATAGAAAAAGAATATTGGTAAATAAATTTGTTTATTAATCATGCGAATCAATTATCTAAATTATTAGTTATTGTGAAATTACAATGCATAAATGGTAAACATAAATACGGCCATTTATTGATCACGTGATCCATCATCAGTACATCATTTTGTTGAATATTTAAAAACGCCCGTACTAAAAAGCCATTCCATCAAGGAGATCGGAAGTGCAACACTGCTGGCCGATTTGGGCAAATTATGGTGGGATAATTTCTTAGACTAGGTAATAAAGAGAGGACCCATAACGCCGCTGTTGTTCCATTCTAACACCAACGATATTCGACCAAAGGCGTAACATGTTGGAAATAAAAAAATGAACTTGTATTTATGTTATTAGTACTTTATTGATCTTTTTAGGTATAAAGCAAGTTCAAAGCGTAAAATTTAAAATAAATAAGCAACAATCAGACATAAGGAAAAAACATATTGAAATAAACTGAATGAAATCGTTTATATAATAAAATAAGTGTTTTTTTTTAAATTCCGCAAAATAAAACATAATGATCTACATGTATTACAGAAAGATTTATTTTTAGTTAATAAAGAATGACACTACCCAGATATCACAGACACGTTTTAAAGACATCTTATGGAAATTCGTTTAAAAAAATAAATGAATACTAGTCTACTATATTTAATACTGGTTATTATACATTATTAAACCCATAAAACTGACACATAGAGTAAATATTATTTTACAGTGTTAGATAAAATAATTAGAAAATGACTTCAAGTACTATTCCCGGAAATCCTACTTTTTTCCAATTTGTTCGATTTAAAAACGTCTTTTATGGTATTTATTTTAGCCAAAGCGTCTGTAACTAATATCTTCGTAGCATATAATTTTGTTAAATTATTGTTTTAAGGTGTTTTTCTAAAAAATTAGACATTATTAAAGTAAGCTTGTGAAATTAAAAGGCAAATAAATTAAAACTTACCGTTTTTAAAGATAAAGTTTACTAGTTCCGGTATACCACAGTTCCAATAATGGCAAATAAATAACATAAAAAGACAATATATAAAAACACCCAACCACAAAAAAGTAATGACAATATCCACAGACTGACGCTAAAAATATTATACAATGGCTGTCCCGAGAGGAAGGCAGCCAGATAAGAAACACGACTCGATACGCGCGTGCCAGAGTATGCAATCGGCCAATGACAATAACGAATGACGATCATACATGCGCTGCAGGCAGGGCCAAGAATGGTATCGTGGCGCCATATTCAAATATAGCTAAAAGAGTTGAACGTCCATATTATCGACATATTTAAAACGTCCTATACGTTTTAAACCGTCCGTTTTACGTACCAGGACGTTTGGACGAAAGTAAGACATGAACTGGATGAAGATGTTATGTGCTATGTGGGTATTATTAAATTAAGCTCGTAAGAAAAATTATACATAAATAAAGATAAATTTATTACTGACCCTTAAATAATACTAATTTGGTATAATAAGAAGAAGTTTTAGCGGAACAAGTCTTTTTTATATCTTTTAAGTTTTGGTTTAAGAAGTTTGATTTGTCTTGTATTTTCTTTATTCTTTTCTACCTGTTGTAAAAGTTGTCTTCCAAGCCGTTTTATGCTAGGGCTTTTATGGGCTAGATTCCTTATTTGCAGTTCTATTTGAAGTATCTGGCTCAGCCTCCAAATGCAATGCTCTTCTTTTTAAGTCCTACAGACAATCAATTATTACGGTAATGTTTTGAATTATACACAAAAGGGTCGCTAAATTCTTAAAAGTGCATAATATAATAATGAAAAGTAATTAAAAAAATATACATGTTTAATTATGTTTATTAGTATACGCACCTTCTTTGGCTGCATGTATTTAGGGAATTCAGGAAATATAGTAGGAACTGCTACATTAAATAAAAAAATGTCTTTCAAAATATTTTAAAGATAATCTATCATTTGGCGTAGGTATATAATTTGCAATTTTCGTTGCCTGAATTCAAAGGTTTTTTTTGCTGGATCCACAGAAAATCTAAAATATAACAACAAATAAACATTGCTGCAATTAAATAAAAAGCAGAAGTAAATTAGAATTTAATAAAAGTTATTATTTAGAATTGTATGACACGCCACTGGAAAAAATTACTTGTTTACCCATTTTATTATCATTAATTGTCTAAATATCAATGAAAAGCATAAAATAAACAAACTTGGTGGGTAACATTTATTACTCTGGAGTGAGACATGTATAATATGTAAATACCAAGTTGTATAACACCAAATAAAATGAAAAATATAAGAAAATATATAAAGTAAAAACGATTGATGTTTAGCATTTACCTGTAAAACGTAATATCTGCTTCTTTCTTGCTGCTATAACTTTTACTCTAATATGCCACACAATAAACCATTGTAATAAATCAATTATTAAATGTCGTTTAATTCAAAAATCAGAAATAAACACGAACAAAAACTTTGGTGTCACCGAAATGCTTAGCACCAAAATAATGGCGGCCAATAGATAATCGGCACACCTAGTTTAAGGATAATTTAACATACCTAACCTATAATTTGATTAGTTCTTCTTCTAATTCTTCTTCTATTCCTTTTGCGGGCAATGTCTTTTGGGACAATTTACCCATAATTTGATTTTTTGTGAAAGAAAATATAAAAATGGATACGTGAAGCAAACTATGTCTTCACGAATTAACGTTTATTATTTATATCATAGTAATGCTATCCGATACTACCTACATAAATAGCAGATAAAGGATTTCTAAAGTACCTATAGTGGAACATTCTTAAATTTGCACTAGAGATTTTTTATAAAAATAACAGCCTCGAACTAGAACTATATAGATGGTCGAATCACTTTAGGGAAAAAGTATGAAATGAGAATCGGTGAGTTTGCCATTGTTACAATAGAACCAGGAAGAACAGGGACATGGTTAAAAGATGTAAAAGAAGCGCCAGTATTAATGAAAAATTGTTTATAATTCATCTGTATTTTCCAACATATTACGTATAACAGGATTATATTCTACTTCACCTTCAAGTAATATATATATGTGACATTTAATATGCATTCCATGTTTTAGTAATTATAATATATATCTAAATATTTAATTAAATATTTATTTTCTTTTTAAAAAATTAGTTTTTTACCCCACTACCTAAAATAATAACCCGCAAACTTTTTTAAAAGCAGATTTCTACTAAATCACTAAATCTCGCCTCCCTACCGTACCCTACCCTACCCTACCCTAGAACGACATCCGCACGTGTGCCTAAACATCGTTAAAGATGGTCTTCATAAAAAATTACAAATTTCTACTACTCATAGTCCAACCAGATGCAACAAAAGATTAGCCGTTCCTACCTGCTATCGAGATATATCTACATATCTTACGTAGATCTCCACTACAGCTAAACTACAGCACAAAAAAAAGAAGAAACGACAAATGACAATCATATTTCAAATATATACGTGTCAATTCTGTCAATTATATCATTTCGAATCAACCGCATGGTTAATTAACAATTAAAAAAACTTTCAAAAAACCAAGTAAAATCATTTCTATCCCCTCTATGAGGCCCGAATGTTTTAATGACAAAAAAAATATATTTTACCTATAAAAAACTACTGAAGAAGGCACTGATCAGTGTCGAAAGCTTTAACCACACACACACACACACACACACACACACACACACACACACACACACACACACACACACGCACGCACGCACGCACACACACACACACACACACACGAGTTTCATTTTCCACTAGCACCTAAAAATCCAAGAACTACAAGAAAAAAAATTTAGTATAAATGTTCTTTCGTGCGAAAGTATTTTCTAGTAAAACATTTTTCGTGCAAATATATTTTCGAGAAAAAATTAACAGCTTACAGACAGAGGTGTCACATCGGCGGCCGCATTAGAAAGAGCAAGCTGGCTGTTAATTTGAGTGGAAATTGTTTGTGCCAGTTTGTTTTTCTGAGCACACGTTTTATTCATAAATCAGTTTTAATCAGTTTTAATTGCGGCTACGACACTTACTTTACACTGCTGTCACATTTCAAAATAAATTTCCTACTTTGCTGCAAATCGACTTCAACTATGATAATTGCAACGAGAAAAAGACATTAAACTGATAATAATTGACATTAAAAAAGCAAATATACTTCCTTAATGTAATTTTGAACGCCTTCTGAGCCTTTTAGAGCCTTATATTAAGTCAATTCCGAATTATAACCATAAACAATATCCTTGTAACAAGACTCTCCCATACTCTTTCATAATAATTTGACAACGTGGATGACCCAGTGAATGTTTGCAATTCGATTTTTATACAACTAAATTAGTCTAGTAGTTGTTTCTCGTACTCCATTTTCTTTATTTTTTCTACTTCTCTACAAAACAGAATTTTTAAATACCGACTTGGTTATTTACTACAGCAAACAAAATTAAATAGGATTAAATATGGCAACGTTGCAAGCTGATGAACGCTTATATGTGAATAAAGACATTTCTACGAGTTTACGTTTTGTTGCAGAAAATTATGCCTAAAATTAGGTTAAACAGTGAAAATACTGATGTTTAAATAATATAAATAAAAATTGCAAATAAAACATAATTTTCCGTATATAATGTTTGTTAAATTATTATAAAAAGTAAATTATTATAATAATCTACTGATAAAACTTAGAAATTCGTTCATCTGGAATCTTCACCGGAAACTAGATTAGATAAATTTCACAAAAACAGCTATTTCAAAGCGTTAAAATACAGAATTGTATTTTAATATTTGGCAGTTTTTATTGTTGAATAAAAAATCTGATGTGTCCAACATATGACTTTCCTATCTAGTTATTATAGGCTTTTCCCGGTTATTTTGTACAACCAATTTCAGCACCTCTATAAATGTTTAGAAGATAAACTAAATATATAAATTTTCCACATACATCTAACTCGAAACATTTTCCTATAGATATTCATTAAAAACGAAAATACTGAAAAATTTAAATTTATCACCTTTCCTCCAATTTTTCCATTACGATCCATTTTAGAAAAATCATGTAAAAAACAAAAATTGTAGAGATCGATATCGCAAACAACTTTTAGTTTAACAATTTTCTTAAAATCAGAATTTTGCTCATTTTGTCAAATTTCTCGAATACGGACCATTTCAGAAAAATTTGACAAACAAAAATTATAGATAATAATATTAGAAGTAACTTTTATTTAAACAATGTTCTCCAAACATAAATAACAGATATATTCCATAAAATATAAAAACGACCTCCTATAAAGTAGGTACCCCCCAGATATTTCACCTCAGGCCGAAATAAAAACTTTAAAGTTTAAAATTTAATGTTTTTTCCTTTATTCGTTTTTGAGTTTTCTTCAAAATTCGTAATTTACACATTTGCTCAAATATCTCCAATACGGTCCATTTTAGAGAAATTATGTATAAAATAAAAATTATAGAAAATTATATTACAAATAACTTTTATTTAAACAATTTTTATAAAAAAATATTTTTTTAAATTTTGTCAGATTTCTCGAATACGGACCATTTTAAGAAAATTGTGTATAAAACAAAAACTATAGATAATATAATTATAAGTACTTTTTATTTAAAGAATTTTTTTATCTAACGTAAATACAGATATATTCCATAAAATATAAAAATTACCACTTATAAAGTACCCCCAAATGTTCCTATTCTGCTCAAAATCTAATCAGTTTACTGGAGGCCAGAATAATGCCTAAGTTTAAAATTTGGTGTTTTTCTTTGTATCTGTTCATGAGTTATCGAGGATACAGACACACACACACACATCATCGCGAAAATAGTCAAAACGGATTCAGGGGACCTCAAAACGTAAAAATCCGTCGAAAACTCGAGGTCGAAAAAAATCATGATTCCTATACTTTCCTTATATCTGTATACAGATAGGAAAGTAAAAATTAAAAATTGTTTATCACTTTTTGCAGGCAACAGCAACACTACGGCTAGCTACAGGCTTGCTAACATTTTAAAATATTTCTGGATATAAACAAAGTGTGATCCGAATTTAATAAGGAGGTCGTACCCTAATCCAAAATGTTTAAAATAAACCATTCACACAATATTATTTCTCTTTGTAATTCAAATAAAAAGAAATTCATATGAAATTTGATGGAAATCATTACAAGATTTTTACTTGTTTTGTAGCTTGTCTTATAAAAACTCTAATACCAGAACAAAGTTCAAAAATAAAACTATAAACACAACTTAAATAACAATAAAATATTAGATTTTTTAAAAAATTAATGTAAGATCAAGTAAAATATTTTCTGTCAACTAACTTTTTTATTCCGTGACGTCGTCACTGCGTCCTTAGCAACCGTGATGAGGCCACAGTGGTAGTCCACGAATCGTGGTACTTGACAGTTTAGATATGGCAAACCTGTGGGCCTGTTGTTACTGATATAATAGTTATATCCAGAGCACGGTGATCCAGAGATAAGGGAGGTTATATCATTCGAAGGTTATATCTGTAGAGCATTGCTCTAAGATTAAATCACATACTTATCGAAGTATGTGAGTTATATAGATTGTTTAAAGCAGGTCGTTTGCGAGCGGCCATATTGCCTGGCAAGTGTTCATTAATCGGTTTAACAAAAATGTGTTTTAAAACCAATTTCCAGCCTTTGAATATATTCAAAAAAATAATTACCAACATTTTTGTTTCAATGCATAAGCTTATGTTTATTTTTAAAAACATGACTGATCCATCTATATTCCTATCAATATTATTGACCCTGTCAAATCACCAGACACACATTGTTGCCATATTACAACCTATCATCTGCCTGGGAGTGACCTGTCATTACCTACGCGCAACCATTTTGTTTGGAATGCCTATGAAGACTAGAGCAGAGATAAGGGAGTAATCTCTGGACTAGAGAGAAGGAGGCGAATCGGCAATGGTCAAATTTCAAATTTTGGTCCTTCGTTTTATAAAATTCGCGAAACTGAGTGTAGTTGACATGTCGAATAACAGCGGTGTCAATTTTCTATCTAAGTCAATGTAAAATGAAGTGATTTTTTAAAAAAATGGTGAAAAGAATCAAAATAAAGTGAAAAAAAGTACCTGAGTACAAGTAACATGAGTGACAAAAAACAGCAAAGCAAGATTTACGTCATTTCAGATTGTAAAACAGGATACAAATCAAATGTAAAACTAAAGAAAACACAATGAGAAATCAATTCAATGTCTTTTTTAAGCTTCTAATGTAAGTAAAATAATGTATTTAGGTATATCTAAATATAATATTTATTTTAAACTAGTCACAATACTTATCTTACGTAGTGTAGTTTATTTTATTACAAGTTTTTATGATATAAAATACAACATATAAAATACAACAATAATTATACATTAAATTTAACTTACTAGAAAAAAATTTTTTTATAGAGTTTTAATGTTAGATAAAGAGTTGCTATTGTTATTTTGTTGTTGAACCCTAATTGTGTCATTGTAAATGTTTTTTATAGCATACTAAACGCTTAGAACAGTGGCAGCATATATATCGTTCCAAGTGCCGATAAAGCACTTTCTAGAGATGAAGCTGTTCTATACTTTTTAGAAGATATTATTAAATATTATGAAACTATTTTTAATGATGGTACTATTAGCAAAATAAAAAGGGGAAAGCTGAAATTAAAGGATGAAGTAATACCGTGTACATTCCCAAATCACCCTTTATACTTGTATTACAACAATAAAAAATCTGTTAACTGTGTTTTGTTTTTCTCTTAAAAGTTTATTATTATTATTATTATTATTATTATTATTATTATTATTATTATTATTATTATTATTATTATTATTATTATTATTATTATTATTATTATTATTATTATTATTATTATTATTATTATTATTTTTTTTTTTTTTTTTTTTTTTTTTTTTTTTTTTTTTTTTTTTTAATTTGGTGTCATCGGCGTCGACTACTACGGCCATTAGCCTCGTGTTCTGTGTAGGCTTTGTTACTGTTTCCCAGCGCCACTTTAGGAACAGCACTGTTAATTAGAACCCAACAGTGAATGGTCGAGTGGGGAATCCTACCTATGCATTAGAATTAATATTTAATTTTTTAAATTAAATAAAAATTCCTGCCACCGGTGGGATTCGATCCTGAGACCTTCCGATCTCAGAGTCATGACTCTAACCACTGAGCCAACCCACCCCCAAAATTATTATTATTATTATTATTATTATTATTATTATTATTATTATTATTATTATTATTATTATTATTATTATTATTATTATTATTATTATTATTATTATTATTATTATTATTATTATTATTATTATTATTATTATTATTATTATTATTATTATTATTATTATTATTATTATTATTATTATTATTATTATTATTATTATTATTATTATTATTATTATTATTATTATTATTATTATTATTATTATTATTATTATTATTATTATTATTATTATTATTATTATTATTATTATTATTATTATTATTATTATTATTATTATTATTATTATTATTATTATTATTATTATTATTATTAATATTTATTATTATTATTATTATTATTATTATTATTATTATTATTATTATTATTATTATTATTATTATTATTAATATTATTATTATTATTATTATTATTATTATTATTATTATTATTATCTTCGAGTATTGTCAATATCAGTAACGGTGTTCCTCAAGGATCTATTCTTGAACCCATTCTTTTTCTGATATATATCAACGACTTGCCATCGGCGATGCACGAACTGTCGAGGTGTATACTATTCGCAGACGATACCAATTTCTTAACCAGGGATTGTGAGATGTCCAGTAGAGTAAATCTCGAAATGGCCAAAACTTGGTTTACATCCAATAAATTATTGCTCAACAATAGTAAAACTCAAATAATCACCTTTACCTCAGATAGAATGGTAAAAAAATCAGAACCGGCCAAAATGTTGGGCATCACTTTTGATAGCGGTTTGAATTGGTCTAACCATATCGAGAATCTCTGCTCGAAGCTCTCGATCCAGATATATGTTATGAGACAGCTGCGTATGAGCATCACTAGTAATGACGCCATGAGAACGGCATATTATGCGTTAATCCAGAGCCACATTTCATATGGACTGGTCTTGTGGGGTAGCGCCACTGCAGCTGGTAAAGTCTTTATTTTACAGAAGACTGCCTTACGCATTGTTGATGCTGCTCAACACCGTTCTCATTGCCGAGAACTCTTTGTAAAATATAAAATACTAACTGTACCATGTTTATATATTCTTCAAACAGCTATAGAAATCCACAAAAATATAGAAAACATTCCTACTCACAATAACACCCATGAGTACAATACAAGGGGATCTGAACTACTGGTGGTGCCGTACTCACGCATCTGTCTCACGAAAAATAATAAACTAAACATAAACATATATAATAAGTTAGTGGTTATTTTTAAAGATCATAATTTTAAAAATATGCTAGACAATAAGTTTAAAAATATTATCAAAACATTTTTACTAGAAAATAGTTTTTACAGTGTTGATGAATTTTTACAATTTTAATTTTAATCTTGTGACGTGGTTATTTATAATCGTAGATATTAGATTTTATGTATATATTTATTTCTTTTCACTATTTGTCCCTAATTATTAGATCGTCCTATTTGACAATGTTTATATTTTATATTTTTTATTATTTTAATATTTGACTGTTTTTATTTATATCTACTATTAGAGAGTTTTAACATATGTTTTTCATAATTTTTTATTTTTTTTTTTTTTCACTGTACTCTGGTAATATTAATTTATATCATTTTATATGTTTTTTATACGTATGTACATTTATATATCTATTTTTCATATTCTTGTGTATGACTTCAATGTACCACCTATTGTATGAAAGAGGTCAATAAACGTCTATTCTATTCTATTATTATTATTATTATTATTATTATTATTATTATTATTATTATTATTATTATTATTATTATTATTATTATTATTATTATTATTTATTATTATTATTATTATTATTATTATTATTATTATTATTATTATTATTATTATTATTATTATTATTATTATTATTATTATTATTATTATTATTATTATTATTATTATTATTATTATTATTATTATTATTATTATTATTATTATTATTATTATTATTATTATTATTATTATTATTATTATTATTATTATTATTATTATTATTATTATTATTATTATTATTATTATTATTATTATTATTATTATTATTATTATTATTATTATTATTATTATTATTATTATTATTATTATTATTATTATTATTATTATTATTATTATTATTATTATTATTATTATTATTATTATTATTATTATTATTATTATTATTATTATTATTATTATTATTATTATTATTATTATTATTATTATTATTATTATTATTATTATTATTATTATTATTATTATTATTATTATTATTATTATTATTATTATTATTTATTATTTATTATTTATTATTATTATTATTATTATTATTATTATTATTATTATTATTATTATTATTATTATTATTATTATTATTATTATTATTATTATTATTATTATTATTATTATTATTATTATTATTATTATTATTATTATTATTATTATTATTATTATTATTATTATTATTATTATTATTATTATTATTATTATTATTATTATTATTATTATTATTATTATTATTATTATTATTATTATTATTATTATTATTATTATTATTATTATTATTATTATTATTATTATTATTATTATTATTATTATTATTATTATTATTATTATTATTATTATTATTATTATTATTATTATTATTATTATTATTATTATTATTATTATTATTATTATTATTATTATTATTATTATTATTATTATTATTATTATTATTATTATTATTATTATTATTATTATTATTATTATTATTATTATTATTATTATTATTATTATTATTATTATTATTATTATTATTATTATTATTATTATTATTATTATTATTATTATTAATTATTATTATTATTATTATTATTATTATTATTATTATTTATTATTATTATTATTATTTTGACAAAATTATGTATAATTCCCATAAGGAGCCGTATTTTTAAAATCGTAAGCAATACCAGCGCCCATGCGGTAAATTATAAAAGCTCAATTAGGGTGCGTTTTTTGGGACCGCATTTTGAGTATGCCGATTCGCCTCCTTATCTCTAATCTTCATATGAATCGTAGAATATATAAGGAATGCCTAATATCCAGTTTGACATATGACCTAAAGTATAATGCAAAGGTGCGGACACTTTAACATCGTCTTTATTCTATCTCAATGATACGAAAGCAATGACTCTGGTAATGACTGGAACAAACCTGTAGACTGGCTGACATGGTCGTAACTAAGTAATGTAGATAGAGAAGTTAAAATTTGGTTTTCACCTTAGAGTAGGTGATAAAGAGAGGACTCATAACGCCGCTGAAAATTTTGTTTTATTCTGACACCAACAATATTCGACCAAAGGCGTAACATGTTGGAAATAAAAAAATGAACTTTCATTTATGTTATTAGTACTTTATTGATCTTTTTAGGTATAAAGCAAGTTCAAAGCGTAAAATTTAAAATAAATAAGTAACAATAAGACACAAGGAAAAAGTATATTGAAATAAACTGAATGAAATCGTTTCCATAATAAAATAAAATAAAACTTTTAAATTCCGGAAAATAAAATATGATCTACATGTATTACAAAAAGATTTATTTTTACTTAATAAAGAATGACATTACCCAGATAGCAAAGACATACTTTAAAGACATCTTAAAGACATTTGTTCACGACGTTTGTGACGTTTTGAAGATGTACGCTAATATCCAAAACATATTTTAAAAGCGTCTATAGGACTGTTACAAAACAAGAGATCCAGTTTTGTACGTCTTTAAGACAAACCGTATTGGACGTGTTTAAGCCGTCTATTTACTTGATGGAAATTCGCTTAAAAAAATAAATGAATACTTGTCTACTATATTTAATACTGGTTATTATAGATTATTAAACTATCAAAACTGAGACAGAGTAAATATTATTTTACAGTATTGGATAAAATTATTAGAAAATGACTTCAAGTACTTGTTGCTATGAGAAACTATTCCCAAAAATCCTATTTTTTCCAGTTTGGTCGATTTAAAAACTTCTTTTACGGTATTAATTTTAGCCAAAGCTCCTGTAACTAATGTCTTCGTAGCATATAATTTTGTTTTAAGGTATTTTTCTAAAAAATAAGACTATTAAAGTAAGCTTATGAAATTAAAAGGCAAATAAATTAAAACTTGCCGTTTTTAATGATAAAGTTTACTAGTTCCGGTATACGATAGTTCCAATAATGGCAAATAAATAATATAAAAAGACAATATATAAAAACACAACCACGAAAAAGTAATGACAATGTCCACAGACTGACGCTAATAATATTATTATACAATAGCTGTCCCGAGAAGGCAGCCAAAGGAAGAACACGACTTGATACGCGCACGCGAGAGTATGCAATTAACCAATGACAATGACTAATGACGATCATACATGCGCTGCACTCAGCACCAAGAACGGTATCATGGCGCCATATTCAAATATAGCTAAAAGAGTTGAACATCCACATTACCGACATTTAAAACGTCCTATATGTTTTAAACATGTCCTGAGCAAGGCATCTTAAAACCGTCCGTTTTAAGTACCAGGACGTTTGGACGAAAGTAAGACATGAACTGGACGTCTTTAAGATGTTGTGTGCTCTCTGGGTATTATTAAATTAAGCTCGTAAGAAAAATTATACATAAATGAAGATAAATTTATTACTGACACTTAAATAATACTAATTTGGTATAATAACAAGAAGTTTTAGCAAAGTAACTTTTTTTGTATCTTTTAAGTTTTTGTTTAAGAACTTTGATTTGTCTTGTTTTTTCTCCATTCTTCTCTACCCGTTGTAAAAGTTGTCTTCTAAGCCATTTTATGCTAGGACTTTCTGGGCTACATTCCTTATTTGCAGTTCTATTTGAAGGGCCTGACTCAGCTTCCAAATGCAATGCTGTTCTTTTTAAGTCCTACAAACAATCAATTATTACGGTAATGTTTTGAATTATACACAAAAGGGTTGCTAAATTCTTAAAAGTGCATAATATTATTATGTATTATTTGTTTATTTTAAACAACAGTTTATTTGTAAGTAATTTATTTTATAACAATACTATTCTAATTTATATATATTTCGAATGTCTTTAAACTGTTCACTATTTATATTCACCTCTGTCTATGACTGACTGCCGCGTTGTTCCTCCACCAATATTTATATACAAATTTAAAATTATGGTGAAGGTTCTAGAATTTTCTTCGCCAAAACTAGAAACATTATCACGTTCTACCTGGAAAGATCTTGAAAGCGACTCCGCCATAGTCGTCACATATGTTTGGGCTTAAGGAGTTTAATTATGTATGATTAATCGGACAAGTTGAGCCTCAAAAACCAAATAAGACAGAGAGGGAATTGGAGGATTAGAGCATGACTAAATAATGGAATGGCTCACATTACAATAATGAAAAGTAATTAAAAAATATACATGTTTAATTATGTTAATTAGTATACACATCTTTTTCGGCTGCATGTATTTAGGGAATTCAGGAAATATAGTTGAAACTGCTACATTTAATAAACGTCTGTTACAGTCCGTCCCATAAAAAAATGTCTTTTAAAATGTTTTGAACATAATCTATCATTTGGCGTAGGCATTCAAATCAAATCTAAAATATAACAACAAATAAACATTGCTGCAATTAAATAAAAAGCAAAAGTAAATTAGAATTTAATAAAAGTTAATATTTAGAATTGTACGACACGCCACTGGAAAAAATTTCTTTACCCATTTTAATATCATTAATTGCCTAAATATCAATGAAAAGCATAAAATAAACAAACTTGGTGGGTAAAATTTATTACTCTGCAGTGAGACATGTACAATATGTAAATACCAAGTTGTATAACACCAAATAAAATGAAAAATATAAAAAAAATATATAAAGTAAAAACGATTGATGTTTATTATTTACCTGTGAAACGTAATATCTGCTTCTTTCTTGCCGCTATAACTTTTACACTGATGTGCTACACAATAAGCCATTCTAATAAACCAATTATTAAATGTCGTTTAATTCAAAAATCAGAAATAAACACGAACAAAAACTTTGGTGTCACCGAAATGCTTAGCACCAAAATAATGTCCGCCAATAGATAATCGGCACAGAATACTACGTATGCTCGATATACTTGTTACGCGTCCCCTCTTTTTTACCTAGTCTATGGTTTTCATGACTATTGTCATCTATGATGCCGGTATACTTTTTACCTGTTTTGTTACAAGTCATTTTATTTAGAGATTTACTACTATAAATGATTCGGGAAATATTGCAACATCTCTGCCCACATTGCGTCGGAGTAAGAAACACTGCACTAGGTACGAAATGAATTGGTGGGGACGCTTGATGTGTCGCAATATATCTAGAAACTCTTCTAATTAATAAAACTTATTGCTATTAGTGAGTTATAGGTAAAAACTATTTTTAAATATGAAAGGGATAAAGGGATAAACTACACAGCCTAACAACAGCGCATCAGGAAACGCATGTCGGTTCATTTACGAAATAGCTACGCGCTACGTTTCTTTGCAATGTATGACCGGGTTTTAATTGCTTTTTACTATTGAAATACCCTACTAAAAAACCCTTGCATACTCTGCTATGAGCACCCTCTTAATAATATATATAAAAATATGAAAATTATCATAAAATATTGTTTGGCACCAAAATATTTTTTTTTTTTTTAGGTTTAATTTATATGTGAAATTAATGTTTGCAATGGGTGTAAACTGGATTACGGAAATAATATCTTGGGGTGTATCATGGAAGACTGAGAAAACGCACGCAGAGATATTTTACTTAACGGACTTTACAAATGCCATGTATGGTTTTGTCATATTTTTAATATTTGTTTTTAAGAAGAAAATATGGCGTGGTTTACAGAAAAGGTAAGGGTTTTTAACATAAGGGTTCTATACGGAACTTGAATTATCTATAAAACGAACTTTATTATATCAATAACGAAACCTGAAAAGTGTGTTACTCTACATTTTAATGTCAACTATTAGGTGGCTGACATGCTAAACTCTATTCAACTTAAACGCAAGTAACGCGTAAACACAATAGCTCCTTGACAACAGCACATTGAGCTAGAGGGTAGAGAAACATCCAAAACAGGATCACTGTGCTGGCCAATAGCAGCCGTGCTTGTGCGTATTATGGGGCTACCATTTCTGCAACATATTGTTCAACTTGGAGTTCGTGTGGACTTTGCTCTTTCTGGATGGCTTCAGTAAACTTCCAAATATTAGGTTGTTCACAAATTTGCTTCTCAAATCTTCGATAGTATTGTTTGTTTCCAGCAAGTCTAGACGTACTTCTTCTACACAATTCCACATGTCGAGCGAAAAAAGTGGTGGGCGGCGGCGAACTCTTTGTGTAAGTCCAACCCAGGTGTCTTCAAAATAATCCACTACTGGTTTTGCTCCTGGAAGTTAAATGTTTTTTTCACAGAGCATGTCAAATACACCAACCACATCTGCTGTAGGAACAAATGCTATTGTGGCTAATAACCGCATTTTCAAAGCAACATCTGCGTCTATTTCGTATCTCTGTTTAAGGCCTTCGAATTGAATCTTACGGTTTATTCATTGTCAAAAATGGAAAAAACACTCCCGATGTCTGAACCGAAGAAATTTTTCAGTAATAGCGCTTATCATTCCAGTTTCAAAATCAGTCATAACTGATGCTAATGTAACTCTTGTGAGAAGCTCTTTTATTTTGTGAAACAATCGAATGAAGGTAACTCTGGTTTTATCCGGTAGCAAAGCGTAAATTAGAGTAAAAGAAACTACATTACTTTTTAACCCATGTAGTGTATAAAGCTGACAGAACAGGTGCGGTACAGTTTTGAACGTACCATCGTACTAGTGGTAAGTCCGAGTTAGAAGTTGGAGATTTTTCCTCGTACAAAACATCAATAGCCGGTCTTTATCAAGTCCTGAATCGAACATCAAAAACTCTTCCCCTTTTTTTGTTATTTTATATTCTTCGGACAAAACAATATCGCTGCGTCGAATAGGCAATGCTGGGGCAACCTGATCCCTGATTCGTACATTGCTTATGGTTCTTTTTATGTTGCTCACCTTCCCAAGCCTACTTGCTCCTGCCTGGCTGACTGCAAAAGTTGCATTTGATATGATGCAAGGTGGTACATCTCGAGTCCTTCTGGCATCGTCTGGTATGGTGGTAATCACATTCATTTTTTGTACATGTGCAGCATCAGCGAGAAGGTTGTGTGCACACTTAACTTTGTGGTATTTTTGACGTATAGAACAAGTGACCTTCATCAAACAACAAACGTTTGCCTTTTTCACTCTTATTCGAGAGCCATTTCGAACTTCACTATACCAAAATTGTCTATAAACTAAACTCAATTTTAATATCCCTTACGTAATTGAGATCGAAATGTCTTTTAGTGATATAAACGTTTAGTAATACAACTTAATGCCAATAATCTACTTTGTAATGTAAAGTTAATGAGATGCAATTAGGGAAATGTTTAGAATCATCTTTAGATTAGTTTTCAACGACCTTGTGTCGAAAACATATTAAGAATTGTTGGAGACTAAAATAACGACAACATATCATAGAAAAATGGATTTTAGGTGATTTGCTCTTTCGGTGAATTGTTTTTTGGTGAATTGTTTTTCGGTAAATTGTTTGTCGGTAAATTGTTTTTCGGTAAAATGTTTTCGGTAAACTGTTTTCGGCGAACTTTCCTATATCCGGATTATTCGTGGCTGGCGGCCGCAGATTGTCGCATAAACGCTGGTTACTTACGGATGGCCACTCGAACATTTGATGGGCTTACATTTAAGGAGTTCCTTTCGCCACCAATGTTAAATAAAAAATATTAGATTATGACTAAAATTAATTTTTTTCTAATAGTAGATGTCCTTATTTATCTAATAGTGACCTTTAAACTATACCTTACCGTGCAAATTTTTGAGAAAAACTTTTTTTTTAAATGTGTATGTTTGTACAGTGTCTTATGAGAAAGTAAGACTTCAACAACAATTTTCGAATTATAATTAATTTTACTATTATTTATTGATTAGATGGAGTAGAAAAAAACTAAAAATAAGGTTTTTGAAATATTTAGGTTTTGTTTTTTACAATAAAATATATAGGTTACCGTGGAATTTATTGAGAAATTATTATTAAAAAATCACAAACAATTTTCAACTAGGTTACTTGAAAAATTTTTGTGATTTTTTAATATTAATTTCTCAATAAGTTCCACGGTTTACTATATATATTTTATTGTATAAAACAAAATCTAAATATTTCAAAAACCTTATTTTTAGTTTTTTTCTACTCCATCTAATCAATAAATAATAGTATAATTCGAGAATTGTTGTTGAGGACTTACTTTCTCGTGAGGCACTGTACAAATACTCACATTTAAAAAAAAATTCTCAAAAATTTGCAAGGTAAGGTATAGTCGAAAGTTCAGTATTAGATAAATAAGGACTTCAGCTATTATAAAAAAATTGATTTTTGTCATAATCTAATAACTTTTTTTTTAACATTTGAGGCGAGAGGTGTGGCGAAAGGACCTCCTTAAAAAAAAATACAAAAAAATATTAATTTCAATAAAATTTATGTATCTTCTATCAAATTGTTTCAGATATTATGTATATATTGGAAAACCAGAGCTGGCTCCGTCGACTTCGACTAGAACGCGAACCAGTAATTGTTCTACAGATTCTGTTGTTAGTATTTCTACAGACAACTTCGTTAATGCGTCACCTAGAGGACCTGAAGAAATTCCTCTGAATCGGAAGCACTCTAAATAAAAAAATGTACATGAAAGAATTTTTCTGTTTAGATTTAAGAAGAACATGATATTGCATTTTGAAATCTGATATATTTGAGACATGTCCCTTTTTAGACAAGTTTGGTGTACGTAATTTCGTTTTTGGTTCCTTGGTATACATACTTTCAAAAATATATAAAACTTTGAATTGAAAGATATCTGTCAATGGTGCAAAATAGCCAACAGTAAATTACTTGATTTTTTTTATTTAAACGGAAAAATTTACTTTTTAGAAACTATTACATGGTTCTAAAACATTTTTTTTATTTTTCTAAACCTTTTGGAGAATATTTTTCCGCAAATATACGTCTATTTAAAAATTCGTCTTTTAAAACACTATCTACAAATGTAGAAAGCCAAAGGACAAATTAGGTTAGGTTTTAATTTTTTATTTTGTTCAAGGTGGTCAACAATTAATTTTTGTTTCAAACATTTTAAGAGAATTTTTTTGGGTGTTTTTAAATGGAATACCTTGATTTCTATCTCAATAATTTTCCCATCACAAAAATTATTGATGTATTTCTTATGATTTGAGATTTTTAATAACCTTCTTTATATATTGTTTTACCTTGTCCATTTAAAAAATATCATAATACCAAAGACATTTCTAATTGTCCAGAATTAACATTATTCTAAAATAATGCCTAGCATAGAGCACTAACAAAATTGTATTAATATGGAATAAAAACTGTATGTTTGTAAGATATGTTATTGTTTATTTTAATTTTATTAATAATAAACAAAACCTTCCTCCCTAACTTATTTTTCTTCCCTTAATTATCATGAATTCATTACTCCAAGCTAGCACATAAACATCTATGTTATTAAGCTGCAATTTCGGGATCTTTAAACTCGCATACAATGTACTTTTAATGTAACCCTAACATCCATACAACCACCTAATGTCCTCAACTGCAAGACTTTTATAGCACATCTCGGTGAGATTACAAAGTGAAGTTGGGAGAACATCACACTAGCAGTTTTACAGTTTTTCTATAACGTTTTATAAATGTTTTAATGTGAAGTAGTTCTACAGCATTATACAGTGCGTCAATAGTAGAGCTGCAGGTTTCGTCTAGCTCACCGAGCGTTGTCAGCTTGGTGATATACACAAAATAACAGTGTAAAGAGATAATCATGTGATTGTGGGCTAAAAAATCAAAAAATATCCACTGTTATCAGTGGAAGCTTATCTGTAAGGGCTGTAGGGCTACAACTTCGTACAAGAGGAAACCAATTCATATAAAATGAAAATGTATAATGTTATGTACCAATACTCTTTTTATTACAAAAAAAAATGTACGCAACAGGGTGTCTAAAATTTAATTTATTGAATAGCAACAGGAAATAGAAATATCTATTAGTGGTGAGCAATTGGAGGCTCAAATAATGGAAAGGGATACTTTTTAAAATTGTTTTGAAAAGGTAATGAGTACAGGAAAACATATTTTAATTTTAAATATATATGTGAATATAAAAAATAAATAAATAGATAAGATTAATATCAAAATTAATTTGAAAATACAACAGATAATAAAATGAAATAAATTAATACAAGTACAAATAGAAAGTTAATAACATACCTTCTAAAAGTAACACATTTTAAGTAGATAAATGTTTAAAGAGTTTATTCCTGAACATAACTAATCTAACGTTTTCCCCCTTTTTAATATTATGACGGTTTTTGTAGTTGAAATGAAAATTATAATTTATTTTGGGCCTAATAAAAATTTAAACATAGGTTATCAAAAAGTAAAATACATAATAGAACTTCATAAACTTAAATCGTTATCAAAAATTATTAATAGTAAAACTTCAAACAATAATTAGATTCTTAAACAAATTTCTAGTTTTTATTTTGCAAAAGACTTTTTTGCCTTCTTCGGTTGCCTCTGCCACTTTTCTTTTAGTAGTTTCGAGGAGAATTTTCCTATGGAAACCAGTAGAACCATCAATTGGTTGGTAAAATTTTGATATGTTGGGTCTGGTAAGTCTTGTTAAACTTTCTTCTTAGGAAGCTGTAACCTTATGGAGAATAAAAATTTAATGTTAGATCAAAAGCTCTTATTGAGAATTATATTTGCAAAGGCCGTTTTAATAATATTTTCAAAGGTTCTTGGAATCGTTGTTAACAGAAACCTGCAAAAAAATATATTATTTTATTCCTAAAATATAAGATATCACACAATGCACATTCATATAATATCATTGTGCTAGAAAAATACTAGGTAGGTACTGAGACAATTTAAAAAAATTATTTCGAGAAACTCAACTTTTAATGTCATCATTGTACTTAACTTTTTTATTGCTAAATTATTAATAATGTCATTTTGTGTAGTTATTTGTATAATATATAGGTATTATAAAAACCTATCGTCAATGTTAATGTGCCAAGTTTTTTTAATAATTATGTCCTTGTTATAGTAAAAACACATTTAAACACATTTTTAAAGTTTTCTGGATTTCTGCTTTAAATTATCGTACAATTGAACTGACTAATTGTGTGTTTAAGTAAAGGTATATCTCTTTTTCGTTATAACAGTTTTTGTATATTGTTCTAACTTTTTAGATAATCAGAAAAAACAGTAAGACATCTTAAAATATCCTATTTCAACAACAAAATGTAGAATAATTAATCTCACATCAAACGAAAAAAGTCATTTTAGGATGTCCTAATAGGTTTTAACTTAACAACTAAATAAAATGTATATTGCAACTGTGTTTAAATAAATGAATGTTTTTATCCTGACTATAGCACCAGACAAACATTTTTTTAGATCATAATGATCTGCATAACTCAAAATAGTCAAAATCCACATTATTTAAGTTGTTTTAGTATTGTTTTAGCATAACAATGTAAACGTTTTTTAAGGAAATTAAAAAAAAAAACATGAATAATGTGATATTCTTGTTTAGTTTTGTACTATATAATATAGTTCATTAGGTAGTGATTTAGCTAGTTATAGAATAAAAAATCACTCATAATATCTAAATATTTATACCTATTTATATTTTGGACAGGAAGACTATTTTATGTTTTTGGCTCTGAATAGTTTTCTTAAGAATTTTAGAACCTTCCTTAGCTCTTTTGGGATATTTCATGCATATCTTAGAAGTTAATTTTATTTAAACCTAAAACAAATTAAGTACAAAAAAATGAAAATTTAAACAATACACAAAATTAGTCTTTTAGATTAGTTAAAAAAAAAAGTGTCAACAAAAAAATGGCTATGCCTTTTTCCTTAAACATACTTTTTAAAAGAAACTTAAGTTTCTCTACTTTCTTGCTGTTTTAGTATTTTAGTAGCAGATGAATATAGTGTAGAAGTAGTGACATGATTGATTATTATACTTCTTTCGTCGAAATTGCATTTTTCTTTAATATTTTCCTCTCCTGAGGTCTGTAATAAAAATTTTTATTAGCATAAAAAGGTATTCAGGTGGTCACTTGTTGAATTCCTATATTTTGGAACCATGTATTTTTTCTCATATCAAGAAAAGGAAACCTAAAAAAAATAACAATAAACTTTACAAAGATGTGATTTTAAAATAATAATACCTTTACTATAATCATTATGAGACGGATGAAGACGAACTTAGCTGGAGTTTACTTGCTCTTAATTTTAATTTTTCGATAAGAAAATAAGAAAGTTTAATTGCAAATCAAAGGTGATTGCCTAATGCACCGCCTCTGATAATTAGGTTGTGTCTGTACTTACTTATGATATTATCTTGAAGAAGCATTTTCAACAGGCCTTTTACACATAAAGCATGTTTTCACCATATTATTAGAGATAATAAATCTTAAATATACATTTACAACCCTTACAACGTTATAAATAATAATATTTTCCGTAAAATACAAATTAGAAATTGACATGTGTCAGAAAGTGTCAGAACTGGCGCTGTCAAACTTGGCAACTCTGATTAAATAAGCCAATTACAGAAGAGGTATTTTTCCCCTCGGGGGGAGTAGATGTTGCTAACAAAATTTAGCGCGGGGAAGGGGGGAAGACTCCCTCTAGTAGTAATTGCTCGGAGGAAAATTTTAAATATCTAACCTATAATTTGATTAGTTCTTCTTCTTATTCTTCTTCTATTCCTTTTGCGTACAATATCCTTTGGGAAAATTCACCCATAATTTGATTTTTTATGAAAGAAAATATAAAAATGTAACTGTGAAGTATATTGTCTTCATAAATGAACGTTTATTGGTTATATCATAGTAATACTATACAACACTATCTACATAAATAGCAGATAAATGATCAGTTCTAAAGTACCTATATTGGAAATGAAAATTCTTAAAATTGCACTAGGAATTTTTTATAACTTATGGGGACTACAACTAAAATGAGATATTCGTAATAGAAATAAGAGCCTCGAGCTAGAACAACATAGATGGTCGAATCACTGTAGGGAACAAGTATGAAACGAGAATCGGTGAGTTTTTCATTGTTACAATAAAACCAGGAAGAACATTGATATAAATATGGTTAAAAGATGTAGAAGATCTAAACAATAGCTGTGAAAATGTTTAAATTTAAACATCTATAGGATATTTTAGTACCGTTTTAAAAATATATCAAGAAAAGTCTCTATGAGAAATGTTACAAAAAAGACTTAATATTTTGTGTTTAGTGGGCATGCTCTAATAATTTTTTTGAAGTTGCTGCAATAAATTAACTATCTACCTTTTGAACCATCCGAAATTCATTTTGATGTTTTTCTTTCATATCTCTAGCCTTTTTCCGGTTTTCAGCACCACTTAATTTTTTCTTTACCGCGCTCATCATATCATAGATTCTGATTAGCCCACTGATCTGTATTATTTTACTGGATAGGATATAGCCCCCTAAAAAACATTCCGAAAAATTGGCCGATTTGGGCAAATAATATGGCACAATATGGATACATGTAACTAAAGCGATTCGAATTGGAACTGATCTAGTGGTGTTTTCATATACATGATTTACATTAAGAGTTTTGCAAGATAATGTAGGTAGGTAGTTTATATTTTCAAAGTTAATTTTAACAATATAGATGTTGAAATATATTTTAAATTACCTACACTTCTAGGAAAGCTAACAAAATTTACTAATAATTACCACTGCTAGAAATTGTAATTAACATTTCTACAGTAGCGTGCTGTGACATTTTTGAAAGGGGAAGCGATTGTATAAAAATACAGCAGGCCAGTAAGCACAGCGCCGCAGGCGATAATTTTTCGCGGCGCATTCACCATTTTGTCAAAATCTTGCTTTTTTCCTCAGTACTACGGATATTCGAGATTGAGATTTTTGAAGTGTTACTATTACTTTATTACCTAGTTTAGTACTAGAAGCTATAAAAAAACTTACCATTTAAAAGCTTCCTAGGTTTATTTAATCGTAAAAAAAAAACAATTAACTGAAGTTTTTTTTATTTTTTCCAACATTTTTCGCACAGTCGATATTTATTTATATTTAAGATCTATTCGCCTATCCTCAATGGCTGCAAATTTGTCTATAACATCGTCGTAAAATTTTGGCTTTTCTGATAACTGTTTCACAAGCTGTTTTTCAATGGATATTAGGGCTAAATTAGAGAATCTGTCTTCACTTGTTGAATTTCGTATAAAACTTTTAATGCGCTTTAAAGCTGAAAAACTTCGCTCAACTGACGCTCTTGTGGCTGGGATGGTTAGTACTAATTCACACAACTTGACGACTTCACAAATCGACTTATTTAAACAACACTTAACTGGGACTTTAAACCTGGAATATCGAAAAAATTTCCATAATTTAATTTTAGTGAATTAAAGGGTTCCGATGGAAATTTTGATGACTCGTAGTTACTAATATTAAAATTGCACAATTCAATAAATTTTAATTCGTTAAAGTTTTGAAATCGAGAGTTCATTTGTTGTAAAATATTATCAAAAATTTCGGCGTATAATCGACGATATGGGAGGTCTCTCTGTCACCAACATTATCAATTCTAATTATCTTTCTTTCAGGTTCTAAGCCAATGTTTTGAGTCTTATTCCAAAAGTGTTCAAACTGATCTCGTTTTTTATTCATTTTATTTTTAAAATCATCAATTTGTTTTGCAAAAGCCAATGTTATTTGAGTTTGTCTGTAAAATGTCGAATAAATATCAGTAAAAGGAAAAATCTCTGCAAAAATGTTGAGCAAAAAATTGAAATCAAAGTTTTATATGAGCCAATGCAAATACCCTTTAGCAACAGCAACAGTTTCAGCATCCCATATTTCTTTATTATCCCAAACGTTTCGAAAAAAGTGTATCAAAGAATCACGGTATTGAAACACTGTTTGCACTAAACATCCATTGTAGTTCCATCGCGTCGGAGCAACTATTGGAAACCTTTTTTGAACGCGAATGTCCAAAGCACGAGTAGTTTTTTTCGATGACTTTGAAAAGAAAGAAGCCAAACCACTAAGCGTCGAAAACAAAACTTTGTAATCTTTAATATTATCCATGTTTTACGATAAAACCAAATTAAGTCTATGTGCTATACAGTGAACGAAAATTGCATGTCTAAACTTCTCTTTCACTTAACTTGAAGGCCTCCTAAATGGTCAGTCATTACGGCAGCACCATCGTAGCTCTGGGCAACAAACTTAGAACCACATTCTAAACTTGAAATAATGTCACAAACAATTTGAAACAATGTAACTGCAGTTCGTTTGCTAGTGACGTCCAAAAATACTAAGAATCGCTCTTGACCTAAGTTTTCTACATCTGTGGTTTCATCAAGCGCAATTGATACGAAAGGTGCTTTTTTAATTTCACTTTTAATGTGATCTATCACAACGTCGGCAGTGCATTTAATTAAATCATTTCGGATTCTGTTTGAGGTACCTCGGAAAGTTGTCGAATCAATAAAATGATATTTTAGGGTATCATCGTATTTTGCTAAAAAACTTAGAAGGTCCATGTAATTTCCTCGATTGGCGGATCCACTTGCTTCATTGTGACCCGTAAAACTTAGTTCATGCTCTCCCAGGAAACAAGTTACATCTATTAATCGTTGTAAGACGTCCCTATTTTTTTTTTAACCCTTTCATTGTGTATTTTGTTGCTTATTTTTAAATGATTGTCCAAACTATGTTCAATGCGGTAGATCCCGAATGTTTTTTCTTTAATTGTAGCACTTATATGAGATTTGCTATTTACATGTCGTTTTATACTTTTGTGAAAATTATTCAAGTCTGTAATACCGTTCCAATGTGTTTTTTCGGCTATATTAAAAAGTAGGCAAGGCCAGCAAAACAATTTCTTTAAAGTTTTGCAGTCAGTTAACCATTCATACTTTTCATAGAAACCTACGTGAAAATGCCTGGTAAATTTCTTTGCTGATTTTTCTACTTTCGTCTCTAAATTAATAGGATGCTTTAGTCTACTATAATTAATAATGTCCGTTTTCTCTTCAAAATTTCTACTTGAAAATCCTTTTTTCAATAAAGAGCACATAATACAGATACAATTTACCACATTATTATTGTTCACAGGCACAGTGCATAGTTCCTCCGTTTTATAAAAAGAAAAACAACTACGAAAAACAAACCGAAATCTATCTGAAGTCTACGATTTTCCTTACATGTCGATTCGCTGTGCGAATTGCAATATGTATAAGGCGACGTAAAAAACAGACTGACTACTGTCGCGGCAAAGCGGGTCAATAACGAGAAGCGAAATGAATTGGAAGATGAGCCGGCTTTTTCAAGACGCGCTTCCGCCGACGGACTTGAAGTATATGGTTTGTGCGTTTACACAATTAGTTTTCTCATGGGTGGTGCGTGCGCTTACATATTACACCAATGAATTTTTAGTACATTTACGAAATTTACGTAATGTTTCAGAGAAAATATAGTACCTAATTTAATATTAATTTCTATGCATTGTAAACTAAAAAATATTTATTTTTAAATCTCAAAGTGTGGGGAAGCGGTGCTTCTCCCGCTTCCATGGACCGCACGCCCCTGCATTTCTAACTCTTCCAGGTTATTACATGATCTTTTTGTTTTCTCTCTAACCATTTTTACACTATACAAACCACATTGAAATTTGTGCAACCCATAAATATATGTATTTAAAAATTGTTCTTGGAAAATGCTTTTATGATTTAAATTTTGTGTAGACTATTCGAATGTAATCTACAATTAAATAAAGAACAAATTTAAAAGCTTTACATAATTTTTACAATTATGCAAATATTGATTTATATATATTTTAAATGAAATAGAGGAAATCATGGGAAAATGCCAAAAAAATAAAAATTTATATTTCTTGAAATATTTTTATTAATGTAAAAAGGATATAAAGTAATATTTTTAATGCAATGAATTAAACTCAAAGCCAATATCACATAAAATACCAACGACCGTTTCCCCTTCAAAAAACAACTACTCCTTTGGCTAATACCGCAACAGGCATTGAATTACATCCGAAGGAAAAACAGCAGAGATAGAAATTAATTTTCAACACTCTCTACTTTGATTTTGCTCACCAAGGAGAACATCATTCTTGGACCGGTTTCGTCCTTATTGGGACTCCTCAGCAAGAAATAGATAGGTTCTCAATTCCAATCTCTAATGGAATGGAATGAGAGTTACAATATAACAATGTGATAGAAAATTCTTCGGGGGGAAGCTAAACAAATGTTGGAACAAGTAGATTTTGTAGAGCATAATTATAATATAGCTTGAGATATGTTGTGTGAGACATTCAATAACGACTATAATTTAATAAATTCCCAACTACAATCCTTAATTACAATTCCTGCAGTAGTTAAAGGAACGTTAAAGGAACTGTGAATGTAGTAATTCAACATTTAAAAATATTATGTCTGTAGGCAAACTTTGTATTGGCTAGGAAAGATATGCAATATATGAAGATTTGGATATTCAAAGATGTTATCAATGTCAAGGATACTACCACAACAAATCAAATTGTTAACATGAAAGCCGTCTCTTCGATATGTGGTGATAATCATGTAAAAAATACCTGCCCCAAGGATAAAATATGCTGCAAAAATTGTAAGGTATCAAATACTAGATAAAATAAGAATTATCCCACCGACCACCATGCTACTGATGTTATAAACTGTAAAACTCTCGAATTTCTCAAACAGGTGCTGCGTAGTAAAACGGTTTATTGTGATTTTTAATTTTTATTAACATTTTAAATTTTAATGATAAGTAAATAAGGAAAATTCGTGTCTAAAATTTGCAAACTTAAATATAAGGTCATTATTTCTCAAACTTAACGATATTTCACAATTAATTAGTGATACCTTCGACATTGTATGTGTCACAGAAACTTGGTTAAGTAATGAAATAAATTCAGATGTAGTTTCTTTAAATGGTTTCAACTTTTTTAGGAAAGGAAAGGATAGAGTGGGAGGTGGTGGTGCCTGTTATGTAAAAGAGTACTTTCCTTGTGTACCTGTAAACTTTTATTTTAATAATATATCCTTTGATTATTTGTTTCTTAAAATTAAGATTAAGACATATAATGTGGCTTTCGTCGTCATATATCGTCCACCTAATGCTAGTGTTAACGAGCTTTCAGATTTTTTAAATGATATTATTCCTCAATTGTTATCTGAATATGACTTCTCTATTATTACTGGTCATTTAAATGTAAATATGTTGCTCCCTAATTTAATTCTTGATTTATTTGATACATATGGTTATGTAAATGTTGTCAATGAGCCAACAAGGATCGTGGCAACTTCTGCTACCTTGATTGACCCTATTTTTATTAACTGTAAAGTTATTTGTCGTAATTGTAGTACTATTCCAATCCATTTTACTGATCATACTAAAATGCCTTTTTGTACATTCGATATTACAGTAAAAAAAATAAAGCAAAACTTTTAACTTTAAGAAATTTCAAAAATTTTGATATCGAACTTTTTAAAAGAGATTTGTCCTTGTTACCTTGGGATAACATTTTTTTCATTGATAATATTAATGAGAAAGTAAAATTTTTAACCGATAATATATTAATCATTTTTGACATCCATGCCCCTTTTAGAACTTTTAGAGTCAGTAAACCACCAGCTCCTTGGCTTACAAATAACCTAAAACAAATCTTTAAAGAAAGAGACAAAGCATTGTCTAAATTTAATTCACAAAAAACTCCTGAAAATTGGGATCACTATAAAATGTGCAGAAATTTTGCTTTGGCTTCTATCAGAAGGGAAAAGGCAGCATATTTATATACATTACAGACAAGCAAAAATGATAAAGCTTTGTGGAAAGGTCTACATAACATGAACATTCGTTGCTCTACTAAGAATGTAGAGTTACCTTCAACATTATGTAATCCTTCTAAAATTAATGATTATTTTCTTAGTGTTTTTAATAAATCAGACTAGTGTAAAGATAAAATATTATTTTATTTAAATTCATTTAACCTCTTTACTCAAAACATAGTGTTCTACAAACTCTATCAAATCGAATGCTAGTGGAAGAGATGGTATTTCATTACACATGATAAAGTTATGCTGGCCAATAATTGGCGATTATATCACTCATATCATAGACTGTTGTCTG
Organism: Psylliodes chrysocephalus; assembly: GCA_927349885.1. NCBI lineage: Eukaryota > Metazoa > Arthropoda > Insecta > Coleoptera > Chrysomelidae > Psylliodes > Psylliodes chrysocephalus. Next base: position 47,876,951 of record OV651813.1, on the reverse strand, counting down.
CAATGTGGATATTTCCAAAAGGCTTGGCGTGAATCCATTGTATTTCCAATTCCAAAAAAACCTAAGCCAGATTCTGTCCGTGATCTTCGTCCAATAAGCTTCTTACCAGTTATCTCTAAAATTCTTGAAAGAGTGGTATACTCTCAATTGTATGAATATGTTTTAGCAAACAGCATTTTACCTAGTGAACAATCAGGCCTTCGTAAAGGTCATAGCACCACTTCTGCAATGCCAAATTTGAATGATAATATTATAAGAGCTATGGATAAAAAGATGGGTGTCATTTTAGTTAGCTTAGACTTCTCCAAAGCGTTTGATTTAATTGACCAATATTTGCTGTGTGCAAAACTCAAATATTATGGTTGCGACCATATAGTATTATCTTTTTTTAAGTCATACCTATGGAAGCGGTCCCAGCGAGTGTCTGTGGACAATAATCTTTCGATGTCTAAAAATATTGTGTCAGGTGTACCTCAAGGGTCTATTTTGGGCCCATTACTATTTCTTATATACACATTAGACCTACCTAAAATAATAAATAATAGCTTATTACAATTCTATGCTAATAAATGACACACAATTAATACATATTTTTGATCCTTTTGGCGTTGATAACGCAACAAGCTCAGTCAATACAAAATATAGAGATGGGTATTCAGTCGCAGTTCCTATAGCCTATGGCCCATATACATTTTCCCAAATCTGTATAAAGAGTATGAATGATAGGAGATAGACGAAGCAAGTTTACAAGACGGGTGAGGATGAGAGAGTTGGAAAGGATCGAACAGAGCGAACGTACCTCAATCAGATTGAGGACGTTTTTAGCAAAATCCAGTGGTCCAATTAAGTTAACAACAATATGCCTACCTATTTAGTTTAAGTTTAAAAAAATTGGCTTTTAAAATAAATTTCAGTCGTCTTACGTTGCTATTTGGATCTGTTGACTAATAAGTTTGCCGACCACTGCCATAGTTGATATGAGATGAGACTTGTTGGTAAAATATTTTCCAAGTTCTAGAAAAATATCAGTTGCATAATTATTGTGGTTGGGATGTTCGATTCACTTTTTACATTTTATGGTTTTGCATTTCCTGTAAATGATAAAAACTAAATAAAATACTTAAATATTATTCCTAATCTGGTATTTGAAATATCAAAATGAAAAGTTGTTCTTCTATATTTTTTCTTTCCTATTTTTCATTTTGCTTCTCACAAAAGTCTAGACCCTGTCCATCATCGTTAACTTTGGATATATCCAATGCCGTTGAACTTCCAAATAATCGCGGTGTCTTCCAACAAGACAATTCAATTTATAATCAAAGTAATTATTATATGGATGATAGCGGAAGAAGAATGGGATGTTTATGCAATATTAAGAAGTGTATTCGAAAGTGTTGTGGTCGTGATATGTATATGAATAAAACCAAAGGTGGCACATATAAATGCATTGAAAAAAATGGAAATTTTAGTATAGATTTCTTTACTGATAAACAACCAAATCATAAACTGAATTTAAATAATTTTTCGATGATTTTCGGTTACGACTGTCCCGTGGGTTTTAATCGCATACCGGTGCATTCAAATAAAACTATTTTTATGCAGGAAAATGGCACTTTATATTATGATGATGGGGACTTATGGAAAGGACTATACCATTTGGATCTTTACTGTGTTGACCTGTTAAATTGTGAAATTTTAGCAATTTTATGTGAACCTGAAGACGAACAAGCTGAAATTCAAAGAACAGTTAATGGAATTGGTAAGTAGTTTTTTATTTAAATATAAACTAGTAACATAATAAAATAGATTCATAAATAGCAAGCAAACGTAACTAAAGACTGCTTTAGACTACACAATTTATTGTACAAGATTTGATACAATTTCTTGTACAATTTAAATTGTGTAGTATCATACAGAAAATTGTTTGAAAAATCGGATTTTTTAAACAATTTACTGTATGATACTACACAATTTAAATTTTACAAGAAATTGTATCAAATATTTACAAGAAATTATGTAGTCTAAAGCAGTATTTAGACAACAGTTGTAAAGACATTGAAAATTCTGTAGCCATAATCAAAATATCGAATAGCATACCAGTAGTTATTTGAGATGTTTAATAGCTATTTATGAAACCAGTTACGAAATGCCTTATATTATGTAACGAGTTAATTTTTGAAGGACGGGCAGAGCGAAGTCCCGCAACATGAGAGTTACATAAAACGACATTTCGTAATGTGTTACACAAAATATTTTTTCTAATTTTGACTGACTTCTAGTAATATTTCTTGTATTGTTAGTTGCATATGCGTTATTTTAATTATGTCATTGACAAATAGAGAATCATATTAATAGACCGCCAGATAGTGACTGATTTAGGTGCCCCATTTTCGCACACAAGCCTCGAAGAGGGTTTAAAAGTACATCGATTTTGAGTAGAATGAAAGGAAATTTACGAATGGCCCCTGGGGATAACATATGGAAAAATTCGATTTTCCTTAACAGAAATAAAAGGTGTTTTTTACTTATTTTTCCACGCAAGCCGTTTTCACTATATGATTAATTAATAGAACTAGGCTTCGGAAAACCAAAGGCTTTAATGTTGCAAGTGGCTAAAGGGTTGAAATAAGGGCGTAATCTTGTAAAGAAAAATCGATATTTTAACTGATTTTTCCACACAAGCCCGTCGAAAGTATGAATACATACATCGTCACTAGCCCAAAAAACATATTGACTGTAATGGCGCGAATGGATAAGTGCATTTTGGAGTCGGAAAAATTACCGCAAATTTTTTTTTGATTTTTGAATTATTTTTTCATGCAAGCCTTTTTAACCATAGAATGTTATTAATGTGTTAGACGTAATAAATAAAATTGGCATGAGTATCGGATGTGGATTCAAACGAAGGCTTGCGTCGGAAAGTTGAAGGGGGGAAAATTGTATGGAAAATGCCACCATTTTCTCACGCTAGCCATTTTGACATATGCTTAGAAAAAGTGATTTTAAGACTATATAACAAAAGGCTTGAGTGTCGGACATTATCATCATATTAATTATATATAATTTATTTAACAAAAAACGGACATAAAAAGTTTATAAATTTCCACCATTTTCCCACACAAGCCTTTTGGCATATGCTTAGAAAAAAGTGATTCTAAGACTATATAATAAGTGGCTTGAGTGTCGGACATGATTATCATATTAATTATACATAATTTATTTAACAAAAAGCTGACAAAAAAGCTAGAAATGTCCACCATTTTCCTCCACAAGCCGTTTGGCATAGTGATTTTAAGACCCTATAATGAAAGCATAAGTGTTGAAAATGGAACATATTATTTATTTAAAAAGATCTGTCAGAAAATGTAGAAATGTTTATGCAGGGTTATTTTAAGCTATTGCATAGCTTTTATCGCGGGCTTTTGAGCGCGGAGACCGAATCAAGAAATTCCGTAACACCGCAACGAAAAAAAACCTAACACCCCCCACTCCGACCACCACAGTGGTGCGGCGTTAAACAAAATTAACTTCTCATTTATTCAATTAAAGAAAACCGAAAAAACGAAAAATCGAAAAATTAAACAATAAAAAAATCTAAAAATCGAAAAATCGAAAAATCGAAAAAATCGAAAAATCGAAAAATCGAAAAAATCGAAAAATCGAAAAATCGAAAAATCGAAAAATCGAAAAATCGAAAAATCGAAAAATCGAAAAAATCGAAAAATCGAAAAATCGAAAAATCGAAAAATCGAAAAAATCGAAAAATCGAAAAATCGAAAAATCGAAAAATCGAAAAATCGAAAAATCGAAAAATCGAAAAATCGAAAAATCGAAAATCGAAAAATCGAAAAATCGAAAAAATCGAAAAAATCGAAAAATCGAAAAATCGAAAAAATCGAAAAATCGAAAAATCGAAAAATCGAAAAATCGAAAGATCGAAAATCGAAAAAATCGAAAAATCGAAAAAATCGAAAAATCGAAAAATCGAAAAATCGAAAAATCGAAAAATCGAAAAAATCGAAAAATCGAAAAATCGAAAAATCGAAAAATCGAAAAATCGAAAAATCGAAAAATCGAAAAATCGAAAAATCGAAAAATCGAAAAATCGAAAAATCGAAAAATCGAAAAATTGAAAAATCGAAAAATCGAAAAATCGAAAAATCGAAAAAATCGAAAAATCAAAAAATCGAAAAATCGAAAAATCGAAAAATCAAAAAATCGAAAAATCGAAAAAAACGACAAAACGAAAAATCTAAAAATCAAATATCGAAAAAGAAAAGAAACCCAACACCCCCCACTCCGACTGGCACAGGGGTGCGGCGTTGAAAGCCATGCATCGTCTAATGTCGTTTCAGTTCGGCAGACTTTGGCACGGTGTTGTTGGTGTGCGTGCGACTAGACGTATGCGTGTAGACTAGCTGCTAACTGCTTATAACTGATTCTATCTCTTTTAGACACAATTTCGCAAAAATTGAATTTCAAAATTTATAATCCACAAGAATCCCAGCTTTGTGGGGATTGAAGTTTTTCACAAAACTGTACTTCTTTTGCATTTCATCCTGGGACATGTCCCAGTTATCTTAAGTCCTGAAGCAAGTAGACTTTCGTCTGATTACTACGTTCCTGATCATTCTATATCGTGTCCTTTTTGCCACATTCTCTATCATCAAATATAGAGGGGTGAGGTTTAAGATCACCTCCATTGCGGCCGTAGGAAAGGTTCACATTGAGTAATGCAAACACAGGCTAGTCTTTGTACTTTTGAGATATTAGCTCTCGTAGTAACTAAACTAGTTCTGTTACTCCAAGATAACATAACAAGTGATGATTGGTCTCACTATTGCAGTATACATCCATCGCAATATGTTTGGGTTACATCCCCATCGTTTACCTGTAATGTTTCTGCATACCATTAGGGCTTTTGTGACCTTATTTACTATTTCCTTCTCATGTGTGTTCCAAAGAAGTTTGTTGTCCAGGGTTAGGCCTAGATATGTGAATTCATTTTTCCATTCTATATCTATCCCGTCTAATTTAACGTTTTTGAGATTAAGTTTTCTTTTCCTTGAAAATGCTACTAGTGTTGTTTTTGTATGGTCCCTCTTCACGGCACCATCTTTTGGTATGTTCTAGTCCTCGTTGGACTATATCACACAGGATATTACTAAACTTGCCACTAGCAAATATGACTATGTCGTCGGCATAACCTTGACAGGGTATGCCGAGGTCAGTCAATCTGCATAGAAGTTTGTCTACGATTAGGCTCCACATTAGTGGGGACAGAACTCCTCCTTGTGGACATCCTCTGGTTGTGCAGATGGAGATGATGTCCTGTCCTATCTGTGTCTTTGCAGTTCTCGTAGATAACAACTGAGCCATCCATCTGGATGAGATGTTATCTACTCCTCTGTATGCAAGTGCTCCTTCTATGTCTAGGAAGGCACACACGACCGTTTCTTTGTTTGTCAGTGCATCCTGGATTACATCAGTCAACTGTACCAGGGCAGTTTCTGTAGATCTTCCTGCTCGGTACGCTTTGGCTGTGGTGGAGTGGCACCCTCTTCAGGACTTCTGTTCTGATATAATTATCAACAGCCTTCTCCATTGTTTTTAATACAAAGGATGTGAGGCTGATTGGACGGAAAGATTTAGGATGTGTGGTATCCTTTTTCCCTACTTTTGAAATAAAGATGACTCTGGCCCTTCTCCATGCTTCTGGTATATATTCCAGCTCCAGACTGCTCCGGGATAGCCAAATTATGTATGGTAGTAATTCCTCCTGTGCCTGCTGAAGCAGGGCAGGAAATATTCCATCCACACCTGGAGACCTAAACGGTTCAAAAGTGTTTACGGCCCACCTTAACCGATTTCTGCTGCATATGTGCTTGGCCACTACAGCAGCCTCTCTTGTGGGTTTGCTGACCTTAGTTGTGTCCCTTATTAGAAAAGGTGGTGCTTCCAGGAAAGTGAGTTTCGAGTAAGAGGCGAGCTCTTTCCTCCTCACTCTCCGTGAAGCTTCCATTTGGTTTCTTTAATGCCATAACTGTATCAACTCTCCCTTTTGCCAGGACCCTGTGCAGTCTCGCTGCCGCAGGTGTAGAGTTAATATCCGCAGAATTTTTTAAAGCTGTTACGTTTAGCTTTCCTGATTTCTTTGTTGTAGGTAGTAAGCGCCTCGGTGTAGCTCTGCCAATCTCCGCTGTGCTTGGCCCTATTATAGAGCTTCCGCAATTCGGATCATAAGTTTGACAGATGACGGTTCCACCAAGGAGCATGCCTACTAGTTCTATTTCTTTGAATGGGGCAGCTTGATTCATATGCCTCAAGTATTGCCCCATTTAGTTCTTCGAGATCGCTTTTCAAAGCAAGTGGGTGCCCCGGCCCCTTTTTTGCCTGGATACGTGCTAAATTTTGTTTTAGAATGGTGTTGTATTTGTCCCAGTCTGTTTTTCTAGGATTCCTCCTGAGGATCGTCTCAGGAATATCGCTCTCTAACGTAAACACAATTATCTTGTGATCAGATAGAGATGGTTTACTCGATACCCTCCAGCTTTTAACTAGATCTTTAATCTTCGGTGTGCTTAATGTTATGACTAATACCTCACTTCTTGCCCTTGTTACAAATGTTAGAGTATTCCCAATATTTTGCACAATAAGGTTCTTATTAAAAATATATTCTAAAAGTTGCTCACCTCTTTGATTGGTGTCGTTGCTTCCCCATACAGTGCTGTGCGCGTTGGTGTCGTATCCAAGAAGTAATAACATATGTCTTCTCTGGCAGTACTCCACTAGCCTCGATACTTCCAGGGGTGGTACATACCCATCTCCGGCAAAGTAACTAGAAGCTATTACTATGTCTTGCCGCCTCATCCCTAATTCCAGGTATGCTCGAATTGGAACGAGATCACGCGTCATGAATTCTGAAAGACAAGAATATTTAATATTATTTCTTACCATTATGCATGTTCTGGGTACTTCATCACTAGTGTGATAAATTACCCTTGCATCCTTACATGCAAGTCCTCTTACCTGGTTTCCATAGACCCACGGTTCCTGGATCAGTACGATCCCTAATTGATCTTTAGTAAATGTCTTAGAGATCATAGCCGAGGCTCCCTTTGCGTGATGTCGATGCCCGCCATTTTACTCTCCTTTAATGGGGGGTACTGTCCTTATCGATGAGGGTGTGTTCCATATCCCCCTCTTCTGCTTCTTCATCAATTTCTACATCCTTAGATGAGTCTACGCAGAGATTTGAGAAGCTAAGGCTCTCTATGCTCTCCACATCAGTCTCATCTTTGGAAATACTAGGAGTTGGTTCTGTTGTTTCTCCCAGTTCCTTTAATTCTTCTTTCTTTTGAAGGCCGTGTACGGGGATTTTTCCGAATCGATAGTGGATAGTGCATCCATTATCCTTGGATCCGTTGGCAGGATAGGTCATTTATTCCTAACCTAAGGATCTGGCCTTTGCCCTCGTCATTTTGGCTGACGATTTTCCACAGTGTGGTCAATAGCCCCACATTCTGCGCTTCTATTAACTGTAGAAGCTTCTCTACAGGCTGCCCTTGACTTCTTGGGAGAAAGAGCGTGGCTGTATGTACTTTCGGGATGTCGTCTCCCGCACATACCTCCAACTCCACTCCCTTCCAGTTGCTCAGGTGTGGGATTTTTGCCCTGAGCCATTCTGCTGACTGTGGGGTTTCACAGTCGATCAAGACCATTCCTGGCCGGAAGTGGATGCCTCCGAATTGGAGCTTATGCTCCCATCCAGCGAACATATCTTCTACTATGGCTTCTTCCACCAAGGTTTGTTCGTTCGCACTGAGGATGGTCTCAGGGAACCCCTTGGGTAGGATCGCGACCCACTCCGTCTTCACGACAGTTGCATAACTGCCAGAAGCGGAAGTATCGGCCACTTTCCTTTTCTTTCCTTTGCGGTGGTGTATTGTTATTCCCGTCCCGCTTTCTTTTCAGATCCTTAGGATTGGTTTTACTTCCCTCTCCCTGGGATTTGTGCTCCACAGCTTTCTTTTTCGCTTCCTCCGGTGTCATGCCCTGAACGAGGTGGCGAAGATACCACCGAACCCCTGCCCCACTGAGTCAATGCCTCAGTGGGTCGTCCCTTCCACCAGGTTGTCCCAGTGGAGGTAGGGAAGGTAGCTTCCGTTTGGATTCTTTCTTAAGGGGAGCTTCCCTCGCCGATGAGTGGTGAGAGGGGGATGGAGAAGATGGAGCGATGGTGCTCCTCTTCTCTTCTCCCTTCACCTCTTTCTTTTGTTCTCCCACTTCTCTCTTGTGAGGTTGTTTCACTTGAGAGGTTGAGGGAGGTTGGTCGCTTCGGATGGCAGGCTCCGTTTGATCAGATTTAGTGGCGGTGTAGTCCCGCCGGGGTTTGCTTGATTTAGTTTTCTTGCCCATGTAAATCCCACGAACAGCTAGGGAAATAAAAGTCGACCGACGCAGAGCCTTGCATGCGCCGGCAAGGCTGGATACAAGAGGATTTCGCCAGGTGCCCTCAGAGGAACGTTCGAAACCGCTTTCCCAGCGGCCATTCAGCCTTCAGCATGTTGCCTTACACCTTGGCTTGGGGTATTGATGGAGTGCCACTTAGTTAGTTAATAGTGCTGTTCATAGAGTAGCAATATTAACGTATCCAGCGGTGCACGAGGAGGCAGACACTCGATGATTGCATTTCTCCATTGGCATGCAGAAAGAGTTACCTACAAGCGGACAAGCAAACAAGCAAGCAATCTGAGCTACAAAGCAATGACTAAATTACAACCAACCCCGCCTACCATATACCATATACCATAAACTTATAGTTTCAATGATAAAATTCCTGAATACCCTATATGTATTGTAAAATAATAAAAATATTTTAAACAATATTAACTTCTCATTTATTCAATAAAAGAAAAAAAATTGTTTTCTTATCGGTTACCACGCTCAAAAAGTGTAACTTGAATTAATATCAGAGAAAAAAACTTGAATTAATATCAAAAAAAAAAACTCTGCATAAATAAAATAAATTGTGATGAAGTCACTAAATTTTATTTTTAATTCATCTTAAAAATGTATATTTCAATTAATTCCCGCCTGAGAACATGTAGAAGTTCCCCCGTATTTCTGTTTCCCAGGAATTACCGTTTTTCAACAATTGCGAGTACCCTTATATTTGCCGAAATCCGAATGGGCATTTTTAGAGTCGATTTCGTACCGATTATCTACCTTTATTTGTCAAGGTACAAGAAGGACATTTTTTATATTTCTAAATTGTAAACAGTCAGTTGTGGTGGTGGTATCCCCCCACTCGAGCCGACTGGTCTTCCATCTTGCTTTACCGAAAAAGCATAAATTAAATCCCATCTAGGAATTACTCTCTCTTCTCGCTTGCCAGCCGCCGTAAGCGTTTCTCTCGTGATTTCCGACAGCCGAACCTTACCCTTAGTTAGTACCTAGTGTCGTGAGTACCGTGATTTAGTTAATCGATCAACCCCGTTTATTTTTCTAAAGGTAGGAAACCGCTTATTTTTTTTATTTACAATTAGTTTGGGACACCCGTCCGACAAGAAAATAATTTTGATCTGTCAAAAGATTTATCTCATGACATTCTTGATTGCTTTAATATCTTACATAAATGCAATTTAAAATGGTTTCACGAAGTGTGTATTCCATAGAATACTTGATTGTCATCATTAAATTCTAGGATATCTACTGTTTCATGTTTAGTAGCTGCAGTTTTATTTTATAGATACCTACATTAATTTTATAAAAATTCAAAAATGGACCAACATATCTTTGTAACGAATCTGTTAATAGGGCCAAGTCTTTTCACCTCTGAGTAAAGTTTAAAGTAACTACTTGCTGATTAAACTATAGGAATATTGTTTGTTAATCTGTCAAGTAAACATACATGTAACTTTACTCAGAGGTTAAAAGATCGACCCTTAACAGGTATTTTAAAGTTTATATTTAAGAGCCCTTTGAAAGAATATATAATTTTTTTTATAAAGTAAACATATTGTTAATTCAGCACTTAATTCATATTAAAATTTACTATACGAATAATCACCAAACAATAAATAATAATAACCCTGCATAAATATTTTTGTAAGTTCTTTTTTAGATAAATAATATGCTCCATGTCCGTTGTTATATCGTTTTAGAATTACTTTTTTTTACTACTAACATGAGAAATCACCATTATTTACTCCATTCCTCTAATGAGAAGTAATATTTCTCTCCCTAGGTAAATAATGATAATAAAAAAAATCTGATGTGTCCAACACATGACTTTCCTATCTAGTTATTACAGGCTTTTTCCGTTTATTGTGTACAACCTATTGCAGCATCTCTATAAATGTTAAGAGGATAAACTAAATATATACATTGTCCACATACATCTACCGCGAAACATTTTTCTATAAATATTCATTGAAAATGAAAATACTGAAAAATTTAAATTTAGCACTTTTCCTACAATTTTTCCATTACGGTCCATTTAAAAAAAATCATGTATGAACAAATATTATAGAGATCGATATCGCAAACAACTTTTATTTCAACAATTTTCATAAAAATTAGAATTTTGCACATTTTGTCAAATTTCTCGAATACGGACCATTTCAGGAAATTTTTACATAAGGCAAAAATTATAGATAATAATATTAGAAGTAACAATTTTCTTCTCCAAACATAAATAACAGATATATTCAATAAAATATAAAAACGGCCTCCCATAAAGTACCCCCCCAGATGTTCCGACTTTGTCCAAAATCTAATCATTTCACGTCAGGCCGAAATAAAACTTAAGTTTAAAATTTATTGATTTTTTCTTTATCCGTTTTTGAGTTTTCTTCAAATTTCGAAATTTACACATTTTCTCAAATATCTCGAATACGGTCCATTTTAGAGAAATTATCTATGGGACAAAAATTATAGAGAATTATATTACAAACAACTTTTGTTTGAACAATTTTTATAAAAAAAAATATTTTTTTACATTTTGTCAAATTTCTCGAATACGGACCATTTTAGGAAAATTTTGTAAATAACAAAAATTATAGATAATAAAATAAGAAGTAACTTTTATTTAAAAAATTTTCTTCCCCAAACGTAAATAACAGATATATTCCATAAAATATAAAAATGACCACCTATAAAGTACCCCCCCAGATGTTCCGACTCTGCCCAAAATCTAATCAGCTCATTAGACGCTGGAATAGAGCTTAAGTTTAAAATTTGGTGTTTTTCCGTGTATCGGTTCATGAGTTATGCGTTATACAGACACACACACACACACACACACACACACACACACACACACACACACACACACACAGAGAGACATCATCGCGAAAATAGTCAAAACGGATTCAGGGGACCTCAAAACGTAAAAATCCGTCGAAAACTCGAGGTCGAAAAAAATCATGATTCCTATACTTTCCTTATATCTGTATACAGATAGGAAAGTAAAAAACCTAGGTAAATAATGAAACTAAATTTCATTAGTTTCATTTTGTTAATTTGACAACTAAACTCCCAGACTACTTGATATTTTGAAATATTTGAAAAATAAGTAGGAAATAACTAAAGCTGGGTTTATCAAATCTAATCAAATCAAATATGATAATATATATCAGTGTAAACAGTAAAAATATATATTAACTAGGAAATTCAACACCGGCTTTAAAAATTATTAATTAATAACAATAAATCCATGTCATTAAAATATCAAAAATGCAATGGGATATTTCCTAGAATCATACCAAAATTTGACACATGCCAAATTTTTACATAAATAAAGCAGTCTGATTAGAAACACGCTCCAGTCTGCTTGATATTTCGAAATATTTAACAAATTGTTAGGAAATTACTTATGTCAAAATTAAAATTGCTAATACATTAATGTTAGTAGTAAAAAAAATTCTATATATACCTCGGCTGAGAAAGCTATTATTTACCTCGCACATTATATCCCTCGGCGCTACGCGCCTCAGGATATAAAAGTGCTCGGTAAATAATAGCTCACTTCTCACCCTAGGTATATAATGTACTATTGCTAAGCATATGACAAACGGCTTGCGTGAGAAAATGGTGGAAATTTCTAGTTTTTTGTCAGCTTTTTGTTAAATAAATTATAAAGATATAAATAATATGATGGCCATGTCCTACACTCTAGCCTTTTGTTATATAGTCTTAGAATCACTTTTTCTAAGCATATGTCAAACGGCTTGTGTGGGAAAAGAAAATTGTGGCAATTTGCATACATTTTTCTAGCAACTTTCCTATGTTCTGAAAATATGAAGACGACGCTCTGCACTCAAGCCATTATTTTTTTGTGTGCTCTTAAATTCATAAGTTTTTATTGCAAAAAATTTCGTTGATGGGAAAATAACTGAAAAATCGAAAAAAAAAATTCTGTTAAATTTTCCAACCTCAAAATGGACTTATCCACTCGCGCCACTCAAGCCAATATGTTTTTCGGGATAGTTACGATGTATGTTTTCATATTCTCGATTCTATTCAAAATCGATGTACTTTTAAACCCTCTTCGAGGCTTGTATGCGAAAATGGGGCACCTAAATCAGTCACTATCTGACGGTCTATAATTTATTCTCAACGATTTGTGTGTTTATATTGCTTGTTGTTATTTAGTTTTCAAGAAAGTGGGTGATTTTGTCGTGTATTGTGTTTTTATTATTTTGTGCTGATTGAGAATGGAAAATAAGGACCAAAACAAAATAATTATTAAGTTGTAAGTTTAACTAAATTTTATTTTTATAAGTCAAATTGCCCTTCTTTAGTTTAGTATAAACTTTCAATAATTATATATTGATTTTAAAACCAAAGATGGTTTACTTTTTGTTTTTTTTTTTTTTTTTCGTAACTGGTGATATAATGAATGTTTTGTAACCAGTTTTATAATGTTCAAAATTATGCAACTAGTTGCGTAAAGTAGATCTTTTTGACACTTACTGCGATTACAAAAAAAGGTACTTTATATGTCAAAATTAGAACAAAATGTTTCCATAAAATTATCTTGAAAATATAAAAAACATAAAAAGATTTATTTTTAGGTCTATTTATATCGATGCCTTTCTTATTTATAACATTCTTAGTTTATGCAATATTGCCTGAAAGGAACTTACATCGACGAGGTTTAATGTGTTATGTTATTTGTGCTCTTGCAGCGAATATTACTTTGTTAATAATACAATCTTACCCATACAAGTTTCCAGAGGTTTCCTGTCACCTTATAGGTAATTATTATTTTTCAATATAAGTTACGTCAGATTTGATGTGCACTAATAATTGTATAATTTTAAAAAAGACCAAAATTTACGTTGCAATATATAACAACAAAACCATCGAATTTTGTATTATACTTACATAAAATAATATATCAATTTCTTAAATAATAGAGAGATATTGCAAATTTCTATAACGTCAGCCACTAATAGTGACAACGTAATTAGACGCAAATAAATTCCATGCTAAAATAAGACTTATTGAAAACCAGATATTTTGACACTAGGGCCCTTGTCCTTATACATATTTCTAACCACATTTTACAAATTTTAAATTACAGTCCATCTTTTTTGTTGTGTATAATAGTACATAATATGAAAGAGGCATTAGAAATTGCCATTTTAGAAAGTTTAGATGACGATGATATTAATTATTTGATAATAGAGAGATATTGTAAATTTCTATAACGCTAGCTACTAATAGTGACATCGTAATTAAAGTCAAATAAATTCCATTCTAAAATCAGACTTATTGCAAACCTGAAATTTGACATTAAAATCCTTGTCCTTATGCTTATCTCTAACCTCATTTTAATAACTTTAAATTATAGTTCATCTTTTTTGTTGTCTATAATAGTACATAATATTGAAGAGGCATTAGAAATTATAATTTAAGAAGGTTTAGATGACGATTATATTAAATGTTTAATATTAAAAAACTTCGAACAGATACGAATGTCGACGAGTGCACCCGAAAGCTATAAAGTCGCCACTACCTGCTGCCCTTAAACATCCACAATTAAGGACAGGCACAATCTTTAATAAAGCCAGTTTTAGAACATAAACGATCTGGCAATTAGGTGTCAAAATAAGAGAGGCACTAATAGTGACTGACTTTAAGTGAACTTGCAATAACTCTCTATTATAAGAGGGACCTATCTTTAAAACATTATTAAAACACCCGTACGCACTTATAAATAGTTCAAAAAATTTTAAACTGTTGATCTATTCTTTCTGCATTGTTTTAAGAAGTCTTCAACTTTGGATTATCTCTCGTGTCTTGTCTGGAGTAGTAAAAACAATTCTTGCACAGATTAGACTAAAAACTGAAGTGAAAAGGGGGATACTTGTTTCATGAAAAAAAAAACTATCTGGTTAAGATTTTCCTTTAAGCTGTTCTATACATACGCAGTTCTATGTGTATAATGCATCTTGTTTTGTAAAGGGTAAAAAAAGTGAAGGTTACCTAGGCAATTACCACTAATAAAATTCTGCTCATTTTCGACAAAAGAAGTTAGCTGTTAGATGTTTTTTTTTGCGCAAATATCTTTGGAAGTAGTTAACTTTGTAACAATCAACTAGCCTATAGCCTATAACAACAACTGATATGTCTTTAACTACTGTTGTCAACATACTGATAAGGGATGAAGGCAGCACTGTCACTAGCCAAAGGGTCCTGGAGTCCAGAAGAAACATTCGTTCACCAGTGGCAAATAAAAATAATAAAATAGAAATAGAAAAAAAAATTACCCTTTAATAGTTAAGCGGCTTTGGCAACTAGTTATAGACTCTTCTAGTCCATTTAGGGGTGGTAACGCCGAGGCTTCTCAAATGCTCAGAATATTTCATAACTGGTTTTGGAGAGGGGGGAAAGAATAATAATGTTGTGAGAACGCCTAAGCCAACCCTGTTCCGCTCAGCCGTTGCAAGTCGCTTCGTCTATGTTTTGATTCGCAGGACAGAGACAAACGCATTGCTTCGAAAAGCTAACAGAAAAACGGTACGTGACCATTGAATCAGAGAGAGAAATCTCGGACATTCGAGATCGCCGAGAAACTACTGGTATAGAGCTGGCTTTGTATAAATAGCGCAAGTTGTCGACGGACGGCAAATTGAATTTAAGTGTTGGACAGTAAAAACAAATTATAATAAATAAATTAGAATTGTGAGTTATAATAGTGTCTAAGTATTATATAAATTAATTACTACGTTATAAATAAATTGTAAATAGTGTTTTAAATAAATAAACTATAAATAAATTAAACAAACGTTACAATAATAAGTATTGAAACAGTAACAAATGTATATTTAAAATAAGTGCAAAATGACTAATAGTTTATTTATTTAGGGAATAAAACACTATTTGATAATATATCTAAACCCTTAATAAAGACCTACGATTTATGACAAATAGATAAACTTCCTATTGAATTATATAGTTTGGACTTATTAAAAACTAAAATAGCATTGGAAAATATAACTATGTAATGATAAATAAGATAATTATAATAGATACTAGGGACTCGGGACGAAAATGGAAAAACTGGCATTTCTATTTAAATTATAAATCAAATATTTATCTTAAAACAAATCCCAGCAACACTTTTAAAATAAGTTAAAGATATTTATCTACAGTACACAAATCGCTACACAAAACTTTACTTTACCCATTACATTATTTCGAGAGTTAGGGTCCCGAAACGAAAGTCTTTTGCCTTTCGGCAAGAGTTTCGGATAACAGGCCTTGCTCGAGTCTTTTCTTCAAGACTAGTCTCTCTATTTAAAACCAAAATGTACGTGAGATAGTTTTATTTTTTAGAATATCAACGTACTACCTTTGATAATTCTCTAGTTCTAGCCATTGACTAGAGTAAAAACCTAATGGTTTAAAAATAAATTTTTGAATTTTTGTTAAATTCTTTATATTTTATATTCCCGTTAAGGAAATTACTATAACTACTAAAGTGAGGGGGTGCAAAAAGTTTTATTGGTAGTGCATATGAGTGCATTAGGAGTGCATACTGTTGCAATATTTTTTTTGCGAAAACTTTATTGGGGGAACTAGCTTCACTGACCTCCAAATACTATTATTAGTTTAGATTTCAGAACAACTATAAGATCAATAAATTCTTAATAAAAATAAATTATAAATATGAAAAAAACATTGTGTCCATTTCTTAACTTTTAACGGAAGATCCAATTGTGTTACAATATACTTTATTTTAATTTCAGGTTATCTAATTATATTTTTCTTCCTGGCATCATTTTTCTGGTTAAATGTAATGTGTTTTGACATGTGGTTAACTTTTAGGTAAGTTTACAAAGTAATTTAACAATAATTATTAATATGAGAACCGTTTTTTCCTACTGCTAAAAATATACAGAACGTTACCAAACCTGTGGCCAATATTTTACAGACGTGTTGAGGAGGTCGAGAGGAAACAAAATATAAATACATTCTTTTTCAAAAGTCCAAAATAACAAAAATGTATAGGTGTTCTATTCTTAGATGAATAATTCATGATTACAGAAACATGAGATAATGTTCAAGAACATAACATAAAATGAATATCCTATTAGGCATTCCAGCGACTTGTCAAAAAATAGCTGCCATCTAGGGGGGTCGCGACATATCCTTTCATCTTGGACACTATTTTAATTTGAAATAATAGTCGCCAAGTCTGCCAATATATGAAAAATATATAAGCGGTTTTTTTTTAAAGTATTTTAATTGTGTTCGTCATAAAATATTTAAATTTTATCCATTATTAATGATTTCACGTATTGTAGATAGAATACATCGTATGCCGCAACACCTTAGATATACCAACACTTCCCACCGACAGTTATTTTATTTGAAATGCCTAATTAGGCATTCCAACGTCCTGTCAAAAAAGCTGATGTCTTTGACCATGGAGATAGAATGAACTAGAGATGACATAAACATTATTTTGAGATATGACACGTGGACACACTTTGAGTGATCTTTTTTTATCTTTATTTTTGTCTGTTGTAAGCAGGTAGAGTTAGGTTTGGCCCAGATCCCTGAGGCCTCTTGGGTCTATTGTATTCCCCTGCTTTCCCCGTATTCAGGTACTATCTTTGGAATATTCCTGTGGCTTTGGTTAGTTTGAATAAGTTCCCTACCAAGTGTTCCTGGTGCGTTCTTTCCGGTTCTACGCCGAAAAGGATGAAATGTCGCCTAGTAAGAGCTTCGCATTCGAAGATCACATGGTATGAGGTTTCTTTCTCTTCCATGAGTCTACACGTAGTGGGATTCTTTGTGTTATCCCATCACATGAAGGTATTTCAGCAAGCTGTGCCCCGTTAGTAATCCCACAATGGTGGATATCTGAGGCCTTGCGAGTTGTAGTGCTTCAGTAGCCATGCGTGGGTTTGGTCCCCTTAGCATGAGATTACTGATTCTGTTAAATTCGACATTTTAATTTCGAAGGTCTCGAAAGAACAAGTTTGTTAAAGTACAATTCAGTTTACTCTTAATACTTAATAACTGTTGTCATGTAAATTGTTAGCAAAAATGAACTACAACAGTGAAGAGTTTAATGATTTTCTCATGGATCTCATCATCAGAGCTTCACCAAATTTATATGGAACGACTCCTGAGGTTCTGTATCTGTAAGATGAGATTACTCCCATTCTAAAAAAAAAAAATAGAAATACGTCAACGTAGTAGAGAGTTATCACTGACCCTACATAAAGAAAATATTCCGATGAAATAAGACACTCCTCCTTTTTTTGAAGTCTGTTATTACATAAATAAAATAAACGTAGAACCAAACAAGATGAAATTTTTAATATTTGGAAATTATGAAAATGAAAAATCCGCAATTTCCCCTACTAAATTATTTATTACACTCTCACCTTTTTCAATGTTTTGTTTGGTTTGTTTTCACTTTCGGAGTATGAAAGAGTAATTTTCAAAATTACTTAGGGAGGAATTGGAGATTATTCATTTTCGAATCAACATCATCTTGATTATACAGGGTGTTTCTAAATAAGTGCAAAAAACTAGAAGTGGGGGCCTTTTAAACGTAGAGGTGAAAATATTGAAGCCGTTCGGCATGTTTTGATGTAAATCCCAAAAACATAGATTTCAATCCAACAAACAAATTTGTTTTTCGCATGCTAAAAAATATTTACACTGTCTTGCATAAAAGCTAAAATGTTTTCATGAGCCTTTTTTTCAGTAGATTTTCCAAGACAAGAAGAATTTGGATGGTTCCAAAATAATTAAACAATGAAAATATCCTTACTTTTTCTCAGATGAGGTTTGTGTTGGAATATGTCGAAGATTAGTTGTTCCATTTTTTACCGTATGGGAAGATATATTTACAAAATATGCATTTATGAAAATCACTTTATCGCCCTGAAGAATGTAAACTGGGATGTCTCTTAGTTTACGGTACTTTCTTGTGAAACACCCTGTACAACATATAACACCAGATTACTTTAAAATGATTTTTTTCTGAATTTATTAATTTTTAATTTTTGTATAAAATAATTAATACCGATAATACCATTAGAATACTTTTTCAGTTCGTCAATTGGATTTTTAAGTAAGAAAACAGAAGAAAGAAAAAAATTTATAATTTATAGCGTTTATGCATGGGGAACGCCACTCTGCTTTGTGTTAATAGTATTAATAATAAATACATATGCTAAGCAAACAGCCCATTATCATCCACAAATTGGAATTTTATGTTTTTTAAAAGGTAAAAAATAATATAATAATATAGGCAATGCGAGAAATGTTTGTGGTTACATGCATGATTCTTAATATGCAATCGGATTTAAATTGCTACGACTGACAAGAAAAATAATAATATAAAGCAACATAATCTTTAGGAAAATCAAATTTGGCAATAAATAATTTAGATTAGGGAATGCATTTAAATTATAATAATAGCTTTCAAATGAGGTGTTAAATTTTGGACCAAGTAACATTTTTTCCCTTAAGACCAGGGTAGGTGTCAAAGAATTAATCTTAATAGTTCTAAAGTCTCCCTAAAGTTGCCAATTCTATACTGCCCTGCTAAGCGGAAACGTCCTAACTGACATGAGGGAAGTTTTGAGATATTAACAATTTTCTGTTTTCATATATATAAAAATTAGGACAAAACTGACTGTATGAAACAAGTGCTTTACGTTATAGTTAAGACGTTTTTGAGTAGGAAAACAGTTATAGAAGCATGTCTGCATCACAAATATGCCTTCAACTCAAAAACTGAAATTTTGTCAGATAGGGCAGGGCAGTATATGTGTAACGCGTGGTATATTGTAAATTTCAATTTTTATGTTGGAACGTGTTTCGGGAATTTTGCATATTAATTATTTGCAAGCTATTGAGGGTGGGTTGTTTGTAAATAAACGTTACATTCTAAATTGTTAATAACCAATTTTTTTTTCATATAAATTAATATGTTCTATTTTTACAGAAGGATGGCCAAAGTTTTATTATTTTTATTTGCCATTAACCATTCTTGTCAGTCTTAATATTATTTTGTTCATTGCAACATCAATAAAAATATTCAAAATAAAAAGAGCAACTAAAATGTTAAAGAGGACAGACAGTAAAATACACACTTATGAAGAAGAACAAAAGTAAGTACGCTGATAAATTTATGATAGATTTTTCACTGATATAAAAAATTTAATAAACCTTTAAAATTACATAAAGTTAAGTATACACAGATTGTAACAAAAAGATGTAAAGTAAATTTAACTACAGTTTCTGTTATCAAAAATAAGTCCATTTAGGCTAACTTACTTATATAAAAAATGGATAATAAAAAATTTACAGGGTGTTAAAGTAGAAATTTTAGAAGTGATTTTTGGCTCTTCCTCTCTGTATCTGTAACGTGGCCCATTGTACATCTTTCTAAGTAGATAGGTACCTCCTAGCTCGTGAGCAAGCATACAAATTTAATGTGGTTGGGAACGTCGCCAAGAGGTGCTTGTTCGGCCGATATTAGCCAATTCTCGCGGCACATAAATATTCTACTAAATGAGAGTGTCGAGCAATCGTAGAGAATATGCTCGATGGCTTTATTTTCTTGTTCGCACTCCCTGTAGAGTGCGGATTCTGATAGCCACATAATAATGAGATGCTTCCGTACTTGGCAATGACCAGTCAGAATGCCTGTGATCAGGCGCAGATTATGTCTAGTCATAGCCAAGTATTTGTTTGCTGTAGTGTTGTCAGGATAACTTAAATGCTCCCATCTCTCCTTAAATTTCACAAAGATATGTTTTTTAAATAAGTTTGTCACTACCGATGTTATCAGTCCAAAAAGTATTTGATTGACTGCCTTTTTGGCTAGTGACTCAGCTAGTCGGTCACCTTTCGATTTGGCATGGCCTTTGATCCTTCTTAAAGTGACCATAATATTGATGGATACTTCGGCCTAAGCTTCGTGACATTCTAGTACTAACCCTTGGTCTGTCCATGGCGAGTAGTGCTTGTCCGCTATTTGTATAGATGAGCATGTTCCTTCCAGTGATATTGTTTCTGGTGATTTCTTTTGCTGCTATGAAAATCCCCGTGAGCTCGGTTTGAACTACACAGGCACTATTGCTCGCAGCCCATTTTATGTTTAGGTTTAAGGTTCTGGCGAGTATAATCCACATCCTGAGCCTTGTTTTGTTTTAGAACCGTCGGTGTAGATATAAATCGTACCTGCCACTTCCGGCTCATCTATCTGTTTTTTTATCTTCTTCTTCTATACATATATTGTTATGGAAACACCCTGTATGTGAATTCCAACAAAAATAAAAATAATCTCAAATGGGGTAAGTTCAAAATCTAGAAAATAATTTACAATAAGAATTTGATACCAATAAAATAAGCAATTTATTTTAAATCGGCTTATTTTCGATCACATAAATTGTGATTAAATTTACTGTACTGTTTTTATTATACCCTGTATAATGATATAGGTAATATGGAGTTTACTTGGAATCTTGGAATTAATGAACCAATTATATAGGTCATTTCTCCGATTATGGCGTGAACGTCACAATGGCGGCTCCCGTCCAAATTTTCGGAGGTAACTATCATTACCATTGGACCTAGTTGGGACTATTAATGGTTCAACACTCAAATT
The DNA here is from genome assembly GCA_927349885.1 of Psylliodes chrysocephalus. Classification (NCBI taxonomy): domain Eukaryota; kingdom Metazoa; phylum Arthropoda; class Insecta; order Coleoptera; family Chrysomelidae; genus Psylliodes; species Psylliodes chrysocephalus. The sequence goes on along the minus strand of OV651813.1, from coordinate 47,855,797 downwards.
GAACGTGTTAAATCATGAATTATATGGTAGTGGGTACTTGTTAAAATTGGCGGGAAAAGATTGGTCAAAACAATTTATAAAACTAATCATCTTCAGGGGGTGGGTGGCTCAGTGGTAGAGTCTCTACCTGCTTATCCAAGTGTCCCAGGTTTGAATCCCACCGTTGGCCGGGATTTTTTATTTAATTTAATTATTTTAAATTAATTATGATGCCTTGGTAGGATTTCCCACTCCACCATTCACTGTTTGGTTCTAATTTGCAGTGCTGTTCCTAAAGTGGCGCTGGGAAACAGTAATAAAGCCTGCACAGAACACGAGGCTAATAACCTTAGTAGTTGATGCCGATGACACCAAATTAAAAGAAAAATCGTCTTCGGTACCTTCTCCTAGAAATACCAGTTTAGCTAGAACAATGAGGTTCATCAACCTACAGCAGCTGTCAAAATATTATCAAAATTTGAAAAATGTAATTGACAAATATAGATTCCCTGCCAACAGAATCTACAACATGGGCCAAAGTGGTTTTCAGACATGTAGCTCCCTTTGGAAAAGATAAGTAGCTAAAAATGTGGCTACTGAGCCGGAAAAAACTGTGATAACGGCATCTTCTATGAGTGCTACAGGACTCTATGTATCCACCCGCAAAAGATTAAATCCTTTACTCATAAAGGATACACCAACTGGTTCTGCTTTAACTCTGTGGCTACATGAATTCACCGGAAATCTCGATTATATGGTGCACTTCCAATCTACGAATCCTACAACTGATACTCATGTTCTTCTAATATTGGATAATAACGAACAATATCCATTTACTTAGACTTTTACCATTTAGGTAGAAGTGTCGGTCTTAAAAAATATAGTACGTCACGCGACCGAAAATTAGTGTTATGCAGGTCTCTACAGGCTTCCAGGTCTCACCTACCGCTCGCCCTGGAGTCTGCTTGTCTTGACTTGCAAAACACTACTTTCTGGTCTTGTAACGTAAATTAGTTACAAACACTGATCTGTATACTACAGATCAGTGGTTACAAACTACTGCTGTTAGACGATAATGGCTATGTTGTCAAATATTAGCGTCAGATAAAATATTTGATTTTTACAGTGGGGTAGGTAATGTTTTTGTTTACTTCCGCAAATCATTATGGTAATGCAGGGCTTTAATAACGGTTGGCGATAAAAGTTTTTACCGGTTCCTAACGTCTTTTTTCCTGTCTTGATCGGCAAAACATTGAAACATTGTTTAGGTGTATATTTTCTGGTCGGTCTTAAAAAAAAGCCGTTAACGGATTTAAGATGACTGACATATAGCCTCTAGATGAAAATGTTTTTACCAAAGAATATTTTCTACCTGCGTCTATAACAAAAGCATGGAAGACAAATAGAAGATAGAGAAGATGTTAATGATAAAGACATGCATAGAGAAATTATGTATGAAGAAGAAATACAACGTCAGAGCGATAACAAAGCAGAACATTTTGACAATGCTAAGAAATTCCTAGATGAAAATAATGTTTTAATTTCTACGGAATCTCCAAAAACCGAGTGTTTGCAAAAAAGATGAATCCTAAAAATCTGGATGTTCAAAAGAAACCCCTGAACATATTTCTGTAACATTACCGTTCAGATAACGGAAAATTGAAAATAAGAAAAAGAAGTAAACCATTGGGAGGAATAAAACAACGCTGAGAAATGTTTTTGGGAAAGAAAAAAAAAGCAATCAAAATCAATCAGATTTTTAAATGTCCCTTCATGGTATTCGGAATGAAATAGTTACTCATCTGGGCTAAGTGCATGGAAGTTTGCTGCAGTAAACGTTTATGGGAAAACAGAAGGCTCATTCCGACTTTTGGATAACTGCAACGGAAGATGATGGTTGGCATGGCATTTTTTTTAGGGTATCTAACAATGCGTTTTTCAGCGACCGAGAAAGAGTTTAATGTCAATAAAACTGACATTCTTAGAAAACTTTCCAAACCACTGCAAAAGATGGTTCTGCAAGATTCAGAAACGTTGCTAGTTTTTCTACAGATTTAGTTTAATTTTTTATTATTATTTTTAGTTTCCCAAAGAACTTTTAGTTTTTACGAATTTGAGCGATTTTTGAATATTGCCAAATATATCTTAAAGTTTTTTTACTAAAATACGTCTGTTTATTTATGCAGGGTGTTTGGTAAACATGCGGAAAAAATACAAGGGGTTATTCCTTGGACTATTCTAAGAATATTTTGCTATTCGATGATTTGTGAAAACCCGCTTTGTTTCGAAGATAGAAGGTGTGTTTGAAAGAGTTCGGCAGTCAATGATTTATTTATTTATTTATAAATAAAACTCAAACAGGCCTTACGGCCTTTTTACATGAGTAGTACAATACATAATATACATAATAATATATAATATAATCATACATATGACATTATGACACTTTACATTTTTACTTGTATGAATGGGTTTGAATATCAAGACTACAAAGCTTCACAATAATCAGCGGAAACAGCATACATATTTAAATACTTAAAACATTAAGGTACTCATTAAGATTTCTTTGATACTGTTTGTAACTCACATGCCAGTCAAAGTTACACAAAGAATTAAAATTATTTGCGAGTCGAAGTACAAATGAAAGAGGAGATTTTAGGGTACTATTGGATATAATATTGAATATAAAGGGAGACCTAGTGCGCCTAGGAGGAACATTAAATGGTATGAGTAGCAGTAATTCATTTGAGTTTACTTGGTTATTTAAAATTTTGTATAAAAATGTCATCATAAACTGTTTCCGTCTATTAATCAGTGAGGATATTCCAAATTCTTGTCATAACATAGATGTTCGTACGTAATTGTAGTCTGGCCAATGACGATGTTTTTTGTAGTAAAGATACCTAAGAAATTTGTTTTGAATTTTTTCCAATTTATCTAAGTAAATTTGAGGTTGTTGACCCCAAATAATCGAGGCATATTCTAATTTTGTCCTAACTAGTGAGTAGTAAAGATATTTTATCTACAACCACCCCAGTAAATCGCCTATTATGTACCGTTTTGTTTATAAGTAAATACATCATTACAGATACTGTTACGTAATGAAATTCAAAACTATTACGTAATATATATATATATATATATATATATATATATATATATATATATATATATATTACATAACAGTTTCATTTATCAAACTACCCATATTAGTCCGTTGCTAGGTGATCGCCATGGTTACGATTAATAAGTTTTGACATTTCAGAAATATAAAATCGCCATTTTTGTAGTTACAGCATTATTTTTTTAAATGAATATGATTTCGTCAGATAGCGAAAATGAATTTCAAGAAACTCCACCTGAAATTCTTGAAAAAGCTGCCAATACCACTGAAAAATTACTGCCAACAAAATCAAGAACAAGGTATGAAATAGTATACCAAAAGTTTATGGACTGGCGTATAAAAAACAAGATTAATTCATTTTCTGAAAATGTGCGTTTGGCATATTTTGGGGACCTAATGGAACAATTTAAACCTTCATCAATATGGGCAATATATTCCATGTTAAGGACCGTCATTTCCATAAAAAACAACGTGAATATTGAAACATACCCAAAATTAAAGGCATTCCTAAAAAGGAAATCGGAAGGTTTTAAAAGCAAAAAATCAAAAAAATTTTCTTCTGATGAAATAAGTAAATGTTTAAATGAAGCTCCTGATTCACAATACTTATTAACAAAGGTTTGTATCTAAAGCAATTTTCCTTCAGTTAATTTAGTATTGGCTAGTGATTTTACTTTTCAATATTTTATTTAAGTTGATTCTAATTATTGGAGTTTGTGGCGCATGTAGGAAACAAGAATTAAAAAATTTACCAATCAAGGATATAAGAGATGTTGGTGACATACTGATTATTGAAATACCTGATTCAAAAACTAAGATAAGCAGGTCTTTTGTGATTAACGGAACCTTTTATCAAATATGCAAACAATATATGCAACATCGCCAGCAAGTGCAAAATCTTGATACAAATCAATTTTTCATAAACTATCAAAAAGGAAAATGCACCAAACAAGTGGTCGGTATATATAAAATTGGAAATGTACCCAAACAAATAGCACAATATTTAAACTTGCCCAATCCCAATTTATACACCGGCCATTGTTTAAGAAGAACTTCTGCCACAATTTTAATTGATGCAGGTGGTGATTTATTCGCATTAAAAAGGCATGGAGGCTGGAAATCCTCAACGACTGCTGAAGAATATGTTGATAATTCATTAAATAATAAAATTTTAACGGCTCATAAAATTATGCAGTCAATTGAAAAAACAGATTTTCCACCTAGCACATCAGAAATAAATGAGAATATTTCTACTTCAAACCATAAATAACAGCAATCAAATAGAGTCTAATTCCTCTGCACCATCTACATCATCTCTTTCAGTGCCATCTACTTCTTATAAAATACCTCAAAATACTAACGAATCCATAATTATTCAAAATTGCCAAAAATTTACCATTAATTATTATTCTAAGAATCAATGATATGTTAATGAATTATTGTATTTAATAAATGTTATAGATTATGAAAGCTTTTTTATTATGAATGTATGAATGTGGTTGTAGATAAAATATAGTACATAACTCGAGTTGTAAGAGCAATTACATGCTCGTAGAATTACTACACTCGCCGCTAACGCGGCTCGTGTGCAACTTTTCTACTCGCATGTAATTAGCTTCTTACTACTCTTGTTATGTAATATACTATTATAGTATTTAGATTAGAAAAAGCTTGAGTTTGTCTAATAATGAACCCTAATATACGGTTAGCACTAAGAGCAATTTTATTTATATGCGAACCAAACGAAAATTGATTGTCGTAGCTTACACCGAGGTCTTTAATTTCGGATCGTCTAGTTAAAATTTGTTGGTCCATCTTATATTCAAATACTTATAATAACATTGTCTCTCTTACGGTCAATTGTAAGTATAAAGCATTTCTTAATGTTAAATTTTAACTTATTATTTTCACTCCACGTATAAATGGCATTGATATATTTTTGTAAAGATTGATGAGAAGATTGAATACTTATCTCCAAGCTGGAGGAAGTTATTTTGCACATTTATTGTAGATTACACAACTGTACATGTACTTTTTGCTAATAAAATGTTGTTACTCTCGAAATTTTGTTCATTCTGTATCTTTGAAACAAAGCGGGTTTTCACAAATCATGAAATAACAAAATATTCTTATTCTTAGTCCGAGGAATAACCCCTTGTATATTTGCCGCATGTTTACCAAACAGTATAATTTGCTTATTTTTAATATCCGACCAAACTAACAATATAATAAGAATATTTTTAGGTACAAATTATATGTGAAATTAATATTCGCAATGGGTGTAAACTGGATTATGGAAATAATATCCTGGGCTGTAGTATGGAAGACTGAGCAAACGTACGCAGCAATATTTTACATAACAGACTTTACAAATGCCATGTATGGTTTTCTCATATTTTTAATATTCGTTTTTAAGAAGAAAATATGGCGTGGTTTACAGAAAAGGTAAGAAATTTTTATCTACCAAAATAACGCTTTTATTATATTTTTTTCATAAATTTTCCGGACTAAACAAAGATTATATTTCTAAGAATTAAATCAAATATTAGATAATCCATAGTGCCCTTTTATTTATAAATTGTATTTGTTTTTTATAGATATTACGAAATAATTGGAAAAACAGATATTTCTCCATTAACTTCAGATAGAACCCGGACGAGTAAATATTCTACAAATGCAATTATTAGTGCTGTAAATTACGACCAGACTGTTAATTCTTCTCCTAGAGCATCAGAAGAAATACGTCTTCATAGGAAGTAATAAAGTACTCGTATAGATCAGAATAAATTTTAACAGTTTTTAGATAGTGGTATATATCTATGTTTTTATAATTTGATCTAAGTTTAATGCTCAGAGTTTGTATTGTTACATGTACAATGTAACCGAAAAAGTGTGTAAGACAACACACGAATTTAATAATATATTGTTTCTACTATTGAAATTAATTTTAAAAAAAGTTACTATAAAACATTTTATTTACACACTAGTGCGTAAATTATGGTTCATTTTTCATTCCAAACCAGTTCTAAATAAAATATATTTGGGTCAGTAAACAAAACTTTTTGTTAAAATTAACTAAGGTTTCTGCATTAAACCATCTGAAGTGCTTGCTGACAAGCAAAAACAATCCAATAATATCGGTCGTCATCGTTTGTTCAATAATATAGTATTACAGAATACCAACTGGCTAAATCAGTATTTTATTGGTTATTTGAAAAACTATATTATTATATTTAAAATATGATATTTCATGAAAGAGATAAGATCCCTATACTTTTACTTTTTAATTAGGCTCTTATATGGGCGTCCGCTGCTGGTCAGTGATAGAGAACACAGAAAAATATTATGTTCCCATATTAAAAACAGGCAAAAAAATTAAGACGATAACTTCGATGTGAGATTGTGAGTTAAAAGTGCACAACAATGCAGTAAATAGATTGTAAATACAGAATATATTAGAGGTTAAAACATTTATTATTTATAAAATATTGTAACGTTTATTTATTTTAAACAGTTTATTTATACACTTATATGCTACTTTATTTTATAATTTATTATTTGTACTTAATACTTATGCTAATGCTACCCAAACAAAGCAGAGAGGGACTTAAGGTATCAGTGCATGACCATTACATTGCTCCTTTCTGGAACTTTTATGAAACTAAAACTATACTGAATGGTTTGTATCTGCAACTGGACCCTCTTTTACAATTTCCAGTTGCATGAAAGTATCAAGGGACGGTCTTCGCTAACCTGGACAATGGGCGAATGGGTGCAGTATTTGGACTTCGTTATCTTGGAAGATTACTTCCTCCCAAGTTTCGAATAATTCTTCAATCCATGGTTGTACTGGTTATACTATATATTAGGCATAGCCAGTTTCTGTACATTATACTAAAGTATGAGCTACCTCAAACTAAATAATACTTCCCATACAATAATAAATGGATCGATATCGGAAAGTGTTCTCTGTTATCAGATAGAAAAGCTAACATATTCCATTTTGAAGTTTCAAGCATGGAGGAAGGATGTTTCAAGCCTTTCCCAGGGGCCAATGACTGACCTTGAAGTTCTGGTAATCGACGAAACTTCTTCCGAAAAACGGATGCCAGACTTCGAGCATCTTAGATGCTGGCGGAAGTGTTATGGACCAGCAAGTAGTCCTTTGGAAAAGTGAGCAGGTCTTGTTATCGCTCGGTTGTAACACCATATCTGAGATAACAGGAGATGTAACTACAAACAACTATCGTTTTGTCGTGAATAAGACATATTCTAAAGAACACAGGAAGGTATTATCTGCTGTTGTCGTGCCTATTTCATTATTTCGTCTTGTTTACAAAATTATTTACATATCTTAAAAAGGCTAAAATAATTTAACCTATTTTTGCCGCGTTTGAGAATCCACATCGGATGCATCTGAGATGTAGTAAATCCGTGATCACCTGATTCAGTATACGTAAATGTAATGGGACAGATGTGTGTCCGATGTGGATAAAAAAACGCTCGAGATGTAAAAAATGCATCCGATTCCGATGTGTATTCTCAAACGCGGCATTTATTGCAACTGAACCCAAAAAATTTCAAATTATTAGTTATATCAAATTTAACTGAATTAGATGTAATAATGTTCAATAAATTCCAAAACCTAGTTAATTATAAGTTGGATATCAATTATTTTGTATTAGATGTGTGAAATAAACTATTTGACTCATGACTAAACCACAGTTTATAGCTTAAAAGAATCAGTTCGCTCACTCGGACTAATTGGATGTTCCAAAATAACATCCACTCCAGGGATACAAATTCAGGATGAGCAGAAGACTGCTGTTTGAATATAGGCGGTTGTCATATATTGTATTAGCTTAGATGTATTAGGCATTCCAAACAAATGAACTGCCAGTGGGAAGATTTGATATATCCAAGGGTTGCGACATACGATATATTCTGTTTACAATACGTAAAATCATGAATAATGGATTACATTTAAATATTTTATGTAAAACACAATAAAAATAAGATACATTTTATCATAAATTGACAGGCTTTGTGACTATTATTTCGAATAAAAAAACAAGTTCAAGATGCAAGACTATGTCTCTACCCCCTTAGATATACCAGACCGTCTCACTGACAGCTATTGTTTGACAGGTCGTTGGAATGCTTAATTGGTAATAGTAAGAGAGCCCACTGCAAATTACGACTGCCATCTGATAACAAAATGAAATATGCTCCAAAGACATGTAACAACATTGTACTTTACCAAATTTCACCTGTGCCAATCTGTAATCCAGAGCAAAGTGGTTAAAAAAAAATTATTTTATATTCAAAAAATTACATAAGACATGACAGCGATAATGGTGTTTTCTCTGAAAATTACAATCCTAATTCATTGTGAACCTAGCTTTTAAACCTGAATTATTAATATTTTTACCTAACTTTGGCAGAGATATTCAATAATAATTATAAACTCTTGTTAGACAATTCTTTTAAATCATAATCATGGTAGTTTTTTTGTCGTTTCTATGACAACCTGTAAAAATGAATCACAACAATAGGCATACAAATAAATTATTAAATCAGCAAAAATTGATTCATATTTTTAATGATTTTTACCTACTAATCGTGTGTAGATGTTTTTGTGCGATGTTAAGAGGAAGAAAATGTTTGCCGTTAACGATATATATCAAGATATATTTGAATATGTTATTATCTGGAAAACTTTAAGGGCAAACAAAATTAGCGCTGTCATGCTTTATGTGATTTTTTTAATATAAAATATTTTTTTAACACTTTGCTCAGGATTGGGATTGTCACAGGTGCCATTCGGTAAAGTACAATGTTTTTACAAGCTTTTGGGGTATATTTTATTTCATTATCAGATGGCGGTAAAAATTTACAGTGGGCTCTTGGGCTATTATGATTTGATTATGTATGCGCCAGGGATACAAATCCGAGTTGAGCAATGTATAAACTGGAACCCGAGAATACCGATCAAGGAGAAGCGACAGCTTGGTGTTTTCAGTGTACCGTTTTGTAACGCGCATGTGCGAAAATAAGTTGTGTATCACTCAAAATTATGTTATCTGTCAAAGTCAGTCCAAGTTGTGTTTAGTACGTGAGCAATGTTAAGTAATATTTTTTGGTGTTTGTTTTGTGTAGTAATAAGATGAAGATTTTTACACACTTAGGTATTCTAATATATACAGATATAAAATGTGCCAAAAAAGTTATTAGGAAACTAAGAATTTTATCACATGCATAAATATTAAGTATAATGATTTATTCATTTTTGACATTTTATTTTTCATATGTAGGTATTGTATTTTGTGAAATGTATGTTTTTCTTCTTTTAAATAAATTTAATAAACGATGAACTGCAGATTTTGTTTATTTTATTTTGAAATTATATTTAAAAAAATATAATAAATTCGCGTGTTTCAATTAGGATTGGTCAAAGTGGGCGAAATCTCTTTATTATGGCTAAATTGTAAGTTACAATTATGTCAATATAAAGATTTTTTGCCCATTCATATTTACATTTATTGAATGAATCATACTGGAGTTGATTTTAGAAATATTGGTGCATACTTAAATAAGTACTATTTCTAAAAATTCGTCTATGCACACATAGTCAAATGGACGTCCACTTTAGATCTATTTGAGGGTCAGGACGTCCATATCCGGGCATCCAGTGTACGTCCGTTTATGCTAATTAAATTGACAGCTGAATATCGATACCCAGAGAACGTCTGTTTTTGGACTTAATTTTAAGTTTAGTAGTATTTTGACGTCTAGTGGACGTCCATCTTAGGTCATTATTTATTAAGCCTACCAGATAATACCCATTTATATATACTTCTTTTTTTTTAATATAACTGGTCATTAAAAATTGACAAATTGATTCCATTGCATTTCATTCTATCAGCGGAAGTTTGAAATCTTATTCAATTATAACTGTATCTAGTAAAAAGTTTTCAAGTGGTTCCTTGGTCGAACTCGTCTAGCGATTGAAAGTGTAAAACGATAATGGATGTATCGTGAGTTCGATTCCTGCTCAGGTCAAGCGATTTTTAATAAAAAATAAATAAAGGGTATATAGCAGTTTCCGAAAATAATAAACAAATTATTAATAATATAAAATAGTTTGTGGTGAGTTGCGGTTCTGTAAAAAAAGTGGGGATGTGGTCTCAATGGAAATATAATCCTGGACGTTTTTTGAATGTCCAGTATTCGACGTCCAAATATATTCCAGAATTGACCGTCCTCTGAATGGTCAAAAGTGTGCCATTTGTATACTTCACTGGACGTCCATTGGATGTCGGAAGTCCAGAAAACTCATTTTTGGACGTCTAGACATCCAAAATTGTATATCGAATGGAGTCCAATGGACATATTTGTATTGTCTGGGTGATAGCCAGGCCAGGTATTTAACTTTAAATACATAAACCTTAAATGACATCTGGTTTAACTTGGCGAGAAAACACTTGTTTCTACAGAAATGAGCGATAAACTTGAAAGTCCTTTTAATATAATATAAATCTAGAAATTCTAAAAATATGTAAGTACTTTTTAAACCTAAAAGCTTTGAAAATATATGCATATTGCAAATATTTAGTTAAACCTCTCAAACTTAATGTCTTTTTAATTGTTACCTAAATTTTTTTTGGCACCCTTAATTTTATTTACCTTATTTTTACTTAAGGAAAAGGTAATTTAAATATGGACCTTTTATCACATTTTTAACAATAAATAAACCAAATATTAAACAAATTTTATAGATACATTATAAAATAATAAACGGCTTTTACTTTTATAACAAATAATTAATTATTACATAATGAATTATATTTTGGTGCCGAAATTTCACCATTGCTATTAACCCTAACTACTTCAATGTAATTAAATCACATTGCAACATTTGCGCATGGACTATAACAATAATTTCAGATAATTTGCCAAACTATTTCGCTCAGTGTAGAAAATAGGCATGTTTTCTCAGCGTGCTAAGTTGTGTATCAATCAAAGTCATGCTGTGAAAAAGGTACATCCGATATCAAAGGCACCGACAGCTACTGTCGCTTCTCCTTGATCGGTATTCTCGGCTGGAACATTGAGATCAAAAGCCCAGTATAAAGAACAATACAGTAGCGACAGATTGCGTCGGCTTCTTTGATGTCGGGGTGGTCAGATTTTCAATGACAGTTGACGTTTTTGTCGCTTATTTCTACACGGAGAAAAGTAAACTCTAAAATTGCAAATTAGCGATGTACACTTAGAAAGAAATTAAAACATGTACATATAACATTTTAATGTATTCTAGGCAAATAAATTAATCAAAATATTGTGTAACTTAAATAAATGAGTTCCGTTGAAAATCTAGATGTGCCAATTTTAAAATTTTATCATTAGATTAAAATAAATTACTTTTGTATGCCATTCATTGTATGAAATGTGTTAAACATTTTTTGGTTTCTTCCTGGCACTAATAAATTAACTCAGCACCTTATTTTTTTATTTAAAATGAGGTTATGTAGGTATCTTTTTAGAAGTGAAACAACATATAACAATAATATTTATTAAAACACACAATTACAAATTAGTAAGTTTTTAATGAATTTACAATACAAGAATTATTTTATTTCAATTTTTGTTCCTACGTACAAATTTTTGACTTCAGATGAGTTTCAGCAATGCACAATGCTGCCCAATTGCTTATATTACCTATGTATATAATTAAACACTATTAACGTCACATCATAAAAATTAGATGTTTATATTTAACGATTTTATGGTTTAAAATTTGTATGGGAAAGGTTATCTGCTGCGGGATTTAAATATTTAATGGCTAGAAGAATCAATAGTGACTGTCTAGAAAAATTTGTTGGGTCCATTAGGCAACAGGGTGGGAATTTAATTAATCCAACACCTGTACAATTCGAAAGGGCATTTAAAAAACTTTTTTGTCAAAATTATCTTCATTGCAATTCCATGAATTGTAATGAAGACCTGGACAAGCACTTGCTACAATTAGATGTAAAAAATATTGTCTCTCTGTATCCTGAAATAAATAAAAACACTCAAGAAGCTGTTTTTCTTCCTAATTACAGCTACAGGACAGAAGATATAATAGTTCAAAATCCAGTTAAATATGTTTGTGGCTATTTGATCAAAAAAGCTTTAGGCATACATGGATGTGATACATTTATTAAATTTTCAAAAGTATGTGAAGATTTGGATAGTTCATAGATTTTAACATATGATTGCAAATAAAGCACTTATGGAGGCCTAAAAACTCCAAATGAAAAGTTTATTATCTATATATTTAAATTATAAAAAAATGTTATATCTATTTTTAGCAATACCTGTGTAATGTCTGGTATATGGCATAGCCTTTTTTTGATATTATGAAAGAAATAGAATTTAAACATCCTTGTCCTAATTTCCCTAATGTATATATTATACAACTGTTTATAAGATTATATATATTATTGTTTAAGTGCTTAAATATTGTATAAATGAAACAAATCAAAAATTAAAAAACAGTTAAAATAATAACACCACAAAATACATTTTTTTTGTTTTCTTTTTGCTACTTTACAAGAAATACATATATATTTTGATTAGATGTAGTCAATCAGAACATTTTTAATCAATGATAGTCTCAACAGAGGAAGCACTTGGTCGATGTACTAGGGAGAAGATAGACATTTGGCTGATGACCTAGATGGATAAAAATGTGGGAACAGCAGTAGGCAATAAACGTTTACGGTTCAACGTTTTAGAAAAACAATTCTTCTCAAAATGTTTCTCACACAACCTGTAATTCCGATGAAGACTGTTCACATCTATGTTACTCAAATCTTCCCTATTACAAGCTCTTAACCACATGTTGGCCCTAAAATATAGAAAAGTTGATAACAAATGTTTAGATTGACGGTAGTTCAGAAATTATATATTTTTTACATTATTTTTGTTGAAATTGTAAAAATTGTCCTCAAGACATTTAAATAATAAATATTTGGTTTTCAAATATAAAAATTGAAAGTATTTTCTTAAGACATACCTTTCTGGCTCCATGGGAAATGCAAAATAACTTGTCCCTTTGTCTGTTTACTCGGTTTGAGATGGACAAGGGCGATAGACACATCTCTTTCGTTTCTGATCAGGTGCAGAAGCCATTTCAAAAATATCACACAATAAATGAAAAACTAAAATAATAAAAATGTCTCAAAATATACACTGCAAACAAACAAAAATAATGACATATTTACATCGCATTGACACTATTGACGTTGACGTTTTTGTCGCTTATTTTCGGACATGCGCAGAAAAATATGGACCCCTCATAAAAAATGATCTGTCGCTACTGTATTGGTCTTTATACTGGGTCAAAAGTGCCGACGCAGAGTGAGCGAACTGATTCTTTTAAGCTATAAACTGTGACTAAACTGTCACCTCTGTCATCCATCGTTGATAAAATCAATGAACTGGAGTGGGGTAGAAAGCCAATGTGCATATTCTATCAATAGAACAAGATGCGACTCTATGGGCGCAGCCATTTTTATTTCTCATCTCACTCGGGAGTATTTATGATAACCATTTTCTGTTTCACATTGTTATTGTTCAATCCACAAGCTGGTGGATCAGACAATAACAAAGTGAAATAGAAAATGGTAGTTATAAATACTCCCGAGTGAGATGAAAAATAACCTATCTTCGCCCATAGAGTCGCATCTCAAGCCTATTGACAAGCATTCTACCCCACTCCAGTTCATTGGATAAAATACGTCACTTTATTCAAAAAATGTCCAAATAGTACTGAAAATGGTACTGAATTGACTATTTTTGCTGCGTTTGAGAATCCACATCGGATGCATTTTTTACATCTCGAGCGTTTTTTTATCCACATCGGACACATCTGTCCCATTACATTTACGTAAACTGAATCACGTGATCAAAGATTTTTTACATCTCAGATGCATCCGATGTGGATTCTCAAACGCGGCAATCGTTGATAAAATACGTCACTTTATTTGAAAAATTTCCAAATAGTACTGAATTGACTATTTTTAACAAAAACGTACTAAAACTAGTGACGTAACACTGACGTACTGAAAAAGTTGAAAAAGTACTGAATTCAGTATAAACGTACTGAATCTGGCAGTCCTGAGAAAGAGGCCATTTAAAAAGTAGATCTATGAGATCCGAATATCCAGTTCTGTGAGCGCCGTGTACAGCGCCCTCGGCTCGTGCCTTTTAATAAATTGCCCGGTCAAATTTTGCCGAACCAATTATTTCACATACTTTGATTTTCTTTTACTATACGAAGAATGGTCGCCAGAGATAACAGAGATATAAGCAGTCATTCATAAAATATAATATTCATGGTGCCAACATTAGTTGGTACTGTATACATTCTATTTCTAGACGCGGGACGAGGCGACGAAAGGTGAGAAGTAAGAGAAGGGATAGAGTGAAGAATTTTACGTAGTTTTATCAATGAATAACTGCGCGAGCTTATACTACATAACGTAAATTTCCATGCCGGTGTAAGCCCTGTTGCCACTTCCAATCTAACATCACTAGGTTTTGGAATTTGTTGAAAATTATTACATCTAATTTAATGAAATTACATCTAATTTGGTTAAAAATGGCTATTTTTTGTTCTAATGCTCTATTAGGTCTTTGTAGGAAGTATTTTTTTATAATTATTTAAAAAAAATCATTTACATTAGCCCTTATGATCGAAAAAAAAATTTAAACGGCAATAGGTATCTCGGTTTCAACCGTCTACAAATTTGTATAAAAAATGTTCTTTTAGAAATATACCTCTCATTTGACGAAAAAGGAAGGCATAAATGAAAAAAAACTATTCTTTATAAAAGTTTCGCCTATATATTGACAAGGTAAAAGTACTTTCGTCATATTTTTTGCTTTTAAATTAACAAAAATATAGCAATAAACAATTAGTGATGTCATGGTTTTACTAGAAAGCAAGCATTAAAGGCAGAGCCTCTCGACTCTTTATACATCTATCTCAGTATTGAAATGAATGCAATCAGTTTGACCCTCTTATAATATTTTATTCAGGGATTATTGATTTATCCACTATGAATAATAGGGTGTATTAATTACTACAAGATTTTTTATTTTTGGTGGAAAATGAAAAATAAGAAAATATAAACTATTTATTGAAGGTATTTATTGAAGTATCAATTATAAACAGTAAGGCTATTGCTTTGCAAAATACAATAAATCCCCAATATAAATAAATTATAATAATAATAATAATAATTGGAAGGAAGTATATAAAGCATAAATTAATAATATTAAAATTTATAATTACACGACTTTCAAACTAATCAGAGAATCAGATTTACCACACGAATCAACATTTTTCAAAACATTAGCGGCTGTGCCATACAGGTGCAGAAACCGATACAGCAAATATTTTTTTCTGTGTTTGCAAATTTTGCTTCCACAGTCTAGAACAAAATATTATTGTTAGAATATTGTATAGTATCTTTTTTGCATTTGCATTATGTAAGTTCTGTTATGTCTGGTGGAGGTCGGGCAGAGTCTTAAAAGTGGGTATCAGACTTCCATCTTGATCTACTTTCCATCCATACTCTTCAACATTAGGAAGCTGCATCTGGGTTTAAAGAGGTTAGCCAAATATTTAGCTGGTAAAAACATCTTAAACAATGTAGTTTTAGGGCGTCTTCAGTCGGTGGCAATTTAACGATGGTTTTTGAAGAGGCCAATAATCCTCTCAAAATGTTAATGGAAGTAACATTGGCAGTTTTGAATAAATTTTTATGAAAATTCTTTCAAGATTAGAGAATATGTTTTCAGAGTACTGATCAATGCCAAATCCATCCAAAAAGTAATGGTGTTCAAGGTAGGTTTTCCAACAGGTTCTTTTCCCAATGCCGGACAATTAGCTGGTTGTGTTACAACCGGTCAGAGAATGAAAAGCAGGCACATTTTTTAGAAGGTTTTCATCCAAATTTAAATAATGTACTGCTAGAAATCGTCTTGAGTCTCCTCGCCCTGTTCTGAACCATATATCTTTAGTCAAAAACTTCTTAAAATAAATTAATAAGACATCTGTATCGTTGCAATAAATAATGCAGCGTGAATGCCCCGTATGTTTGGCTGACAATATGTACAATAAGATACCCCAGTCAGCACCAGATAATCTAGAAATATTCTTGGGATAATCTTTTAGGAATAATGGAATATTCCTGGGATATGCGCCAGAGATATACATATGATATTAATATTCCTGGAATGTGCGAATGGGAATATGTGGATGATCCATAGAATAATCCTCAGAAATATTCCTGGAACATGCTAGAAATAATCCTGGAATAATCGAAGAATATTCCTAGTGGAACATACTTAGATCATTTTTACTATTATTCCAGGAATATCTAGGATATTCGTGGAATAATCTTAGAATATTTATAGAGAATATACTTACAATATTACTTATGTTTATTCCTGGAATATTTGGCATATTCTTATATTATACAGGGGATATTCTTGGTGGATTATGTCAGAACTACTCTTTGGGATTATTCCTAGAATATTCCAGACATATCTAGAACATCCTCATTTTCAGAATAGAATATTCTGGGATTGACATCCTGGATTATTCCAAGAATATTCTATTTGTATTTCAGAGAAATGGCTTGCTGGCAAATTCTACAACTGAATATATCAGTATTAAACTGTACAAAAATAACAAACATGTTAAGGTTATTGTCACATAAATAAAATATTATTCATTCTAAATGAGTGATATCTCATGTTCTATGAAAATTTAGTACTAATTAATGGCACCGAAACCATGAACAGTGGTAAGATCTAATAAAAAGAAAAAATCAGTTGTCAGATATCAGTAAAAAAAGTATGTACAGTTTAATCCTAATTGGTAGCATTCAATACAATTTGTTAAGTTGTTCCTGTTGATTTTTATAAATGGGATTTGTATTAGGAGTAGTAAAACATTCTAACTATGTACTTATACCTATATATATTAACACAAAATAAAAAACTAATTTCCAAAAATAAAAAAAAATTTAAAAAAAAAAAAACAAAATATAAACGTCATGATGTCATTCCAGGTCATTTCCATTTCTAAAAAAAAAAAAAAAAATAATAAGGAATCAGAGCAGAAAATATTTTATTTAATTTGTAATTTTAAAATTATACTAGTGCCTAATTTCCCGTTACCGGAGGGGCTAGCGGCGAGAGTAGTGATGGGCATTTACGCTCTCGCAGTTAAGCAGTGATCTCTCCGGTCACGGTTTGGATGGGTGACCGAACTCGTAGAGTGCGGGGCCCATCCAAACGGTGGAATGAATGGGAGAATAAATGAGAAGATTGAATGGGAAGGAGTAGGGCATCCAAATGGTGGTACAATAAGCCCGTGAGGCTTCAGTGCCACCATGCGAACCCCAAGAGGGAAAAAGCAGATTGGAACCCAATCTTGCTTGGGGGAGCCCCCGGTCTGGAACCAAGCCTGATTGGGGGGATAAGCTGAAACCCCTCAAGGGGGGAGCAGCGGGATGCCTGAAAGGGTGAAAAAAAAAATTTCCCGTTGTTTTCTTTAAAGTACTTGTACTTGTCTATTACAAATTTTAAGTATTTAAATACTACTGTTTTATTTAAAAATGAAACATACTGATTAACAATGTTTATAAATATGTTTATAAACATTGTTAATCAGTGCTTGTACTGCATATCAGTAAGTGCACTGTGTACTACCACTTACAGTTCTGTAACTGACTGGAAAGCAGTACTGCACTATCCTCATGGTAAATAGCTGTTCACCGAATGGTTTTATATGCTACAAAATGTTTTATAAAAGTGTCTTAGTAAATCCACTTGTATATAGTTTTAGTGATCTACAGGAATATTGGACACAGCCTCATATCAATTAAGTTTTTTACTTTTAAATGTAAATATTTCACACAGAAAACCCATTAAATTATAAAGACTGTGGGTTCCTCTGTTAGATTTCATATTTAAATCTTTGTAAACTTATTCGCAATTGTTTTAGTTTCCAAATAAGAAATAAACAGTTAGGATTAAGAAATTAGATAATTCTAATGATTGAGACCTTATTGGTAAAACTGTGATAGAGAATAATAAAATTTACCTATTGGTTTCCTCAAGACTTGTCTTTTTGAGCCTTTCACTGGCCTTCGCAAGCCATTGGCCCATCACTAATTCTACGTCTTTGGAAGTAACATTTCTATTGTAGATCTGAACTGCACCTAAAATAAGAGAATATAATATAGTTCCATGTAACAGGCGAGTCCAATATGTATTGTGTGACAAAGTGAATATCATTACACAAACAAGGCAAGTATAATATTCATAGGAGCTAAAAGAGACTTTGCTCACGAATTTCATAATACATATTTTAAAACTGAAATTGTTAACCAAAGCAAGAATAAAATATAAGTATTTTTCACCTTGCTGTGAACTGTGTACGTACCTAAAATATTTTCGATGAAATATTTCATATTGTTGTATGCAATCTACAATTTTTTAATTTAAGCATACAAAACAAATTTTATCAAAATTAATATAAAAACATGAATAAGACATGCAGTCACCCAAATTAAGTACACATGTTTCTATAATTTTTTTTTTTTGAAACAGTTTGGCGTGCCCATTTACAAACTTGTGATGAATAACTTTGGTATTAAAAGCTTGAGTCATATTAGTACTTTACACATAGGGTAGTAGAAAAAAAGTATATTACTTGTTATTACAAATAGAAAAATAATTAAATACCTATAACTGCTCTGAAGCAGGTTGTTTTAGAAAAGGACGTTTTTCCCTTATGTCCATGAACGCTGTACAGCTTGGCAACAGAGTCTGTCATCAGCTGTCTCATTATTCTCCTAATGAGTTCTTTATAGTTGGCTCCCCCTAACCTGCTAAAATCTGTAAGCTGCAAAAACCAAATATTGTAGACCAGGTTTTAATAACAACTATTCAAGAAAAACTTACTAGTAAATTAAAATTAAAAATGGGTAAAAAAGCATTTGAAGAATGGGAATCTGACAAATTTATAGAGCTATGGAAAGATGCTGAAGCCAAATTATGGCAGGTATGTGTTGATGAGGGCAAAGAAGAATCAAATACGAATTGCTCGGTTTCTCTCTTAAGGCCAAGTTCAATGACAAGTGACGGCGACTTTTTTATCACAAGAAATACAGCTCTGAACGATAATATTTTTAAAAACTGTTTTCATAAATGGGTTAAAAAAACTGTAAAAAATGATGGAAAGTCTATGGTTTGTTTTACTTTTAATGCAAAATATTTTAATAAGTGATATTTAACAAATATTTAAAAGTTATGGACTTTCCATCATTTTTTATAGTATTTAAAAGTTAAAACGCAACATACATTCTTTTATTTTTGCCTAATTATTTCAGGATTCTTGTGATAAGATTTAAAAATGTAGGGCCCATAAGATGCTGCCATCTGAACAGACGGAATAGACACTAAAAATTGAAAAATTGCAACATCGCTCCCTATGCAGACGAATGTAAAATGGCTTAGCCCAATTTGACCATGTTTATGGGTGAGGGGCGAGGTGGTGTGTGGGGAAAGGTTGCAAGTAAATAAATTATTCTATAAATGCTATTTTCTGTTTGGAACACAAGCATGTTTGTTTTGAAAGTTTGACGTTTATGGTTTGACGTGTCATTTCAATTTAATGGACTTTAATAATTTAAAAGATGCAATGTACTTATATTATTTATATATATTATTGTAGATCCAGGTATGTTTTCGGTTTTTATTTTATTTTTATTTGGCTAGTTTGCTAATATAACAATATTCAAATTTAGTAAAAAATAATGTAATAATATAACAATTATTTTAATAACATTCTAAATAGGAAATGTAATTTAACTGCAATTGTTTTGATAACAGTATTTGCCTATGGTCTGTGAATTTCATCTGTTTCCGAATAATTACCCTTAAATATTTGAATTTTTCTACTAACTGTATAGATTTTCTTCCAATTTCCTATATTGTTTGTCCACAAACTGCATATAGTTATTACTTATCAGCTTATATTTTGTTTTAGGTATTTGTGTTGATTTTTAACAAATGATTGCAACATCATTTATAAACATTTTGCAGAGTTTCATTGACAATTATTAACTCTTAGTTATCTGAATCCTTACAACTTACAAGAAACATAGATAAGGACATCAAAGGCAAACAGGTAAATGTCATATTAATTATTGCAACATTAACAATCATTAATATAAATTAAAAATAACAGGGGACCTAATTTTCTTCCTTTGATGTGGTTAATTTCTTCTGATCAGAACAGCGATTCTTTTGTGCCAACTCGACACATTACATACAGAATAGAGAGTCATTACATCAAAATCGCTGTCTGTCGAACAAAGATAGGAGTCTCTATAGGAGACGTATTGAAAGATGAGAATCCCACTACATATGTTATTTAATTTTAATATCTCTGACCTGATACTTAGGTAATCTACATGCTACTCCAATGCATGCATTATGGCATAGATATAAAAAACCACCTTTATACCAATACTTTTTATTTTTTTTTATCGAATGGTTTTGATCAATAGAATCAAGTGCATTTTAAAGAAATACAATTAATTTTTAATTGTACATATGGCGGGTTGTACAATAGGCAGTTAAAATGTAGACTTAGTTTAAACTGTGAACCTTGTTGTATACTCATCGGTTATTGTTAAACATAGTTTTAAAAATGACATTTGTTTTTGAATATAACTAGTTAAAAATAAAACTCTTGTTAGTTAAAATATGTTTAGAATATTTTTTGTACAACCTGCCCATAATGTATTTTGTAATAATTAAAAATCATAATATTCTTGTAAGGAAGTTGGAAAGCTTAGGGTTTGATCAGTCGCTGTTGAGATTATTTTCATCTTACCTAAATCATCGTTTTAATTATGTCTTTTACAACGGATTTTCATCTTCACCCCTCACAGCAACATCTGGAGTTCCACAGAGCTCCAATCTGGGGCCACTATTATTTAGTATATTTATAAATGACTTGGCAATAAATTTAACCTGCTGTTCGCTGCTGACTTAAAAATATTTACCTCAATCTTATCAATTCAAGACTGTTACTTTTTACAGACCCAACTTGGGAATCGTTGAAAATTGGTGTAATGAAAACAAGCTGTTTATGAATGTGTCTAAATGTAAAGTATGTTCCTATACTAGAAGTAATAACAAGGTGGAGTTTGATTATTTATTTAACAGCCTACCTTTATCGGACTTGTGCACAAATTGAAGATTAAGCAGGTATATTATTCAACCAAAAAGTTACTTTTTCGGATTATATTGAAAATACCGTTGCTTCCGAGGTTGCTTCTGCGTTGAAAAGCTTAGGGTTCTTAATTCCGTAATACTGGTTCTTTAACAAACTCTTAAAGCTTGGAGATCCTTACTTTTCTTTAGTTCGTTCCAGGCCAGAATATGCATCTCTTGTCTGGAACCTTATTTATAATATTCATAAAAGATCATTGGAAAATGTTCAGCGGCGATCTCTTAAGTACCTTTCTTTTAAAATAGATGAGCTGTATATAATTCGAGGTATTGAAGAATCTCTGCTTCTTTCGAAAAAAGAAGGGTAATTTTCAGTGTTACATTTTTTTATAAAATATTACATAACACTATTGATGTACTATTTGTGATAAATTAAATAAATTTTAATGTTCCCCAAACAGCCATTAGATATCATAAAACATTTTATACAGCAAGTATTTGAACGAACTTAGGAAGAAATTCACCTATAACGCTAATGTGCTCAAATTTTAATTAATTTTGTTCTGATTGGGTTATTTATTTCGACCATTAGTTGTACTAATTTGTAGCTAATGTATTTAGGATTATTTCTTTTTTTTTTCTTGCTGTTGCTGAAATTATTTTCTGTCGAAATATTATGTTTAATATTTATTTCATGTATTTTGTTATGTAAATGGATTAATTTGTTGGGCAATAAAATTAT
Source organism: Psylliodes chrysocephalus (assembly GCA_927349885.1). Lineage (NCBI taxonomy): Eukaryota > Metazoa > Arthropoda > Insecta > Coleoptera > Chrysomelidae > Psylliodes > Psylliodes chrysocephalus. The sequence goes on along the minus strand of OV651813.1, from coordinate 47,833,640 downwards.
TTTTATTTTAATAAGCAAAAAAATGTTTATTTTGATGCACCTACCACCTTTAAAAGTTTGTCTGTATATTAACGAGAAATCCTATATAATTCCCAAAGAAAAATATTTTTGGAATAAATTCCGAATTCTATTTATTGATATTTGTTATTTTTTAGGTTCAATGACTCGAAATATGATGATCAGCTACACCAAGAATATCCTTGATACTTAAAAAAATGGTACGAGATTAAGCAGATTTGATGCTATGTCACATTGTGGTGCGAAGACGTGGCTTGTATAAATTTGGGGTATCAGTTGATAGAAAACAGTACGCATAAATAAATTTAAATCCGCAGATGCATCAGAGATAGCCATATTCCATACCACAATATGTCATGCGTGAACTCTATGAGATTTCATCGGCTAAGTATCATTCCTCTGTAATGTTTTGTATCATTAGGAACACGCAACATTGTAAACAATTATGACCAGGGTTTTTTGACCTTTTCCCTAGGTCAGAGAGAATAAGTGAATACTAAAAATAATGTATAGTAATAAAGATTGAAAATATATATACTTTTAAGAGTTTTATTATGTCAGCCATAGTTTTATACCAAAAATGAAAATAAACTGAAATTATACATTAAAAATACATTCATAAATTAACTATATTTATAACACTTATCGACTCTCCTGGCTAAAATATTACTTATCTATCTATTAGGCTCTGTTCCGCCTATTTTTTGCCTTTAGCCTCCTTCTGACACTTCCATTCCTTCTCATTCAGTGTAGTATCCACATAGTTTTCAGAATATCAAGTGTTATACCTACCTATCTGATGCTTGGTCTTGCAAAGTTCATCTTCAGTACACCTGCTTATGTGACATCTATCTTGATGTCAAGTTTGATTGAACACCCGTTTATTGCCTATTACTCTTATACTTAACCAGTAGTGGCTTGACTTGAACGCATATGTCAAATTCGGCCAAAACACAGCCTTGGTACACAAATATCTATTTTACCGCTGGTTTCATTACAAAAAACTGGAGTAAAGGGTAAAATTATCTCTTGTCCAGTACACTCGTATAATACACTTGAGTATTAGCCTATATTATTTTTGATTGAAAACGTATACATTTAAAAATGTCGTTTACTTAAAAATAAACATTTAATTTTGATATTGTATTTAACTCGATCAAAACATTAAATTATTATTTTCCATGGCTTATACCGGACCTGTATGTACTCTAGTAGCCATGGAGTAGCTGACAGTGTTGCCGTCAGTTGCCGCCACATATTCATTAGTGACATACGTTTTATAAATTCATCGTGTTAGAAATTTGTTGACATAAAGAGATAGAAATTTAAAGTGACGTCTTTTATTACTTCGAATGAAAAAAATCGATAATGCAATTTTCTAACCTAAAAAAAATCGTGATGATATGTCAAACAAAATTGAACTTGGCCTTAACTTGTTGATACCAGGTGCTACTTCTCTTCCTCTTATACATTTTAACTTGAAAAAATCTACTTACGTATTTTAACAGTCCAAAAAAGCACTTACCAACTTCCAACGTTACAGGATATATAACTGGAATTTTCTTCAAAGTAATTTCTAAAAAGTGGATAAATTACAGTAATGTGTAACAAAATTAATATTAATGCTTGTTTACCTTTCCCTGCTCCAAACGAAGCGTCGATGCGTTCTTTTCTGAACTTTAAAACTACACTGAACACTTACACTACGGGTAAATAGAATGAGTTCCATACTCTACCTTTTTTTAATTGTATGCACTAAAGAGAGACGGGAATAGTTCAGAGCAATTATTGTCTGTCAACCGTTGTACGCAATCACAGATTTGGATAGAGGAGATAGGAAAAGGCCGTTTTCCCCGGTGTTTCAAAATAATCACACCATGTAGGCCGCCATGTTGGCAATTTAAGCGTACAACCATAGACATGAAGAGGGGAGATAGGAAAATGGCTGCCCGGGTGGCAAGCAAAAACGTTTACGATAGCGTAAATGCGGGGGAGGATTTGAGTCTGCGCATTAGTTAGAATATTGTGACATTTGACATTTAGTTGTCTTGTGATTGTTGTAATTTTTAGCAATTTTTGTACGATTTTTAAAGTTTTTGTGAGTTTTGGAAAGTTATTTTGATCCCTAAAGACGTCCTAAAGACTTCTATAAACAATGGTTAAAACATGTTTAGTTTTATTCTGTCCAAACCGATGAAATAATTCCGAAGAACTTGTCATAAGTAAGTTTTTAACACCAATACAGACCCGTATTTAACAATTATTTTTGGATGAATCAATTAGGTATTTAATTATTGTTCTAGCCCAGTATCCATACTGGGGTTCTAATAAAAACCTTGTCTAGTTATATATAATTATTCGTTTTTATTTGTCTTTTAGGTTAGAAAAAAAAGGCTTAATGTAATGGAAGCTCCTATAAAGAAAATGTATGCCAAGGAAATATTTCAAAATCGTTCAAGCATTTCTTATTTTGAATTTTAGTCAGTGATAAAACTGTGATTAAAAAGAATGCCACTCCTACTTTATTTTGGCCAAGTAATAAAAAAAAGAACATGTTCCAGAAGCTCATGAACAGAAAATGTCACCAAAGGATGCTAGGTAAGTTTTATTTCTATTTCATTTAAATATAGGTAATACCCTATATGCGTGCTAACACTATTTATAATGAAGCCTTCTTTTTTTTAGTAAACTTTTCAAACCATTTTTTAATAGAATTTTAAGCAGTTCTAATAGTGCTGGCTTTAGAAGATCTACCAAAAGAAATTATTGAAAACTAACCAAAATCATTCATTAATGTGTAAGTTACCAGATTAAATGTGTTTCATAACCAGCATGTAGTTATAAATTATATTTATTAATTTTTATCTGTTTTAGGTTAGATAAAAAGTATTGGAAGATCACACAAAGAAAATTTTAAAATATGTTCGAAGCATTTTGAATTTTAGTCAGTGATAAAACTGTGATTAGAAGGAATGCTACTGCTACTTAATTTTTGCCAAGTAATCAAAAAGAGAACATGCTACAGAAGTTCATGCAAAGGAGGCTAGGTAGGTTTATTTATACTTCATTTAAACATAATGCCTATGCAGTCTATATTATACCACTGTTTTACAGAATTTTAAGCAATTTAGATAGTGGAGATGATCTCCCAATAGAAATTATTGAAAACGAAACAAAAGAATTCATTCTTATGTTTAAGTGACTTGATTGAATGTCATGTACTATTCGTTTCATATGCTTGCATTTGAATATGCACATTTTTTACCTCTGGAGCATTATTATTTGTTTGTTCACATCTACTACATCTGCGTTTGTTTATATTTTCTTTATTTAAAATGATATTTTGAGGATTGTCAAACTTGAAATTTTTTGTTGTTGGATTCGTTCCATGCCAGGTTCAGTTACAGGTTTATCGATTTATCCTTTGTTTATGCTAGCCATATATGCTCATGAATATAAAAGTGATCATTTGTTTGATTTTTGTTAAGTTTTCAAATTTAGATTTTTTCTATAATATAGGTATCGCTAACCATCAGTAACTAGAGAGTAGGTATTTTAATTCAAAAAATAGTTTTAAAGTAAATAATCATAAGAAAAATTACAACGACAACTACTTTTGTTTTCATATTATAATGACTCAAAGGTCAAACACAAAAAGTATAAAACTTGTCATTGTCATTTTTACCACATGGCTAGTAGGTCTAGAGTGTTTCTTTATTACATCTACATTTAACCCTAATCTTCTGTTACGTGATAAAAATTCACATTTCATCAGATGCATCCTATATGATGATAAACAAGCACAGCTATAAGCATGCAAATTTAATAATCTTAAATCTTTCCATGTAAATATCTGGTAAATAGTGATTTTTTTTAATTGCAGAAATACAGTAAAGAAGACAGAAATGCAGATATCTAAACAAACTAAATGTGGTACAGATATCAAAAAAGACAGCAGACATATAAATGATGCAATGTTACACTCGTTCCCTTAGCAAGTTCTACCTGTGTTAAAGAAGAGAAATATGATAAGTATCAATGCTGGAACATTTTTACTGTGTCGTTAATGTTTTCAAATAGGTAGTTTTCTTAGAATTAAATGTCAATAAATGGCATGTAGTTGTTATAATTTGTACACCTAATACTCTTATCAAAATATCTACTTGTAATATGTTGTGTATGTTTTGTATTTCATATACTGCTATAGAATTTTTAAAAGGGAAAGTATACCTTATAATAAGTAGACCAATGTATATTCTAGCTCAATAAAAAAATTTATAAAGCATAATAGTTAAAAAAATGTAATACTTTTCTAATACAAGACGTATTTCTAATCAGGCAATGATCGAGAGTTCTTTCAAAAATAATATAATTAAGTTGTATGTAATTTACTTATTTATACCTTAATATTTTTATATATTTTACAATTACTTTTGACGACTGTAAACAACATATCGAAGGCAACAAGGCTAGACCTCGTAAGTCGCAAAATCAAAATTTTTCAAGAGATCAAAAAAAAAAGATTCACAAGTGCATAGAACAATCCATTTTACTCTATAATGGGACTAAAATTTAACCATATTTTGTTCAAAAATTTTAATACATACTTCATTTATACAGTAGATGGAGTGGAATCTTTTAAACGAGATTATCATAAAATATAATTTTCAGTGGCAATGTTAGTTACGAGGTCCTGCATTGTGGCTCTCGATATGTCCAAAATAAAGAAAAAAAGCCCAATTTAGATAATACAATAAATATTGTACAATTTTAAATAAAAAATCTAACCTTCTATTTTACAGTATCTATAAATTATAATAAAAAATATATATAGATCCTTAGCCAATCAGCCAGTTTTAAATTTAATACAATTCATACAAATAATTATATTTTTATATATTTTGTAATTCTATATTGTAATTGACACCCAGTTGGAAGAACACTTATATATATCTTTCAATATCTAATGATCGTATAATTTTATTAGACTGAACGTAATTTGATGTTCATATCATTAAGACAAATCACATTCTCAAACTCTGTCAAAGTTTGTCGTACCTATAAATTTTAATGAATATTGTTGCAATCGGTTGTTTGTATCTGGGTACAATATACATTTATATTAGTATGTACACATTTTTTTAAATATGTATATATTTATTTTCTGTCTTTGTCAATACGATGTATTTTTCAACAATAAAGCAATTTGAATTAGGAACCTGCGAATATCAGGCAGAGACTCCTGTCACTCGTAGCATCTAAATTTGTGTCGATGTATGTAGTGAAAAGAACGTAAGTTGGAACCATATCGATGCTTTCTGACAGTGGTCTCCCTTTGTTATCTGCATGTTCCTATTAAACTTTGTTAAACTCATTGTAAGATATACCTTCTGTGTTAAAAAGTCCGTACCTGTCTAGTATCCTAAAGATATTTTAATAATAAGTAGTTTTCTTTGAATTAAATGTTATATATTCTTTGTATTTGTTAATGTCCTGAAGATTGTATTTGAACAAAATGTTATTCAATTCTTATAATTTGTACCCCTAATACTATTATTAAAATAACTGCTTGCAATATATGTTTTTTTTCAAGGATTTTCAAATGTTAGGTAATTTTCTTTGAATTAAGTGTCTCATTTATTTTTTAATAACTTTTACACCTGATACTAAACTATTATTGAAATACTTGCAATGTTTGTTAAATATTTTTGTATTCTGTAGCATCTTGCAAGATTTTCAAATAAAAGAAATAGTTCAAATAAGTACCTAGTTTTGTTTTCTTCATTGGTCCCCAGCCTAAACTTAAATTTGCCTTTATTTCCAAGATTAAGTTTTGATAGGTATAATTTAATAAATATTTCACTCGTTGTCTACAATATTCGACTCGATAGTGGAAACGGTAAGCATCTGGTATTCATTTGTGATCAGGAGATAACAATGGTTGTAATTCTATAGCAAAAATGGTTTACTCTCTACAGGAAAGAATCGAAATAATTATCCTTTATGAAGAGGTTGGAAAATGCGCACGAAGGGCAGCATTTAAATGAAAGGCATCCTAATTGTAATGTAAGTCATATTTATACTCTCGATTTGGTAGCAAAATTTTTGGAAACTGGTTCGGTGAAAAATAGGAAAAGAACCGACGAGTACTAAATGAAGAAGCTCTAATTGAGGTTTTGGGAACATTTGTTACCGTGTCAACTAGCTCCATACGAATAGTAGCAGAACAGATGGGAATATCACGCGAGACTGTAAGAAGAGCACTGAAAATGCATAAATTTCATTCCTGTAAAATGCAGTTACTTCAAGAGCTCTACGAAGATGATTTTGATAAAAGAATAGAGTTTTGTAAAACCATGTCTGATCAAGTTAACGCCAACCCCAATCTTCTGCTGAATATCTGTTTCAGTGATGACATTTTATTTTATATTTTTTTCTAAATGACAATGTAATAAACACAAATGTTGGTACTGGAGCAATGAACACCAGGTATATTATTCAAGAAGGGCATACGCAATTATTGGTTCTTTATTTAATGAAGGAAACTTGCCAGGCGATCTGTCCCTTAATATGCTTGCAGATATTATTGATCCTCTTATAAACTCAGGAGCTAGAAACAAACTGATGCAGAAGGTAATTTAGTTTTACAGGAGATGTGTTACATTTCCAGCAGGACGCTGCTACACCTCATTTTTTCTTCTCGTCTGACAGAGATTTCCAGGTCCTTTGATTAACAGAAGGGGAGCAATTGAATGGCCCCCAAGATCACCTGATTTAACTCCTTTAGAATTTTTTCTTTGGTGACACCTTAAATTCGTTGTTTATGAAACACAACCTGCTGATATTGATGATCTTAAAAGGAGAATTACACAAGCATGCCGGTCAATTTCCGGTAAAAGTTTTCCGAAATGTTAGAGAGGAGTTGGGAAACAGACTTTTTACTGTTTACAGTACAATGGACAACATTTTGAAAAGTTTTTAAAATAGTGTACAAGTAGATCTTATGTGTTCTATTTTTAAAATTTCTTGTGCAAATTAAAAGTTATTTATTTTGTAAAAGTCACCTTACCAAAAAAATAAAAAGTTAAACATGTAGACTTGATATTCCTCCTGTTATTTAACTTGATAGAATAATTTTTGTTTAATAAATTAGGGTACCATTGGGAAGATAATTAAACGCCCTTTAAAATGATGTGCCTCTTGACCCCTTTTCCCATTTAAGATTTAAGGGTAACAACTACCCCTCCTAGGAGGTTGAGCCACGATGAGTGTTAAAAGTATTTATTGTAGGTGTCCTCCTTGAAAATAAAATTGACGGGTTTTTGCGATTTTTCACATTATTTAATGGAAGAAAGATATTTAATTTGGGAAGTTTTCGGTGTCACCCTGTATGTATATCACTTGTTACATAAACACTCATAAAGAAAAAAATTAATACAAAAATTTAAAGACTACTCGTTAGATGAATTTATAAATAATTTTTAATATTTCAATCAATTTTTACGTACCTATATGTGAGCATTGTATTTCGTTTATCTATGATATGATGAATGTTTTTTTGAATGCCTATGTTGTATTCAGCTAACCTTATGAAATTTAGTTATTTATTAATATAAAACTAATTTTGTAACCTGTCTCATCTCATCGGAAGATAATCTAAAGAGAATAATATAAATGTATGTATAGTTGCCCCTTAACGCCAACGCAAATAATTAGACGTCCCTGGCCGCACTAGCTATACTTAAATTATCTCAACTAATACACAATCTTGTTTAATTGTGTATTCCTCTTATTAAAAAAGTATTCGTAATTTACATTTAATTATATGTATATTTTTATTGAATTAATAAAAAAAACTGAGTACAATCCTGGAAACACTCAACTGCGCAGACTCTCCGCCTCCCCGGCAGGTTCTCCTTGTGTAAACGTTTTCTGAAATGACAGTTCCTATCTCCCCTCCTCTCATATCTATGCGTACAACGCACATGCGCAGTTGTTGTAGTGTTTTGACAGAAGTGTCATTTATGTCAACTATTCTTGGTTTCTTTCGAAATTCGCTATTTTAGTGAATTTAAAAGAATTTTAGAAGTTTTTACTATAGACAATTAATAAAATGGGAAAGACTTGCTTTGTTTTTGGTTGTTTAAACAACGAGGATTCAGAAAACATTACATTCCACAAGTAAGACATCATTTCTACCAGAACCGTATTCTTCGCCACAGTTTAATTTTCTAGAAAACGAAATATCATAGTACAATAATAACAAACTGTAACTCTAACGTTGATATTACTATAATTTTTTTAGATTGAGGAAAAGGCGTATGCTTCTTGGTTAATAGCTATTGGAAGAAATCATTGGAAAATATAAGTGCAAATAACGCTATTTGTTCCTCCCATTGTCATAAAGATGATTTAATCGTTTCAAAACGAATAGATACAATAAAAAAATAATGCAATACCTTCCATAAATATGCCTAAAATTGAAGATTTTTATAAAATTAGTGTTATGAGGTAAATATATACATAAAATTTTCAATTTGTTTCTTTTTATACTTTTTAAGAAAGTGATAAAAAATTGTTAATTATCCCTATTATTTTTAGAAATTTACAACCTTCAGCTTGAACGAATATTATTAATTCAGAATCTAACGAGGAATTATAGAAGTTGCCAGTTGGTTATTTTTTATTAACGGTTTAGATGGTAATGAAAGAAGAAATGTGGCGTTATAGGCTCTTCTAAAATTGCATGAATATGGAGTTATCATCACCTAATTATCATTTGATGGATAACATTAGGTGTAAACCTATACAACTTTGATATTGACACTGCGACTCCATATTTCTTGCATTCACCATAGATAAAAGTACATTTTTTATAATTTTAGATGCATGTCACATACTTAAGTTGGCTTGGAATAACTGGGATAACCTTACTAAAATTGTCGAAACTAATGGCGAAATTATTGATTTTAATTATATAAAATTGTTGCATTATATTTAACAAAAGAAGGTTTACGTTTGGGTAGCAAATTAAGAGTGCCCCATATGGATTGGAGAAAGACATGAAGGTTTGTACACTTAAACGAATTTAGAAATTACAAATACTAAGTAACATTACTATTAATTGTATAAGGAAATTTGAGAAACTGTTCTATTTACTAAATTCTCGAAATCTTTTTAGATTTCAATGGAAAATGCCTTTGTCTCAAAAAACGGAGACTATATGGATGTCTGAAATATAAGCTGCAACAGAATGTATAAAGAAACTTAAAACCTTTGACAGCAGTTATGTTATTCAGTGACTGAAGAAGAATAGTGGTGTTCTAGACTTTGTTTTATAAAGTTTGTAATAGGTTTATATGACAAATATGTAAACTGTTAATATATAAACTTAGTACAGATCACTTAGAGCTATTTTTCTGCAGTATATGGAATAGTATTAGTTTAATTGTATGATGCAATTACATTTTATTTCTAGGGCTAGGTATGGATGGAACAATAATCCTTTATCTGTAAAAAAATTCCATTCATATAGACTACGATTACTTCTGTACCATGACATTAAGAATCTTAATGGCTATTGTATTCTTTAGGACCTCATCAACATTTTACAAATGACACTTAAAAGTACAACAACAGTGCTTATAGTTTATTACTACTCTTACTAAATATAACTGAGAGAAACTTCAGAAGATTCAAAATTCTTGTATAAGATGTACTTGTAATATTCCTTATAGAAATCATGTTTCTCCTTACATTCGCAGGTTAAATAAATATAAAATTTAGGAAAGCGTAAAATATCTTTTTTTAATGTTTAAAATTCCACGATATCTTACTAAAAAGATCAACTTTACACAATGTAAATTTAAGAGTGAACACTTTTACAACCCCAATGCATAGAACTTCAAAATTCCAAGGTTGTTTTAGATACGTATAGCACCATTATTGTTAAATTCAGAACTTAATAATTTGAATTTTAATCATTTTGTTAAGACTATTAGGCAAGTTCTTATTTCAAGACAATGATTTAATTTAAAATAATTATTTTGTGAACATTTTTTCTGTTATAATGAGGATCAATTGAAAAACGGCTCAGCCGAATTCATTCATTTTGAGACACTAATGTATTTATAGTTGCTCAATAAACATTATTTATTTATTTATTTAAATATAGTCAAAAAATGTACGGTATCTTAAGCCGACGCATCAGGCGCAATAAAGATGAGACGCTTAATTGTATTTGGATGTGAGAGCGATAAAGATAGTAATTGATTTTACCATACCCTTTCGATGGCAAGCATGGGCTGTTGCGGTCCACACTCATTCGTATTATTTTATTTCTCTCTATTCAATGGCATTGTGTTCCATACCTTTTTCCTGGAGCCAGGATGGAAAAGTTAAATTATTGTATTATACAGAATGTAATTAAGTTGTTAGATATTTCAGAAAACATTGTTTATATTGCAAAAAAAAATAATAAAATATTCTGCTGGCCAAGATACACTTTCTAGCGCAACAGCTAATAAAAATTATTGAAAATTATTTTTTAGGACAAAATAGGGTAATATAAAACAGTTTCAGCTCTAAGTACTAGTGTAAAACTGTCGAATTATCTTAAAAAAAAGTATTTTTAATCACATAATCAATTACCTGCTAAAAAATGTTCATTTTCAATTAGTTTAAAATAAAAACTTGTTTCGAGAAATCAATAATTATAATTATCTAAAGAGTATCTACCCTTATAGGAAAATCACATATCAAGATTAATAAAAACATTAAAGACATTGTTCAAACCCCAATGAAAATTTAAAAAACTAAATTTGTATTTTTTGTTCCTCATTAACTTTTATTAAATAGCTTTTTTTTATTTATAATTTATTAGTGCCATTTTCTAATGTAATATAATTGTTTTATGTTTAATAACCCAATATTAACATATATTTACTGTAGTATTTATTACACAAGATAAAAAAAAGTAAAACCCTTTGCACTTGGCAAAATCGAAGCTTTGTTACTACTTATTCTCTCACAACCTCCGTCTATGTAAGCGGGTGAATTTACCGCCTTTTCAGATTCCTTTAGTGACCGAAATCGAGAATGTCTATTTCTTGCTGATGAGTCCTAATAAGGACAAAACTGGTCCAAGAATAACGTTATCTATGGTAAGCAAGAACAAAGTTTGAATATTGAAATATGAATTTTTTAACTTTGTTGTTTTCTTTGGATACAATTCAATGTCTGCTGCGGAATTAGCCAAAGAAGTAGTTGTTTTTTGAAGGAAAACGTTAAAGTTTGGATTTATTTCCCTTTTTTAATAAAATATTTGACTACATGCATGCTTCTTATAATACCTAGTTTTAAATTTACTCTATTCATTAGTAGGAATATGCCCATAATCTCTTATTTATTTTGATTAATGATTCTTAATGTATGCTCAAGTGCATGTCATAGTACTGTGGAACGATATTACAAATATTTTTGAATTCCTTAGTTTTGTAGTTTTTATATAAAATGAAATACTTTCAAGATCTGAGCAATCCCACGTAATAATTACATACAAAATTACAGTTTTTAATATGAAAGTTTTGTTTAAATCACGTGATTCCAGATTTATTTGCTACAAAATGTATGACGGCCTTAGATTGTTGTATTAATTTCATATAAAATTGTATTTTAAATATATTCTGTTTTTATTTAATTTAAAATAAAGTTTCAAAAAAGACTATGATGTTTTTTATTTTTAGAAATCTCTTAAAATCCACAAAAAAAAAATTAAAATTCTATTACGAGTTTTTAAGGTTATTAGTTCTACTGTGTAAAGTAAATCCTTAATATTTTCGAATTATGTTTAAATGTGTTAGTCCTATCCTGTACACTTCAATATGCAATCAATGCGCAAGTGCGTAGGTCGCTTTTTTTGTAAAGATGGCCGCATTCAATTCTACGTGCCTGATGAAAATTACATTTCCTATCTCCTTTATCGATGTCTGTGTACGCAATCAAAACAGCGTAATTCTTCTTCTTTTTTTTCTTCTTCTTTTTTTGATTTTTACCAGACAGATATAACTGTGTTTTACAACTACCCACAGAACAACTACTGTGCAACTAACTCTTGAGGTATTTCATTTTGAATACAGATTATGATTGTAAAACTACTATTTTAATATTCCAGGTATATTCCTGTAAGATCATTCTTACATTATGTATTTCAGATTATTCCTAGAATAAACCTTTTGGAATATTCCCAGAGGATTATTACTGTAATAATCATTTGAGCATGTTCAAGGAATAATCTAAAACTAATATTCATAGATTTATCCACCAGCTCATATATATTCCAGGAATATTCTTAATATATTCGGAATATATATATTCTTCTAGGGACACTGTAGGAATGTTCCAAGAATATCTGGTGCTGACTGGGACGATTATTAGCGTCTTCGTGATTTGAATTTAAAAAATCGTCTTTTGATGGTTCAAAATTCTTTCCATATTTATTGATTTTCGCGAGTTTTGAAGAAGTTGCTCTAGCAAAAAATGTGTTAAACGTCTTTTGTTAAATATCGAATGAATAAACAAGTTCTATTATTGCGGAAGTGAAATATTGGGTCGGTCAATTTCTATATCAATTGATTTCTGAAATCCTCTCTTTTGACGTGTTGTATTTTTGATAGAATGTCCTTTATAATGATCAAATACCACATCTATCATTTGAACATTAAATTTATTTCTAAAAATAATGTTTACAAATATATGAGCATGTTCTTTAAATGATATGCAACTTTTGGGCTTTCCTATTTTGATATAATTTTAGTCTTTGCTACTTGCAGCAACAAATCCTTAATTAAAATTTTAAACGAAAACTTATAACTTACCCAAATATATTCAGCTGCAACAGGATGAATGTAGATATAATAAAGATGCAAAAATGTCTATATTTTTTCCCAATTTATTAGGTAATTTAATTTATAACACATACACTTATTAATTCTTTAGTAAAAACAGATAACAATATGACACATTGCCCAATGGAACATAACGAGAAGTTTTATAATAAAAAAAAGTGAAAAATCCTACCATATCAATAATGTGATACATCAGCCGGCACGTAGAGAGAAACAGAGCTATGCTACGTTTGAAGGTGAAGAGAAAGATACACTGAGAGTCGATAAATTTGGCGGTGAGAATTAATAACAGCATAAACGTATGACATCTCTCATCGTTTATTGTTATATCTTTGTTAATTCAAAAGCAAAAAATATGGTGTTTACTCTGTTACCTTGTCAACACATAAGCAAAAATTTTATAAAGAATGTTTTTTTTTCATTTAGGCCTTCGTTTTTTGTTAAATGAGTGGTATATTTAAAAAAGACGACTTTTTAACTAAATTTTTGAAGGGCTAAAACCAAGATATTTACGTTTATATTTTTTTTCGGCCGTAAGTGCTAATGTAAATGATTTTTTTTAAATAAGTATGAACAATTACTCCCTACAAAGATTTTATTGTGCATTTGATCAAAAAATGAGTATTTTTTTCTCTATTCGGTGGTATCAATATCTGCATTTTTGATGATAATGCCCTTCTGCACATTCTAATTTTGTATTAACTCCGGAATAAGGGTTACCTTATCATGACCTTTCATCTGTGAAAAATTCAGCCTTGTGACAAAAGAGTGGGAAGTGAATCGTTTTCTTGAGCGAATATTTTAATACATACACTTTACTAATAAAGACAACAGCGGATATTATGTCCTACTGTGTCCCTTAGAATATGTCTTATTCACGGCCGCACGATATTTGTTAGTAGTTACATCTCCTGGTTATCTCTGATGGTCGCACTGCGCAGCTTTGAGTGCCTTTTAAAAGGAGATAGAAAACTCCGCCATTTTGAACCCTTATTACGTATTGCCTACATCTTGGCGCAATATTTTTAATAGGTGCGTTTTAATTATCCGCTTCTGCTTCGGAATTGTTGGTTTTCTTGTTTTAATCTGAAGACATTTTTACATTGGCTAATAAAAATGTAATCAATGTATTTAGCAGCTGTTATATTTACAAGATTTATGTCTGGAAATCTAAACCTACCTAAGAATTATAATTATGTAAATAGAGAGCTGTATATTTATATACAGGCTGCCCAGCGACGGGGAGACATTATCGATATCAGACAAAATAATGAATGATTTTTTTGTTAATAATTGTTAAAAATAGTAAGCAGGCTATGATCTTTTCATCCAATATATTCTGACAGTTATTTCCGTTTTATTTTAAATGAAATGCCACTTTTATTATTTCTCATAGCGATGGAACATGAAATGTTGCTTATTTGGAATATATACCTTTATATACACAACGCTCATGACGTCAGAGACCTTGTTTCAGTCGGGTATAATTTAAAATAAAGAATTTTAAAATGAAATTGTACCTTTACCTAACATTTATGGCATCACTGGCCGAGTTGGCATTGGGTATATTTTCAAATGTAGAAACTAAAAATTAACCTTATTAAGTACCTTTACCTAACATTTGTGACGTCACTGGCGGAATTGGCATGGTATACTTTCAAATGCGGGTTTTAAGGCACTATAAAACATAAACCCGATCTCAACGAACTTAGAAACTCTTCTGTCACTTGATATTTTAATCGGTACTTCCTCTTCGCTTTTTGGCTGGCACATAATTATTTACATTTCTTCATTCCTTACCGCGTTCGAACCAGTACGGTTTAAAGAAATTTTATAAAACCTACTTTAAAAATAAAGATGTTAATGATTTTCTCATGGATCCCATCCCAAATGTTTCAATGGATTGAGAATATTCTCATGTTTTGAAGTATGTTAAAAAAAATTGTTAATAAAGTGCAAAGTAGGGCGTGAACATATATTATAAAGTATATAAAATAAAAGATAAAACCAGTTTAGAAAGTATTATAAATAAACTGTGGAAATATCGAAAATCTCGATTTTGAATCGGAAGAATATTCTATGCAATTTAGAATGAAAGCTGATTAAAATGAAACACATGAACGACACGCTGTTATTGACGACTTTTTTCAAACGTTTTCTAGGTTTCCGAAAACTAACTGGATAGTTCGAAAATCATTTCCGTCGTTAAAGCGTCTCTTGTTCCGAAAAAGGTACACGCCTGTCAATATTCATCGTTCAATAAAAAAAGTGTTGGATACAAAACGCATCGTATTGTAAGGCCAAAATATATAAACAAAAAAAATCATATAAGTGAAATAACTACCAAATTAATAATTTACAAGTTTAATCTTATTATCTATAAAATAGGTTTGCAATGTACTGATGTGGAATGTTATCATCGACTAAAAACTTTAAATCTTTGTATAAATTGATCGAAAACAATTCATAAATTGGTTTAGACTATATAGAATGTTTCTAGTAAGCAGCGACTAATTTTTATTATGGAACCGAAAGACCTTGCTTTTAAAAGGGTTCAAAATAAAATAAAATATGTACCAAGTAAATGTAGCATTTTTTAATTTATATTGGAAATGGTAACATGAAAGGTTTTCTGTATAATTGTAAGTAACGACTCATAGTCTCGGATGACAAAATGTAAAAAAATATCGAACATAATATTCCTGGGCGAAAAGCAACTGCCCCCTATTTTGCACTCCCTAGATTAAATTTAGTTGTAGCAAATGATACTAAATCAAATAAAATGTCAAATCACAAGCAAAATTTCGTGACTACAGTACTAATGATTGCCGAAAATTAACTAATTCATATCTTTCTTAATAAGGACTTTCAGAACCATATTTACCTTACTTGCATTTTTTTCATCGTTTTCTATATAGAATCATCTCTAAAAATGTATTACTGAAACATCGTGTAAACTATTTGTTCGATCAATAAAAAACTTGCACCGGTCCTGTTCGAGCCAGCACCCTTATACACATGAACCCTGACACACTATTTTCTCCTTATGGTTTCATTTTTGATATATGGAATCGGCTTTCTATAGTATTTCTATATTGCATCCATACAATTTGTATAAATGGAACGATATTTTCATAAGTACTGTAGCTCGGTGCTACACTTTCAATCTAAAAAATAGATTAAATCACGAGGGCTTCTGTCAATAGTCTTTTTTAGCTCGCAGAGGATTAACCGAACTCTTCTGATGAGCCAGAAGGGTGTGTATACAACTTTGTCGTATTTGCACTCTTTTTTTTGAAGGAACTAATAAAGATAAATTTGACCTGCAAAAGTTGTCTTGTAAAATATAAAGTTCATAATGTTAAAATTTAATATTGGCGTTTAATAATATTGTAGATTTCTGGTGAATGCAGTGATTTTATAGTTTATTAATATTTAAAACGAAAATAGAATACCTAGGATGTTTCTAAAATGTTTTTGAGATATCATTCCATAAACGTTTCTTTAGAAACATCGTAGGAACGTTCCAATTATGTCAGAAACATACATAGAGCGTAAATGGGATGTTTCTTGCAGATCGGTGTTATTAGGGTCCCTTTGGACCCTCAGAAGGATATGCGCGCAACTCATGGGTGATCATAGTCCCAAATTGATCTACCGGATTTACCAAATAGTGGAGAAACCCATGGTTACGTACGGCTTCGTCGTCTGATTCTGGTGGGACAAGAGACTTCAACGAACGCCTAGAGCAAAGCTGGCGGGAATTCAGCGGCTTGCGTACCTCACCGTCACTGGGGCAATGTCAACCAAACCGACGAAAGCCATGGAGACCATGTTGGACCTAACCTCTCTTCACATTTTGCTGGAAAGGCAGGCCAGGATGATCTAATAGACTCCTGAAGGGGATAGTCAATGCAACGAAGAATTGCAATGAGACAAGACGGGACTGATGAGTGAAATTAATAACCTCCACATCCTTGGCATGGTTGCAGACTTACTAGTTCCCCGACAACACAGCCATGTCCTCATTCCATAGAGAGACGTATGGAGCAGGGGGAATAAACACCCCTCCCAGGCGGACGGCTCCAAAACTGAAAAAGGAGTAGGAACCGGAGTTTTCGGCCAGAAGCCAAGAGTTGACATCCATAAATCTATGCGTTGATTCATTTTCTCCCTGCAAACAAGACTATAAAGATCTTTTCAGATAGCCAGGCAGCACTCAAGGTCCTGAGCTCCAATCGAGTTGACTCAAGCGACTAATTTTTATTATGGAACCGAAAGACCCTGCTTTTAAAAGGGTTCAAAATTAAAATAAAATATGTACCAAGTAAATGTTGTAGCATTTTGGTTTGGAACTTTATAAATACCCTTGAATGTCTGGGTGCTCAGAATAAAGTTACTTTGATATGGGTCCCAGGACACAGCGATGTGGACAATGAAAAAGCCAACGCGCTCGCTAAAAGAGGAACCGAATCTGAGTACATAGAACCAGAACCATTCCTGGGCATTGCATGGACGGAGGGTGCAACACTCATGAACTGGAGAGGTCCCTGGGGTATCTCTAACTCATTCGATGGCATTTATAACCAACCTTTCTATGAACGCCTCTGCTCAGATCCGAGAATGTAGTAGGAAATATCTACGCATTTTCAAGGGACGAGACTGGTGACAGGACATTGTCATCTGGGTAACCTTATGAAAAGGATAGATCTATAACATCGAACTGTCGATTCCGCAGCGTAGAAAATGAATCTGCACAACACATTTTATGTACATGTTCCGCTTTGGACAAAACCGGGCTCGAGATCATCGAATTCAACCGACTGGAGATTATCACCCAATACGATTATGGCCTTCATCGAAAGATGTAGTTTGTACAGTGAACTATAAGAGTCATGAGTCACAATAGATCCATGTGGATCGCAGTGCAAGGCGATGAGATCATTCCACTCATTTTCAACCTAAGCTATTCATAGATAAAATTGTGTGGTCAGACCGTCAAATCCTTTAGTTTATCCCTTCCCTCTCACCACATGTCTCTTCACTTCTGATCTACAACTGGACCGGATCGACTGTAGTATCGATGTTTGCATCACGATTATATTTTACCAATAAATAGCTATATCTCCTGTTATCTCTGCATTGAACCCATCAACCAATGTTTAAATTTAAAAGAAGTTCCTCCAGGAACCATAAAACCAATGATGATTAAGAAGACAATTTTACAATTCCAATAAACATAATATTTAAAAAAAATCAGTTGTGATTTAGATTAAATTCTGGAACGACATTTATAAAAATCATTTTCTGAGATTCAACATCATTTTAATGCAAAACAAACGACATGTCTTAGAAACGTGTATTTCATATTCTAAAATAATATAAAACAATTTATTTACAAACCGAAAAACTATCAATATTTTAAATTAAAAATTAATCTTATGCGAAAGCATCTTCTCTGTCAGCTCCTGCGCCATCACCATCCTCCAAAGATGAAAAATTAAGGAAATGCGCCGGTCTGTGAACTTCATGATAAAACTCCTTTGGATTCGCCAATTGTAATTCGTACTTCATGCTTGGATCGTGACGTACACCTAAAATAAATGTAAATTAAATAGAACTCAAGCCCGTTAATAATTTGGTAATTAAACAATAAAATTGCTTACCCATAAAATTGTAATTCCAAGAGCCTTGTGTGGGAACCATAAAGAAACCTAAGAAGCGATCTGACAGCAACATCTGCACCTTTTCGTAATGACTAGGCAAATATCCTTTTGGATTATTTCCTTTGTCAGTGTTTTGTCTTCCCCATTCAAATCCAGAAGGTGTCAATTTATAGGCAGTCAAAGAACAAGAACCTGGTGTAAAAGAGCATGTAATAATGATGGTCTTCTCTCCATCCCATGAGGGATTATCAGACATTAACTTAGCATGGGTTGTAATATCTTGAGGAGACAATTGAGGAAGTTCATTTGGTTGAGTGTGAATCCATCCCAAAGGTTCCATGTCTTTAAGGAAAGGATGATTGGGTGGGGTGTTGGGGATGTGCACTGTTTGATGAGTTCCCCATTGTGGTGCTAGAACCAAGCAACGCAATTCCTTCACTTGAGGATTGTCAGGAGGGCTAACTCCGTATAAAAATGCGCAAATCTAAAAAATAAAACATACTTTTAGAACATTGAATGCAGTTTGTTTTTTTGGTAATTGGATCAAATTATATTTCAGTACCGATCATTTGCAAACTGATGTCCGTCACTGACAATAAATGTGTGCAGCCTCGTGGTCGAACAGGGAAAGGGGAACAATTAAGTGGCGTGTAATATATTTTTTTTAGGATTTGATAAAATATTTTAATGTTAAAAAGCACCTCTGATATATTACCGAGGCGCATTATAATTTTTTACAAGATGGTTCGCCAGTAACTATATAACCCAATTACATTAAATTAGTAAATTATCAATAAAAATATATTTTGAAAACAAACAAAAATTAAAAGAAATTCTCAAGAAAACATCTTAATAAAAAAAAAGTATTCTATTGAAAAAGTTGTTTATTGAAGCGGCTGAAACCAAAATAAACCTAATCAAATAAAGAATTATCAGCTTCAGAAGTTGAATCATCATCTGAAACATTACTATAAGAGTCCAACAGATTATATCAATATTTTTATCTAAAGTTTGTTGTATACACTTAAATCATACTTCCACTGTAGCAGCACCTACTACTTTGTTTCAAAGAAATTTTAAAGTCTTATTTTTAAACGTGATCTCTTTTTATTAGGGCCCAATCTAATTAAATTGGGTTTAGTTCACAATGGTATGGTGTGGAACTCTTAAAACCGTAAAACCCATTTCTTTTGCGATTTCGTAAGCGACTAATTATAAATATACACGTTTATGCATCTTTATAACATAATTATGTTCTTTAAATTTAGCCAAATCTGCTTGTTTTTCATACTCAGAATTAAAGCATTTAGCGATATTTTGGAAAACTCTGTATAACCGTTTTGTAATTCAATCCAGATTTTTTTAACATTGCAATTTTGTTTCAAAAATAAAATGAATGTATTTTTCGGCGAATTGCATTTTTAATGTGATCTTCCAAGACTATTTTTTACATCCCATTAGCTTTGATTTTTATATTTTTGGTAAAAAAAACTGTAGAGAAAAATATGTGGAGATGTTATTAAAAAAGTTAATGGTACATACTATTATTTTAGAATTGAAAATTCAAATAATAAGGTTAAAGAGTATTATTGATATAAAAACAAACGATATTCTAAATCAGTTACGAATTATATTGACTGTAACTGGTAATTTGAAATCTCCTATTGGTCCTTTAGATTATTTAAAAGTAATCCATGTAACATAACATAAAATCACAGAGCTGGGCTACAAGAAAAAATAGAACCAAAAATCCATCATGCTTACAACCATAGAAAGAACTGGAATAGGAGTATATGGGCCTAGAATCTGGCACACTAAAAGTATGGGAAAATACCCAAGCATCTTCCAGGCGGAAATTCACGCCATTGAGAAGTGTATCTAGTTTAATATTTCGAGAGAAACTACCCTAGACAAGAGATTATCATCATGTCCGATAACCAAGAAGCCATCAAAGCTCTGAGCTCTTACGCCCGTGCAATATAAACGAAATATGCTAACAAGGGTGTTAAAGTTGAATATTCAAACATTATTATATATATATTTTTTTAATTTTACTAAATTCGGCAAACATTTTTGATGTTATAAGATAATTCTATGAGCAAAAAAATCAGTTAATTAAACTTTGCCAGTGGCGTACAACATCGATAAGTAACACCTTCATCCCCTCTAAATTTTATGCTACTGTCCAAAAACTTATTTAGACCATAATTTAATTTTTTTATATATTTAAATAAATTTTGTACGTTTATTGGGAACTCATAAAGTGATTGGTTTTCGAGATATTCACACACTCAAAGGCGGATATTCTTCATTTTAATTTATTTTTTTATTTTGTAATTTTGAATTTTTTATAAATTCCTACAAGAGTACATGATTTATTTAAAAAAAAAAAACATCAAAAAAATTTAAAATTATAGTCTAAAGAGTTTAAAGAGGTGTATAATTTAGAAGCGATGAAGGTGTTACCCATGCAGTAAGCCACTGGCAAAGTTTATTTAACCGATTTTTTGCTGATTGGTGTATCTTACGACAACAAAAATGAACACCGAATTGAGTAAAATTATACTTAGAAATAAAAAAATTATAGCCATTAATCATTAATGAATTTTCAACTTTCGAAAACCAGTAATATTTATTTTTATCTAAACATAAAACCATATACATAAAACCATACATACGATATTTCAATAATTTTATCAATGTGACATCAATGCGGGATCAAAAATTACTCCAAGATCTGTAAAAGTATCAGGTCGCTGAAGTTAGACATTATCTATTAAATAATTATATTTTATTTAGTCAGTTTTTAAAGTAAAAGAAAACTTTACATTTAATTGGGTTAAGTTCAAGTTTATTATTATTACTCCATTCAACCACTAGATTTAGGTTCATGTAAAGTTATTCACAGTCGTCAATACTTGTCACATAACTTCAAATCATCTGCATACAGTAGAAACTGCTCTTTAATTACATTGGAGATATCTTTGATGAAAATATTAAATAGTAACGGGCCCAGATTGGAACCCTGAGGAACTTCAGATGTTGCAGCAAATTTGACAGACTTAAACCCATTAAGCTATGCAAACTGAGTACGATTTACTAAATAGCACACTGACATGTAAAATATTTGTAATTTGCATCAATAAATCTATCTATCTGCTGATGACACTACGATTTTATGGCACAGCAATCACCTGCATTCTTAATAACACCATATCGTGTAACATTAAGAAAATCAAAGTGTGGTGCAATGCCAACTATTTGTGTCTAAATATGGAAAAGACTAAATCCTTAAATGTTCTCTACCAAATATTCAGTTAGAAAGTCATAATATTGAGTGTACCTATGCAATAAAATTTAGACAATAATTTGACATTTAAGAATCATACAGAATTGATAAATATAAAACTTTCTTCTGGACATTTTGCAGTCAGAACTGTAAAAAAATTAGGTTTGCAACCAGATAGAAGTGTATATTATGCTCTAGTTGAATCTCATTTAAGACATGGAATTGCATTTTGGAAAGAGTTTAGCCATGAATTGTTCAATACAGTTTTTTTATCTGCAAAAGAGAGCAATTGATTATTATGTGAAGTGAATAATCTGAGTCATGTAAGCTACTTTTTGTTTGACATGAAGTCTTGAAACTTCTTGTATTATACAAAAAACAAATCAAGCTATTTTTATATATAAAATTGACGAAAGAAATTACATTTAAAGAATATTTTGTTAACAAAATGAAATTATAATTTGACTGAAATTCACAATGACTTTTAAATTAACGGTTTGAACAGAAAAAAAAAATGGACAGGCACACATATTATATTATTATTATTATTGCTATTTTGTTGTATTTATCATTTCTTTAATCATGTAATTTTTAGTAATGTACAATTATATTTATAATTGTTGTAGCTTTGGCAATAAACTTATATTGATTTGTTGGATGTCACATGTTCACATGATTGACAAATATAAAACTATTTCGCCAAATGTAGCGACTTTTACATTATAATTTATCATAAAATGAGTTTAAGGCCAGCGCTACAGCAGGCACAAGTTCAGTCATCGAAAATGAGCTGCAGATGTTTGCATTGTAAATTCAAATGTCAGGCATTTCAACTAATCTTCTGTTCAATGTAGCAAGTTGATTATATGAAATTATACGAAATAAAATTTTACCTGCAGCAGAAGTTCTACTGCTTCAATGCAAAAATGAATTTGAAAAAATTAAATTAATGAAACATAATTTAATTTCAAGATAAAAATAATCTAAACATTTTTTATACAAAATCTATTTTTTGTATTTTCGATTGACTACATGCTGAACATAATATTACTGTCAACAATCACATAAATGCAAAATAATTTTAATGACTTCAGTTTGTAAACGATCGCGATTTCAGTATAGTTATTTTTTCTCTTTCAAAATTGTAGGGGAAAACATGAGGTTATTATAATGTAAGAGATGCACACAACTTACCTGTGCTCTTAAATCTGAAATAGTGACAAACTTCTTCAAGACATTCTTTGGCAAAATATAAGTATAACCAGTCTCCTTGATGTCATCAGAACTAACGTAAATATGATTTGTTCTGAGATGCAAATTAGTTGCAGAAATAGCTCTGACCCTCCATTCTGTTTTCGAGCTGAACGTTTGTGTTTCATAATTACTTGTGGTGCTTGTAATAATTTCGTCGCCGTGTTTGTTTACAGTTCTCGTAGTAGTGGCCGTTAATTGAGATTGTTCTTTGGTCTGCTTTTCAATTTCGGCGATTTGTTGTCTTTGGGCAGATGGGGCACTGATTTCCATACCAAGGATGATGTCACGAATCTCAGATTGAGTTAAAGATGCAACATTCACACTGAAAGGTTAAAGAATTTTTCAAATTTGCAAAGAAAATATATTATTCAAGTAATTGTACCATTATAATACATAAGATATAAAAATATATAAGATATTAGTCTGAAAAACTGAAATTTCTATATTGAAATTTACAGACAGAATTGAAGGTATTTTATTGTAACTAACTTGTAATTAGAAACTGTTTAACTGTTAAAAAGAGCAAAAAGTTTAAGACTTTAATCTGATATAAAAAGTGTTTAATCTTAAAAAAATAAACAAAAAATTATTGTATTGAAATTATGTAAACTATCTAAAAATTAATGCATAATTATTTTATTATAAAATTAACTATTAATATGTTAAATAGTGATGGGTCTTTTCCGGAATAGTATATTACATTACGAGTGTGGAAAGTGACATTTTTCACACGAGTGGGAAATATTGTCGCACGAGGCGCAAGCCGAGTGCGACTATCACACGAATGTGGAAAATCACTTTTCACACAAGTGATGTACAATATTTTTCCTACGACCACAAAATAATGTCATCCAAAAAATGTAAACCAAGGTTATTATTACTATAATAATTAAAATGTATTTAAAAAAATAATCAACAATAATCATATTTATTCAATTTTCATATTTTCTAAACAAACAAAACTAAAAAATAAAAAAAAATAAAAAAAAAACAAAAAAATTCTGCCCCGCCAGGATTCGAACGCGGTCGAAAAATGGCAAAGTTGATAAGTTCGACGTCCTAACCACCTGAGCTAATAGCCCTTGTGTCAATTGAATGATCTAATCGGTTATGTATTTAACCAGAATAAAGAGCAAACATTATTTTAAAATTATTTTAATAATAATTGTTAAAGATAAATATCTAGGATCTAATTTACAACGATTTCAATAATTTAACAATCATATCGATTTTAGTATTAATATGGACATTACATAGATCAAAATAGAAATTAGGTGTTTGACATTTTGTGACAACTACTGCGGAAAGTAACATATTCTCACTCGGGTGGAAAGTAAATTCTTATTCATACGCGTGTGATATAGGGCACTTTCCATAGGACTATATAGTGTGATATGTGTCACTTTCCTAAGTGGTCGTAGGTAAAAGTAATTTTTGGATAATTTCGATGAACAAGTCCATGACATTTCCGGAGAAGTATTCCATTCAAAAATACTTTGTTGTTGAAGAATTGTAGTTATTTCCTGTTCTTTGAGTATTTTAATCTTTATCTTTGATATTCCCTGAGCATAGACGACACAATGTTAAATGTTTCTCCATCCTGGATGCATTTTCAAATAGATGGATTTGTATTTTTGTTTTGTAGACAAATCATTTATTATGTTATATACTTCCAACATTTGGTTTTTATTTTTGGTAATTTTTTTTTCATGAATAAATCTCGAATATGGAACCTATTACTGATTCAAGTCAACGAAGAACAACTGCTAGACTAATTTTATTTACAAAAATGGAATTGCACACATTCACGGTGTCATTCACGTAGTTGAGTATGGGAGAGTATTATTACAAAGATTGTTTATGGTTATATGTTGGTATTGACTAAACATAAGGCTCTAAAGAGCACAAAAAACTTTTAAAATTACATTAAGTACACATTTGCATTCTTAATGCTAGTTATTATCAACTTAATGTATTTTTCTCGTTGCAACTATTATAGTTGTGTTTTTCAGAAAAGTACACAATTAAGTGTGTCAGCAGTGTAAAGTAAGCGTAGTAAATATTGATTCATTCATAAAACGCATGCTTGCTCCTCAGATAAACATATCGTGCAAACCATCCCCACTCAAATTAGCAGCTGTCTTCTTTCTAATATGGCAGCTCTGTCTGCGCAATAATAAACACAAACTGAATGATTGGTCTAGTAGTTTTTCGTCGTTGATTCAAGCTAATTGGTACGCCCTTTGTAGGACATAATAAGTGTTTCAGTGTTGCCAACTGTAGCGGAATTTAGCTAAGATAGCGATTTTTAAGCCCATGTAGCGGAGATAAGGTGCTAAACTTTTTCATGGGCTTTTCTGTGAAGATTGACTTATAACAGCTTGTAAATTAATCTTTTAAATTTAAATATTGTTTAATAATATTGTTAAATATATTACGGTAACACAAAAACTCAACTTATGTATTCATTAAAACACTAAATGAAACAAAAATCCTATTGCAATGCTAATATCTCTGTAAAAATAAAAAGAAAAAATATCCCAGCCTGTTACAAGACGAACACAATCTAAATAAACAAATCAACTATTTATATTTTTTAAACTATATTTTGCCTTTGTTTATAATAAATTCACTCAAATGATTTAATTTAATTCGCACTATACTTTTGAAAATCGGACAAATGTCTGGACATTTCCAAACGACCCATCACTAATGTTAAATACATAAATAAAGTAGATCTAATAAATGTTATATTCATATGGTGTGTATTTATTTTATGCATAATAAACAAAACCATACTAACTTGTTTTTCTTTCCGTAATCAGCAAGAATTAAATCTTTCAATTGTACTTCAACCTTAATCCATTCATCATCGGATAATGTTGGCCAAATATGATGAGGCTCCGTTATCGTAGTCTTGTCGGGTTTCAAAATAACTTTGGTCCTCTCTGTATTTACATGTAATGCCCTTAGGATTAAAATTAATCTGGAGAAAGCCTAAAAACAATCATGAAATAATAAGAAATGGTAAACTGATTAATTTTGAATATTTAAAATATAGATATTTGAATATGAGATTTTTAAGAAAATAAATAAGATCTTACTGTGTATGAAGAAATCGTTTTCAACCAATCATCGTAAAGATTGAACAACACCATCTGAGGTTCAGTAGCTTTCAAAATCAGATCACCAAATTTTTCAATTTTTAAACAAGCCTGGAAGGGCAACTGTAATTCTGAACCCTTGATAACAATGTTGGGAAAGTCGAGTAAATGGACTTCCAAAGGATCTAACATGCCCTTTCTTGTAACGATAATTTGTTTCGGTTGTTCTTCAACTGGTAGAGACCGAATAAGAGCAGCAACTTCTTCCGCAGTCTTCCATTTTGCTAACTACATAACACAAAACATTTTATTTTACTAATTAACTGAAAATGGATGACAACATAAAGGTAAGTCAATATAGTAAATAATGATAGTTGATGATTTAGATATCTAATAACAGAAAAATTGTTAAGAACTTTTCCAATTATGTTAAAATCAATTATCATATTCGACCAAAACATGTATAATTTATTTATAGATCAAGATATATAATAGGTAATATATCGATATATTAATTACACAAGTCAACAAAAAAAAATTATGTTTCTGTTCTAAAGCTTAAATTCTGATTCTAGACATCAAAAAACACTTAAATTTTGGTTTTTAACGTTTGCTCTTGTTTGATTATCGTCGATAAGTAAGTTTTAAAGTATATCATTCATTTTATGAGCAACAGATGGTAGCACTTTGATAAACCCGATAGCAAATTGCATATTATTTGTGAAGGGCACAGTAGTGAGTATTTACAACCGCTCTTGTGTGTTACCAAGTTATAAAATGGCATCAAGATAATGTAGACAGGATGTTGACTCATTCTGTTTTATTTGCGGTGCATTTGTTAAAGTAAGAAGCAATAAACATTTTGATTTGGCCACAAATTTGAAGCCTTTTTATTATCTGAAAATCCGGAATCAAGATAGAAAATGGATACCTCAGTATGTAGGATACGTTGCCAACTTAAGGGTTAAGTTCACGATTAAAACAGTGGTATTTAGTTGAAGACGATGGAAAATGTGTTCGTGTTTTTTCACCAAAGAAGCCGGAATTTGTTACTGTAATAGCGTGACTGATTTATTCAAGGAAATCGGAATACCATGCATACCTTCTGACTGGGGGCTTTTTATCGATAGCTCTTCTAGAAGCTTAAAAGCATTTCTTCTTCACAACAGAAACCAATTCCCTAGTCTTCCCGTAGCACATTCTACAATGCCACGCAATGCTTAAGGAAAGTTATGATATTAATATGATATTGGAAAAGTTCAAATTTACAGAATACAATTGGCCAGTAGTAGGCGATTTTTGGATGGTTGGTTTTCTGATGGGAATGCAAGGTGGGTATACTAAATGCCCTTGTCACCTTTGCTTATGGGATAGCAAAGTAGATTTATTACATTACCAACGCAGTGTATATGGCCTGATCTACTCGAATTTCAGATAGGAAAACATAATGTCGAATCGGAACCAATTGTAGAGCCTAAAAATATACTGATGCCACGGTTACATATAAAAGTGGGCCTAATGAAGCAATTTGTAAAAGCTCTGAATGCAAATTCTGAAGCTTTTGAATATTTAAAGGGATTTTTCCCAAATTATCTGAAGCTAAAGTAAAAGCGAGTACTTTCATTGGACCACAAATGAATCACTTATTTGAGAAAACCCACATGTCCATAAATTTGACATTTTTGAATTTTTTAGATTAACATGTTCTATAATAGACACATCTTTTTTAAAGGAAATCCCACATGTCCTATCCATATAATGCTTTTAGCGCTAGTTTAAAATATGTATTTATTTGAGAAACCCGGACATGCGGTGTTTCTCAAATAAACGGCTCTTAATGCCTAGGTGACCAATGGGATGCATTATGTCTGTTGCATACCTATTATTGCATGAGCTTATGCTTAGTTTTAACAATGTCGTCGTCTGAGGAGGATCTTCCTGTGGAAGTTATTCTAAAAAAACGCAAAAAAGGACTAAAACAAGTTGTCTATAAAAATTAAGTGATTAAACGTGCACGTGCGAAATGCAAAGAATATGACGTTAAAGTAAATGAACGGACAATCGGTGAATCATGTCAGTAAGAGAAATAATTTTATTTTTGTCGATTGAAGTAGTGAATGTTTTTTAATTTTAGGTGTAGGTCACGCTGTTTTCTTAAAATTCCCGTAGGTGATCGGCAAGAGATTTTTGATCAGTTTTATTCTGTAACAACCAAAAATGAACAAGATGTAAATTTGCAGACTTTAATTGAGTGTTCAAAAGTTTCAAGAAAACGACCTAGAGTAGCTGAAAATAATGCAAAACCAAAAAGTATGTCATATAAATACTACGCGTCTTCCAGTTCTGGAAAGTATAGTCTGAAAAACCACTTTTGTTAGCATCCATGGGATTACGGTGGACCGTATTCGGCGCTTGGCTAACTTATTGTCATTGGGAAAATCACTTCATGATAAGAGAGGTCAAAATACCCAAGGGGATTCAAAACCCTAAGAGGTGGTCAGACAAGTAGAGGAACATATTCGTTTATTTCCTGTTAAAAACTCCCATTATGGTAGTCATGATTATCAATGCCTTAGTGGAAAACTGGACATTAAGAAAATGCATGAATTATTTCTCACAAACAATCCCGAATTATCTGTGAAGAACAGCTTTTATCTCAAGATATTCAAGAAAAGTTTTAGCTTGTCTTTCGATAGACCACAGGTCGATACCTGCTGCACCTGTGAGGAACTTTCCAACAAAATTAAGTCTAAGGCCCTAAACGACATTGCTAAACGTGTAGCTGTGGCGGAGAAAATTGTCCACCAAAGAGCCAAGAAATTCTATAACAAGATGAAGTCGATTCAAGAGTTATGCCAAACAGATGCCACTATAGGGGCAATTTGCGTTGACTATATGAAAAATCGAGCCCTTCCTGTTATTCCGGTTCAAGACACATTTTACCTACATCAACTAAGTGTCATTGTTTTCAATATCCACGACCTTAAGACTGGAAAAACTATGTTTTATGTATACCACGAAAGGACCAAATGAAGTTTGCTCCTTCACTCTGGATTTTATAAACAGGGAAATATCACCAAACATTAAACATTTTCATATTTTTTCGGACGGCTGCGGGGGTCAAAATAAGAACCATTCAGTTATTAGAATGTGCTTAGGCCTTGCAGACCTCGGACGATTTCATAGAATGAACCAGCATTTAACCATAAGATGACATTCCTACATATCTTGTGACAGGGATTTTGCCATGGTAAAAAGAAATTTAATAAAAACGACAGGGTTTTCCTTCTAAAAGATTATGTTTTGTTGATTCTTAGTTCAAGCCCTAAAAAAAATTTCGGTTTACCTAATAGATGAAGAAAATACAGTGATCAAAGACTATAAAAAATGGTGGCCCATTTACTACAAAAAAAATCTGTCTACAGCATCTTACGGAAGGGGTGTTAAAAAGGAAGATAAGGTTTCTTTTTTGATTTCCAATTTTATGCACTTCAGCTACAACAAGAAGGAGAAAGGTGTTGTGACTGCTCGCAATTTTATTGATGGCCTAATGAAACACGAATTTAAGCTGGAAAGTTCTACTGTTGTCAGATCTTTTCCCACAGTCGTTGCATACCCTAATACAAAAGTCCCAATCAGTGCAAAAAAAATTTGAATATTAAAAAGTTTCAGATGTTTATGGTAGGAAAAGGTGAAGAAATTGAAAACTTTATCGAGAAATATTCGAATGGCCAACTGTTGGTGGCGACGATGATGATGTTATTGAATACTGACCAGATTCATTACTATTTTTTTTTATTGAATTTATTATTATTTTGACCAAATAAAACAAATTAAAAAAAAGTTGTGTATATATTTGAGAAACCACACATGTCCACTGCCATTTTTATTTTTTTTGTCACAAGACCAAAAGATTTTTTTTCGGTTTTGCTAAAAACTTTACAGCAAGTACCTATACTTTATATTGAGGTACTTGTCTTTATAGATGTTCAAGTGGTTTTTAAATAAAACAGTTTTTCAGCTTTTCCTAAAATATTGATTTTTGGATATGTGGGGTTTCTCAAATAAGCGATTCAAATAAAACAAATGGGTAGTGAAGATTTCACAGAATTCCTCAATGCTCATGAAAAACAAGTCTTAAAGCAGTAGTTAATGGTTTTCTTGGTAACAACAGAGCTGACAATTATAAAGAGTCGATTGAAACTAAGCTTAAAATATTTAAAATTGTGGGGTTCAGAATGTCCCATAAACTTCATATGCTACATTCTCACCTGGATCAATTTAAAAATAATATGAGTGCCTACTCACCAAGATGAGATGAACTTTGAACAATGTTAGGGTCCAATTACAATTAGAAGAACACCGTTACGTTATAACCATTACTTCGACTTTTGAATACATATTATCAATAACTATCAATAAATAAAAAATAAATGAGTTGTTAGGCATAAAACAATATTTCCTATATTCCTATAATATAACCCCCCCCCCCCACCGTAGGCGGCGATAACCAATTAATTACTTTGTCAAATGATGACGTAGCTGTGTTCTTCTAATTATAATCGGACCCTACCAAGGGCAATACAACGAAAATATGAAGGGAGATTACATTAGGGATTTAATACGAGAGAGCACATACAAAAATAAGACAACTACTAAAAATATTCATTTCTGAATTTCATTTTTTGTTATTTTACATTTATGTGCTATTGTTTATCACAATTCTTGAATTAAAAATAATAATAATAAATTATAAAAAAATTGCTCTAGTTTCTACAAAAGCAAACTTTAACATAAGAGAAAAGAAAAATTTCACATGCAGAAGTCAGACCCAAAAATCGTGTTGACCGGTGTTAGTCATGAGTTGGAAGAAGATATGATGAAATTAAGACTTTGGTCCTATTCAATTTAATATTTAGTCAGAATAAAGCATAAATGACATTTTCTATACAGTAAGATTCTTACCTGTCCTAAACGTTTTTGACCTGCCCATACAGAAGTATGAATAATTTTCAAAAACAGCTGTCCTGTCCTGGGATTAAATATAAATATAGCCCCGTTGATAGGTTTTGTGGTCAAATTTCCTTCAAATGTTTTATGTATTGTGACTCTGTATACATTTGTATCGTCAACGAACCAAATAATTTGATTTGAAAAGAGTTCTCCGTAATTTTGAGATGATAAATAAGGTTCCGTAGGTTCACTAGAGTATAACTGTAGGGCTTTACGAATACGTTCTCTCAATACATAGAGAGCTGGATTTGCTTTCATTATCTTTGCCATTGCTTGTTGGATTAAAGGTTTGCAACCAGGGAACCAGTTACCATAAGCACTACAAGAAAAATATATTTATAAATCCTATAAACTAAATAATAACTAATTTTATTTTTAAAATGAAAATGGTAATTATATATAACTTTTTTACCTATGAAGATTGTATGCTAAATCTATGGCTATTAGTACTCCAGTAGGTGAAGGATAAATGGACATATTATCAGTAGTGTAATCCAAAAATTTAGCCCTTGCATATCTTTCAACGTCATGTGAATCATAATCTCCCCATCTGAGCTGCACATCAATCCAATATTTCTGAGTAGTCGTGTTGTCCATTGTATCCCTAAAAAAAATTTAAATATAGCTAGGCTCGTGAACACAACCCCTACAGTAATTAATGCCGTCATTACTGCTCGTTGATGACTATACTTTTTCTACAACTGTTCCTACGCAATTCAAACGAAATTTAAATGTTATATAAGTTCAATATAATAAAAGCGACATTTCAAAACAATACAATTTGCTGTTTTTTATTCATTATCAAAGTTATACTTAACAAAATATGAACATCTTTCTCTATAAATAAATACAGATCTGGCCACTTTTTTGCCCATCACGGGAAAATTTCGCCGTATACTCGTATTCTCATACACTCGTCTATATACGTTTACAAAATAATGGACAGTGCAAAAAATTTCAGGAATGTAATATCGCTCCAAAACTTGTAGAAATGTTCGGTACGGGGTAGGCAATTTTAATGTCTAGGTAAACATTTTAATTTAATACAAAAATTATTTATTTTCAAATTGTTCAATTAAAGTGAGGATCTTTTATTCTTAGTACATTTCCACACCACCTGAGATATTAAAGTGGCGCATTACCATTTTTTAAAGAGTTGGTTCGCCAGTAGCCATATATGACCCCATTATCAAATAAATACAGCATGGTCCGTAAATGATGGCCCATGGCTTAAGAGTAGACTCAAAATATTAAAATCTGATTCAACTTTCTTTAATAAAATACTGAAAATTAAAAAGTACAATTATTTCGCTTTATGGTAATAATTTCACAATTTGTTTATAAAATGTTGCCGAATTTGGCAGAGAGTTATTTTTGGCAAGGAATATGATTTTATTTATAATTTTAAATTTTATAAATTTTATTGTAGGTGTTTAACGAACTAGACTCACAAGTGATTATTGCCTCTGCAAATGAAATATTATAGACGTTGATATTTTCTATAAGGAGTGTTACTCAAACGTGTCCGTTTTATTGCATAGTAAAAAAGCGAGAGAAAACAAATTTTCAGACACATGGCAACAAACTGATCAACCGAGAGCAGATGTTTTAGCTATGTTGTCAATGTGAAGCAAATTACGTATACATTTATTATTAAGTTCTATAGTGAAGTCTCTATATTTTTACGTTTTTACATTCAAGCAAAGTATCTAAAAATGTAAGTATTGTAATTTACCTCTGAGGCAAATAATAAAATAATCTTAAGTATGATACATTAGCTTAGTTCGCGGTAAGAATGCTAAACCGAATTATAACTAACAGTAACGATTTCGCATGCACAATAGTTAAAAAGATTCGGAGGAACAAAAAGAACTGAATTATTGGTTCTATCCGGCGTTCGTCATAAAATTATTATTAGTTCTGAACCGCTTGTGTTATACCTGGAATACAGCGATATAATAGGGGTTAGGCGTGCGGTAACAATTCAAAATTAATAAAGAATCGGGAATGCGCTCAAAATATGAATTAGTAGCTCTAAATCAGTTCAGGATTCTTACCGTGAACGAAGATACTATAGTGTTAAGTAACAATAATTATGTATTTTAAACATTTTCGCATAATTTTTATAATGCAAGAAATTTTTCTTTCATAATATGGCAACTCTGATAGACAGTCCTGAAATTTTTCCAGTCTATTATTTTGAATACGTAATATAATGCATCCAACTACTTACATCAACCACAAACTTTATCGCACGCGGATGGCAAAATATCTCATCAGTCAGAAGTGTAGAGGTGAAAGGCAGTACACTTCGTTTCCTTTAAGAACAGGCCAAGCACATCATCAACTTTTAACTCCACATGCTCAGCCATAGAAAAGCAGTAATACTATGCAAAGTTTTAAACAATACATCAACTAATAAAAGAAGCATTCAATTAAGAGATGACATTAAAAATATGATAATCATAAATTTGTTTTGCCGTTGGAATGAGCGGTAAAACACTGGCCAGATTTGTATGTATTTGTCTTTTATTTAAAAATGGCCTGTTTTAGCCAAGGAAGTACAAAATAAATAAACAAATAACTTAGTAATTTAAAGTTAGTTAAGTTTCGTTATTATTAAAACTTTTTGGTGCAGATCACAGAGGGGTCACAGGAAAGTTTTGTATATTTCGGATAATTTAGTATAATAAACCAAAAAAAACTTTAAGATGTTACATTCTTCTGACTGTGTCAGTCCCTAAATGCCAGACACAATATTTTTTTTTTTTTTGTATATTTTGGGCAGTAATTTTCAATAGTTCTTTATCCTTCAAAACGTATGTATTCAGCATCTAAAATCATAATTTTACCACATTTTCAACGTTTTATAAGTGAGGACAGAACAACTTGAAGTGGGCCATACCGTCGCAAAATTAAAAATTCTTTTCACCCAGAATTTGTCCGAATTGATGTGGTAATTAAAATTTGTATAAAATGTAATTGTAATATTAATCCTCAACAGGGGTAAAACTAGCAAAATCAGTGTTAAATGTTAACTTCGGGGAGGAATAGAGAGAAGAAAGTAGTTAAAGGTAGAGTTATAAAATATAGGGAATGACTGAAACTATATATAGGAGAAAAGTAAAATGAAACAAATTAACTGATAAATACCAATATCAAGCATTCTATGAGATGAGAGAGAATTTATTTAAAATAAGGCATCAAGAGACTGCTAATTATTTGTAATAATAATTTCCCTAAATAAATAATAAACAGATAAGTATCAATTTTTTTTTTTTTGAACATTGAATGAATATATTTTGAGATTAATTTTATTGCCTACATGAATCTTCTTATATCGAATAGGTATATTATGGAAGTAAGTAGGAATCCTTATACAATGTTTTTAATTATAACATTTTAATCGACTTACTTTGTATCTGCTAGAAGTGACGGTCGAGAAACATTCCATTTATAAGCTGAAAATAGTAAAATATCAGCACAAGACGAGTTCATTTTGTATGATTTTCTAGGATGGATAGTTTCCTTCTGCACAGTTTCAATTTCCAAAGCATCTAATTCTTGATCAAATACCTAAAACGTATTTTGAATTAATTATACCTACTTTTATAGATCTTTTTCTAGCATTTTGATTTCTATAATATCTTGTACATGAGAGAAAAAATAATAAAAATATTCACCTGACACAAATCCATCACAATACTCTCATGAACTTTTTGCCACAAGTGAGCTCTAAAAATCTGAATCAGCGAAATTTTTAAGGTAGGAATTTTACCGTGCATGAAAATACCAGTCAAGTCAAGTTGTACTTGGAAACCAACATATACATTAGCTCTGTTAATAGTAGGTGACCACCATAAGGTGAATCTACGATTGGGGATTTGGTTCAAACCAGATCTTTGAGCGTTTGTCAATTTTTTGTATTTCATGGATTCTTCAAAACCAGAAGCTTTTTCCCTGAAACGGACATTAGATATTAATAATTTTTTATTTGTTGAGCTAACTATTCAAATAAATAGAAAGAGTAAAAAATATTTACCAGAAAAGACCTTCCCATGTGGGGAAGTAAGTTCCTTTGAATAATGTGTGTTCAAGTATACCTTCAACACCACCAAGTGCTTGTATCATGTCTGTCCTATAATTGTTAAGATTCCATAATTTACCATCGTGCCTTTGATGTGTCCACCAGAATGGATTTTGTTTTAGTACCTATAAAAGAATGTCAAGAAATTATCAGACATTTGTATTTCTACAAAATGCCAAGGAAATAAGTGCTACAATTTTAAAGAACATATTATTTTATGTAACTCGTCAAAAGGGGCAGTGTCCCAAATATTTTTTTAACTATCAATGTGTTTTTTGTTATCTGCCAGTGTAACATAAGTTGAAAGGCCTAGCCAAGTGAATAATAAAAACAAGCACAAAAATGGGATAATTCCTTTCTAAAAATATTGTGGTAGATTATTTAGAGTTTTCAAAAAGTATCTTGTGTACTGGGTGACCAGGAATAAAATTCAGGTAAAATAATAAAGTAGGAAAATGTAGATTAAAAAATTATTGTCCATATGCCGCCATCTTTTTTATAACACTTTTGCAAAATTACTATTAATTTTTGGAAAACACACACTGCCATCATTTCGAATACACTTTAACTCCTCGATATTGACTGGAGGGTCAATGTATACAAGGCCTTTGAGATACCCCCACAGAAAAAAACTACTGGCGTAAGGTCGAGTGACCTTGGAGACCAAGGTATGTCATCACGTTTAGAGATGAAGGTACCTGGGAACAATTCACTCACAGTGTCAATGAACAGTTTTGGGTATGTGCTGTTGCACCATTATCTCCAAATGTGGCGATATCCCTGTCCTCTAAGGTCACCTGACATTACAACATTGTACTTTTTTGTGGGGGTATCTCAAAAGCCCTGTATACATCGACCCTCCAGTCAATATCTAGGAGTTAAAAGAACGTTTTAGAAAAGAATTTTGCAAGAGTGTTACAAACAAGATGGCAGACCATTATTTTTATAACATTTGCCTACTTTATTATTTTACCAATAAATCAATTAAAATATTTAATACATACTTAGTATAATTTTTTAAAAACTCAATTTTATTCCATATCACCCAGTACCTCCTTCAATAAATTTTCTCTTATTTTGACATATTTGATGCACATTCACTGCAATTTTTATAATCGTTTTTTAATAAAATACTGGCTTCCCTTACTCTATTTAAATCAATAAGTGGCGTTTTTTAAAAGTTCTCTTATTCCAACCATTTTTCTGTCTTTGTCATATTTATTGCCTGTGAGGAAATAAATAAGTAACTTTATTTCTCAAATATAATATCATGCAATAATTCAAAATTCATCTGTTCTAGACTTCTTTTTTTTTTGAGTTTTAATTACTTCATACAAATTGCTTAGGGTAACTGTTCTAAACTTCGTCATTGATGATTCGATGAAGGGATATCTGAAATTTTGATTTTTATATTTCTAACATTTTCCTGTTATCAGTGTTACGTTATTTGCTTTTTAAGGTATAATTTAATTATCTGTCGAATTAAAAGAAATATAATAAAGTTTAGTTAACTACTTTCGATAATTTGATTATACAACTATCTTTTATTAAAATCCGCCTCTATTCGAAAGCTTCGATAACTCTATTTACTATCAAAAAATAAACTTTATTGGTTCACACAATTTTTTCTAAATCAAATTAGGCCCTAGAATTATTTTCAACACTTTCCAAATTGCTTTTTCAAGATTTGTCATAACAGTTACTAGAGGGGTTATGATTGACAAATAATGTTATTTTTAACAGACACGTTATTTGTAAACAGGTTGTAATTTCTATGTGTTTATAAAATAACAGACCTGTTAAAAATAACACCGGTTGTCAATCATAACGCCCTGAGTTCCAAAAGGGAGTGTGTCCAAGATATGTTTTAACTGTCCATGTGTTTTTTGTTACATGTCACTGCAACATAAGTCAAAAGACTTGGCTGAGTGAATAATAAACAAAAATAATCATGCAAAAAATGGGAATTAATAAAGTTTTTTCTAAAAATATTATGATAGGTTATTTAGTTCATACAATTTGCAAAGGTTACTGCTTCTGATGAGTTTCAAAAAGGATAACGTCCAAGACATTTTTCTAACTGTTAATATGTTTTTTATTACCCGTCACTGCAACATAAGTCAAAAAGCATGGCCGAGTGAATAATAATCAAACCAAAATCACGCAAAAAAATGGAATTAATGAAGTTTTTCTAAAAATATTGTCATAATATGTCATTTAGTATTGATTCTAAAATGAAGTGCAGCACTTTCCAAATTGCTTTTTCGAGGTTTGTCATAACAGTTATTTAATAAAGGTTACTGATTTTGATGAGTTTCAAAAGGGGCAATGTCCAAGATGTTTTTCGGTCAATGTTTTTTATTACCCGTCACTTCATCATAAGTCAAAAAGCTTGACGGAATGAATAATAAACAAACAAAAATCACGCAAAAATTGGAATTAATGAAGTTTTTCTAAAAAGATTGTAATAGGTTATATGTATAGTATTAAAAAATAAACTTAATTAATCTATTCAAACTTTTCAAAATCAAATTAGTTTTCTGGAATTAATTGCAACACTTTTCAGTTTTCAAATTAATATTTTAAGGTTTGTCATAAGTTATATGTAACAAAAGTTACTAATTTTGTTGAGTTTTTAACCGTCAATGTGGTTTTGTTACCTGCCACTGCAACATAAGTCGAAAGACTTAGCTGAATGAATATTAAACAAAAAAATCCGATGTGTCCAACACATGACTCCTGTCTAGTTATTACAGGTTATTTTGTACAAAATTTCTTTTCAAAGTTTATCATAACAGTTATTTAACAAAAGTTACTATTTCAAAAGGGACAATATATTTTTTTAAGTGTCAATGTTTTTTTTTTTTTTTTGTTAGCTGCCACTGCAAAACATAAGGCTTGGCTAAGTGAATAATAAACAAAAACAAGCACAAAAATGGGAAATAATAAAAACATTTTCTAAAAAGATTGTGTTAAGTTATACAGGATGATTCATAATGAATTGTACACAGAACAATGGTAGAATCCTGACATCAAAATTTGAAGATTGTCCAAATATGAGCTAAGTAAAATGTTGATAGCCAAAAACTCATCTTCGTTAGAATATGCAGTGCCTCCTCATGGAGAAAGCCAAAAATAACAATATGGTGTCACTTGTCTCCTCAAAAAAACTCAAATTTCTAAAATGTCATCAATATCAGTAAAGTAGGTACTGCAATATACCAAAATAGTTAATATTTCAACTGTACCACCCTATAAATTGTTAACTATCAACATTTTACTAAGGTAATTTTTGGCCAATCGTCATATTTTGATGTCAGGTTTTTACCACTGCTGTGTACAATTCATTATGAATCTGTGAACTATTCAAAAATAAATTTCAGATTAAACATTTTTTTAATCAAATTAGTTATATCAGAATTATTTACACTTTCCAAATTACTTTTTCAAGGTTTGTCAAGTTAATCAAATTTACTGCTTTTGATAAGTTACATATTTGTTAACATTTTGGCACTTATTCATAAGACATGTTTGTATTTATTATAAATAACTGATAATTGATTTATTAGCAAAAGTATTTGTGAAGTACAAAATTAATAAATTACAATAATTTTGAATATATTAAGACTTAAATAAAATTTTGACTTACTTGATATTGTTTAAACTCAGTCCTAATTCTCCACCCTTTATCATAAGCCAAAGTGTGTCGATCTTTCTGGAAGAGTGTATTTATTCTAGGAATTCCTCTGTCCCAGGAATCTTCCAAATCCTCCAACGTCAACCTCCTATTTTGTGCATTAGCCTCCTGCCTCTTGAGGGCATATTCAGCCCAAACTCTTTGTGAATCTATAAACTCGGATTCCCAAGGTTGTATGTAACGATATAAATTAGGAATCAACTGATCTTCATCATGGCTAATACCAGATCGGAAATGTGTAATACCCACATCGGTCTG
Organism: Psylliodes chrysocephalus; assembly: GCA_927349885.1. NCBI lineage: Eukaryota > Metazoa > Arthropoda > Insecta > Coleoptera > Chrysomelidae > Psylliodes > Psylliodes chrysocephalus. Next base: position 47,794,349 of record OV651813.1, on the reverse strand, counting down.
TTTTGACCATCTAAGATCTGATTGGGGAATTAAAACGTGGCCCATGGACAACATACCAAGGCCTCCCAATTCTTTTGGAGTATAAAACACAACGGGAGGGAATCTGCTAGGCATTTTAGAGTTTAGACCTATTTTTATTCGTGTTTGGATTTTGTTTTCACATTTAACAAGTAAATCTAAAAGTTCTTGTGTGTTTACTACAGCTTCTCTGAAGTATGTCATCAGACCTATGAGGGCGGTGTTCCATTTGTTCACAATCTAAAAAATAAAACGAAAATTCAGTTAATTACTAACCCAATTGTTTTAATATATGTTATACTTTTGTAAATGTGGTAGAACCTGAAGCCATAAGAATTTGCCTGACTCTGTTATGGAATCGACTCATTGACTCATCATCAACTCGTAAGAAACATTGTGCAGTTCTTTCTTTACTGCCTTCGTGCTGAAGATTCCATACACCATCTCTGTGGGTAAATTCTTCATGTTGAGTGCGGCACTAAAAGATAATAAAATTATTTAAACAAATACACAATTTTATATAAGCATTATTACCTTTGGTAGAATTCTACATTCAAATCCAGACATATTAAAGAGTAGATTTGGATTATCTTTAGAATATACACTAACAAAACTATTTTCCCATTGGATAGTTGTAACAGATCTTGGTAATCTATTTTTAATATCCCAAAATACTGCTCTTCCCCTAAGAAATCAAAAGACATGTATTTAAATATTTGCAGATCACAAAAAAATATTATTTGCTTACAAATTTACATCATGTTTCATTAAGCGCATTCTTGCATCTCTTGGCCAACATTTCTTGTTATTATATCCAACAATATTTTCATTGTTTGGATCGGGATGTTCTGTTAAATATCGCTGGATCAAGTCTTTGGCTTCTTCTGCAGAAAATCTATAAAAAATGTTACATTATAAATTGATTATTCCTTTTTATGCCCTATTTATGTTGTATCCACAAGACCTATCAAACCATATAGTCAGACCTTGGCAATAAATAAAAAGCAGCAAATATTAAACTAAGCAAATGCTTCAAGTTTGGTGACAATTGCTATATTTGTAGGTTAAGATTAAATACATAACATTGAAGTATCTGTCAAAGCCTATAAAATGGAATATTAATCATTTGTAATTGTATTGGGCGAGTATGGGCAATATATTCTTTTTAAATAGGAATTCACCACAATCATAATAATATTTTCTAAGAACAATATTAAACAGAAGTGGCAGGTCTGTTTTGTTCTAGTTTCCAAAGAGAAAGAAAATTGATGTATAATCAAAATAAATATGTATCTTAAAAGCTGTATCTAAACAAATTGTTATAGTCAAAATTAATTTTTCATTAGTAAGTACCATGTAAGAAACAATGTAGATCATTAATAGCAGCCAACTAATTCACTAATTTCTCGGGACGTCCTTTTATTGGATCTTGGGATTTCAAAAAAATTCCCACAGCTGTGGAGATGTGGCGATTAAAACTAAAGCGATTTGTCAAAACTAAAGCCTGTAAGATTTGTAATTTGTTAATTACCTGAATATCTCCTTAATAATAGATGATCGTATATTAATTTTTATAATTAAACAACTATTTCTATTCTAAAATTCGTGAATAAGTAAAAATAAATAATAGTTTAAAATATTTTACATAAAATATGAATTAAGAAAGTAACACTTATTAACAAAGCAAAAATTGTGAAAAAATTCCAAAACAGGGACGTTACGCGGAGTCGTGTTTTTAATATAAAAATGCATGACTGCCAAAAAAAAAGGAGGCATATGTTTTTAGCGTTCATGTATGTGATTGTATTATAGAGTTAAGTAATCTAATATTTAAGTATATTAATCTAATTATTTAATCTTATGGCAGGTTTGTAATATACTTGGCAATGCTACAGGGACAAGTCATGCATGCTGTGCATGCTTATAGCCTAGTCTGCGATGTCCTTTACAGAAACACGTTTTTATGCACAGCAGGTTTTAATTTCCTCTTAAATGTTACATTTATATTGGCCTTCTATAATATGTCTATGAAAAATAGGAAGAAAAAATTAAAAGCGAAAATAATATAAATTTGAATCACAGATCTACCCAGTACAACTAAAGCTATGTCAGCATTTAAAATATTAATTTAATATTTTATTAATAATAAAATACCTTTTGCCAGTACCATTAAATAATGTTTTTGTGATACTTCCTTTCCTTTTTTTACAAATCAGTTGCAAACACTTTGTTTGGATTACTTACAATCTTCTGAATATATGTTGTTTAAAGCAATAGTTACTAATTTATCAAAGTAAAAGGTTTGACTATAAACACATAATAAAAAAATTGTACCTGAAAAACATGTGAATCCTATCTACGTATCTGCAGTACAGCCGAATAGGGTGACAAGTTTCAGATTGAACATCTTGGAAAGTCAAAAAGTCATTAGGCATTTGTGGAGGCCCTGCCATTTCACTGGCCCTCTGCAAACCTAAGACTAATAAATCCAATACCAAACCATAATATTGGGTAATAAATGAGGCAAACTGTAATCCTCTAATAATTCCGTAACTGTTTGTATGATTCATGTCTTTGTAATTAATAACTACGTTATTTTTAGCAGTCATGTAATCAGCAATGTTGTGATCAACTATTAATCTCAACAGTCTGTTGAGCAAAGTCAAATCGATTTTTTCATAAAGTTTTTCAAATTTGGATTCCAATAAAACATTACATTCTCCTTCATTCACGTCCCATACATCTTGAAGGTTATTTATACCTTGACACCATTTGTAAACAAGCAATGGTGGAGGTTCTGTATCAGCAGGTTTAATCCAAGGAGGGAAAAGTCTTCTCTTATCTGCTTCATACCATAGATACTGATCTAAATAAGCATCGGTGATTTTTTCTAATGGTTCTACATCATATACAGGAATGAGATGGCTGTAGAGATCCATAAATTCTATTCCCACTTCCTTAAAAGCTCTTTGTGTCAACAAGTGACGTTTTATTCTAGATAACGCCTCATGAGGATTATCATATGCTTGTTCTATCAACCCCAATTCTTCTCTTTGGCTTTGATTCAAACGTGATTTGACACTATATGCCTCTTTTAACCTTTCCAACGCCAAAATTAGTAATTTAGTGTCATGTTTGTAGGAGAGAGGTGGAAAAGGTATAGGAGCAAATCTTCTAGATTCTAACCAATGAACTGTTGTGGTATAAATAGCAACGGCTTCCTCTGGGGAAATATATGGTCCATCTTTAAGGTAATTATGTTGGCGCTCTTGTTCAGCTTTAAGATACAATCTAGTCAGTCTGCCAAGATTTTTCTTACAAACAGTTTTGTCAACAGTAGCGCCTCTACGGATTCTCTCCCTGTTGTAGTGAGCAGTATTTGTCCACCAATCAGCCTTCATTTTTACATATCTTAGAATCATGTTTTCAATTGGTATTGGCAATCCAGGAACTTTCCAAGGAATGTTGGCCTTCCAGCACCTCCAGGCTTCTGACAAATGTTGAAGAATTGTTCTGGCTTTGTTCTGTTTAATACCTAGAGAAAAGAATAGCGTTAAATTTGATTGATAATCTATAAATTTAATTTACCTTCAGGCATCATATCAACGATATCGTGCATTACGGATGCTCTCAATTCAAGATCGAAGTGCGATTCAACTCTTTGTTTCGTAACGGTTTTAGCAACACCCTTTGAATGACGCCCTTCAAATTGACGGGATAGTAAGTTACCTAACCATCTTTCAAGAAGAGGTGTTATTCCTCTCATGAAAAACAGCCATACCCTCCAACCTGGTGCCCAGAAGCCACAACCTGGCCCTTTACCAACAGGTCCCTAAAACACGAAAATATAAACTATCAGGTAATAATACTATTTAAATTTATACATGTATGGCGATGAGTATGACACTTGTCGACTAGTTATGCAAATATAATTATATATGATTATTTTTTTCGTATAACTTTTAACCAATTAGAATGTTCAATTTAGTTAAGTTACCTCGTATAATTTCGATAATACCTGATTATACATAGAGTAGCTCCACCAATCAAAAATATTTACAATAATTTCATTTCCGTAGTAACCACATCGACAACAATACACTAACTAACAGGACCGTCAAATTTTGACGTTCATCAATAATTATTTTCATTGTACCAATATGTATTTAAATTAATAAATTGTTGATATTTACTTAATTTACTCAAAAAATAATCGTATCAAATACAATACGTACTTCAAAATAAATACGGTTATACATCTCAAACTTCCTGCATAATTACAAATCGTGTCAGTTTGACAGAATAATCCTCCCGCTTCGCGATCGGATTATTTAAACTGTCAAACTGACACTCTTTATAATTATGCAATAAGTTATCGATTATTTTGAAGTACTTATAGTATTACTACTGATTATATTCAATTACAAAACAGTTTTTGATTATTTTCGACCATATTACTGTTGGATTACTTTTAATTACATTCGATACTTCCAATTACATTAATTTAGTTCCAATTGTTTTAAATAAATAAACTATAAATAAATTATACAAACGTTGCAATACTTTGAAAATCAGACTGTATAGAGCCAGCTAGAAGCTAGCCCAAAGTGGCTGAAAAGTAGTGACTAGGTGTATAAGTTGTGCAAATCTAATTAAATAAGTAGGTATATTCAATCACAAAATAGTTTCTGATTATTTTCGACCACATTGCTATGTTTGATTACTTTCAATTACATTCCAATACTTCCAATAATTACATTGATTTAGTTCCAATTAGATTCGATTACTTTCAAATATATAAATTACATCAGTCTAGGTATCTAAGTATACAATAATATAGTTATTCTTGGGTGAAAAGTCGTCGTGTCAGGTAGTTAATCTCTTAAAGACAATTACATGCAATGAAAGAAAAGTGAAGTGAGAAAAATCGGTTTATTAATACAATTTTGGAAATATGAAAATGAAAAATCAATTTTTGTTTTCATATTTCAAAAACTGCACAATTAAATATGATTATTTTCTAAATACCCAATTGATTACGTTACTTATTGTAGAACAACAATAATTTTCACAAGAAAAAAAAAATCATCAAAAAATGGGGGATAAAAATGTCAGACTAGAATGGTTACCAAGTTATACTAAAATTCAAGTAATAATACAAAATGCTTGGAATTTCACTTGTATTTTATGCATTTCTTTAGCTAACATAAGTAAACCATCTGTAGAAATAATATTAACTGATGTTGAAGCAGAAATTGAAGTATTAGATGTTGATAATTGCTCTCAATTTTTTTTTCTCAACAGTCTCAACTAAGAGTATTGCCCTTGCTGGAATATTTTATTCAGTAGTTTGCCCTTTACTTACACCGCTTTTCGTAAAAAAATCTACAAATAGTCTAATTTATGATGAATTAATTAAAAATGCACTAAATAAAAATAGTTGAGAGTCCTACAAATATTTTAAGAGAAATTAAACCTCTTTTCGACTTTTGGTTCTGATTTTACACCTATTTGCAAAATACCATATCAACCTTTTTGCAGAATCAAAAATATCTTCGGTCCAGAAAAATCACGAATTTTCTTGAAAAATTAGATAACAGAAAATGCCGGAAAATACTTTTTTCATTGTTCTCAATGTCTGGAAGCACATATTTCATTGTGGGAAAAAAGCATAACTAGCTAATAATAATTATATATATTTATCAATGTGAAACTTTAATTTGAATTTCACAACAAGAAAGAGTGGACAAAAAAGTGGCAAGCCCCTTTTTGTAGTCACAGAAGGGGCTATAAAGAATGTAATATTTCACAAAGAAATGTATTCTGTAGAAAAAACAAGGCTTGGAAATATTAAATATATTAAAAAACGAAAAATCAAAATTCCCTTCAAGAAAGAATAGAAATAGAGTGGATATGGATAATCCACTCGAGTTGTACAGTATTTTTTTCTACGACCAACTAACAAAAATCAACAAATATTACAAACTACTTTAGGTTATTAAGATAAAATAACTTAATTAAAATTAATTTATGACTTTTACTAATTTATAAAAAAAAAAATAAAAAAAAAACAACAAAAATTAATTTAATTTGTCCCCGTCTTAGATTTAAACTCTATACTATACTATAACCTTACCACCATCGAAGCGCTTAAATTTTTTTTTGCTTTAATACTCATAATTAAATTGACTTCCTACAGTTTTATTAAAATTAATGAATCGGGTCGGTGGTGTAACAGTCTAACGCGCTTATATTCATTTATAGGCAAGTTTATGATCCGAGAATGCCAGGCTTCGAATCCCAGAACAGACCATGTGGATTTTTAATTAAATTGCATGGTTCGGTATAGGATTTGATGTGTGCCGTATTAATAGAAATTCAATTTCTGTTGATATGACATGCAGATTGTAAAATCACCATGCATTACCGTCTCGATGATGGTGGGTGAGATTTTCCTCACCTGTAAGTCAAATGGCACCATCAATCATCTTTAAGTCGCCCCGGAGCGCCACGCCAAATAATAATAATAATATCCGTCCCTTTCCCCGCACAAGCTCAGCTTTTGGGGTTAAAATTCACTCGTAAGGGGGTGAAGTAAGGAGAGTATTATTTTTTTTGCGTCCTACGAGGAGACCAAATCTTTTAGACCAATTAGCCTAACATCATTTCTTCTAAAAACATTGGAGAAATTGATCGATAGATATATACGGGACGATGTTTTACGGGATAAACCGATACATCGATACCAGTTTGCCTACCAATCTGGAAAGTCTTGCGATGCAGCCATACATAGGCTAACTCAACAGGCTGAACAAGCATTGGAAAGCAAAGAAATAGCACTAGGAGTCTTCCTAGATATAGAAGGAGTCTTTGACTCTGCTTCATACAATTCAATACTGGGAGTAGCCCATTGCATTACGAAGTGGGTAGAGTTCATGCTTAATCATAGAACCATTACCAGTAATCTCCTTAACACAACAAGAGAGGTCTCAGTTAACAAGAGATGCCCGCAGGGAGGAGTGTTATCTCCTCTTATGTGGACTTTGGTGGTTGATGACCTCTTATGGGAGTTAGAGAGAGAAAACTTATACACGCAAGCATTTGCAGACGACATAAGCATCGTAGTAAACGGTAAATTTGGGACTGTTGTATCCGAAAGATGGTGCCTTAAAGAGGGACTGTCCACGAACCCGACAAAAACCTCTGTTGTTGCATTCACAAGAACAAGGAACCTTCAAGGAATGAAGGAGCTTTATATGTGGGAATCACTCTTGATGACAAGCTTAGCTTCTGCAGCCATATACAAAAAACAACAGAAAAAGCTGTAAGAATACTATGGGACTCAAAAGCCGGGAAAATAGGGAAAAAACGAATCAATCTTGTATACAGACGGTTCGAAACTGAAAAACAGCACAGGAGCTGGGATCTACCATGTGAACTCAGGGAGGACAATTAGTTTGAACCTGGGGTCACTGACAACAGTCTTCCAGGCTGAAGTAACAGCAATAAATGCCTGCGCTAAATGACTCTCTTAGAGATAAGAGGGTCGTTATCATGACAGACAGTCAGGCAGCCCTTAAAGCACTGAAAATGGTAGAAGTACAATCTAAATCAATATTTGATTGCCAACAGTTCTTCCAGGCCCTGGCAGAACATAACAAGGTCACCCTTGAATGGGTGCCAGGACATGAGGGAGTGTTTGGAAACGAGAAAGCAGACCTCCTAGCAAGGAAGGGAGCACAAAAAACTCTTATTGGACCAGAACCCACGTGTGGTATCTCATACCAACATGTTAAATGGGTGTTAAAGAAGCAAATAAAAAGAGAACAACATAGGCTCTGGATGGAACTTCCTGGACTTAGATAGTCCAAAAGATTCATAGAGGGGCCATCCACGAGCAGACAATATCAACTGCTAAACCTTAGCAGAAGCGAACTCAGGGCTGTAATAGGACTCCTTACGGGAGTTATATCCCGAAAACGTCAGCGCAGTAAAAGCTGCGCGTCTTTTTCCCGCCCAGGGAGTGTCATGGGCCTGGTAGATAGGTACTATTTTACATGATATGTGGTTAAATAGTCACTGCCATATTAAAAATGGAGGTTTTCCTCATTGTGTTCTAACTGTACCTAAAAATGAACATTAGCTTATTAAATTAATAAAGCAAAAAAAATTCTTTTTAGGACTTTTCAGTTTTAAAAAACTCCTGCTACACTTTTTAAAGCGTTTTATTAAACAATAGTAAAAACGAAAATATTCATAAGTTCAATCAGACGGGCATAACCTAACCTCATTCTTGAGCTTCTTATTTACTCTACGAACAAAATATAATAATTAGTAATAATATTTAAACCATTTTTCTCTTTCACTGATCATTTCCAGAATATTCGGAGCCTCGGAATGTTTCTTTGGTATTTGTTAAACAATGGCACACAATCAATTTATTAAACACTGAGGAGGAGAAAGTAAAGTAAATTTTATTTGACTACATTACATTTGATTCACAAGTTTGTAGCAAGTCATGACAACAAAAAGAAAAGTTAAAAGGTTACAGCTGAACGTACCTCTATAGGCAGCAAGGTATAACAGAAAATTTAAAATATTAATACAATTAAATTAAATACAATACAATTACGAGCTCACAACTTCAAATATAAAATAACAATGGTCAATTACAAAATAAAATTAGTAAAATCTAAGAAAAAGGAAAACATTTACATCAATAAAAATTAAAATAGAATAAGGCAGTGAGCATGTTCCATGTCCCTCAACGCTGGTTCCAACAGGATCATAGTACCAATTTAAGTAGAGTTTAAATCGTTAATTTAAGTAATGAATTTAAAGCCAATGCAAGCAATGTGCTTTAAATGAAATGTTCTATGTATTCATTAACAGAGTAAAAACAAAATCACAGCATAAACTGTTTAAGAGATTTTTTAAACTTATTTAAAGACATTTTTTTAAATTCGTCTGGTAATGTGTTGTAGAAATTTAAATTTAGTGAATTTTTTGAGATTTAGTTAAACGATATCGTTTATTTCTAAAATTTGTGGCAAATCTAGTGTTGTGATCATGTACATCCGAATTTTTCCCCAAAAAATTCCTCTTTTTGTGAATCTCCACAAGCATATAATAAAGAAATAATGTAGGTAAAGGCATTATCCTAAGTTTAATAAATAAAGTTTTACAAGGTTCACGAAAACCAACATCACACAATACTCTTATGGCCTTCTTTTGCAATCTGAAAATGTCTAATGCAGCAGAAGCATTTCCCCATATAACAATGCCATAGGATATATGCGAGTGAAAAAGTGAAAAATAGGTCAATTTTTGTACGTCAAAGCTTGTTGAATTTTTTAACTGCCTTAAAACAAAGAGTGCCGTTGCTAACTTACTTTTTAGGTATTCCACATGGACATTCCAATTAAGATGTTCATCTACAAATACGCCAAGCAGCTTTACACTTTGAGTGTCACTCTTTGAGTAGGTCGTAGTGAAATAAAGATTTTGGATTTTATTATTATTCAATTTAAGACTATTTCCTAGAAACCATTCTTCAGCTTTTGAGTGTAAATCTTTTGATACTAAATCGAGACTCTCAGTGTCTTTAGAAGAGTAGACATATAGGTACATTTTTTTATTCTGTATGGAAATTATCACTTTTCTCTATTTTGAGCAATTTATCTTTCAACGTCAACATAATGTGATTGAGTTGAAAAGCTAGGTTATGCTCTAAAAGAAACTTTATTTCTTATTAAAACTATGTAGTTTTAAAAGAGCCCTATCGTTTACTACATTAAATAAATTATAAGAGTTATGTTGAAAAATTGTAGAAAATGTATCTAAAAGGTTCTGGGATCAATTTAATTTAAAGTATAATCCTAAAACACTTTTTAAAACTAAGTTTTAAAACCTAATTAAGATAACTGCTAAAAAGTATGCCTCTTTAACACCAAACACACCTTAGGAGTATCTTCAAACTAAATAGTTCTAAAATTACTTATTAATTAACCCTTACAGGATAGCGATAAAGCATAGTTTACTTTAGGATAAACTAGTTTTCTTAAACAGATTTAAAGGAATCTATAAAACCAAGTAATAAGATCAATTTATCCTGTAGTCCTATTAGCAAAAAAAAATAACTGTAATAAAATAATTATTAATTTTTATGCTTTTACAAAATCCTAATAAAACATAAATAAAACTTGTTTCTCCTAAAAATGTTACTTGGGAATTAGTTTGACAGAATTGTCACTTATTTAAAATTAAAAAAAAAAAATAGTTAATCAGTAGTTTAGTGATCAACTGTGAATGGTCGATTTAATTTTTTTGCAGTGTTCTCAGTACCTAGAATGGATATGAAATAAATTCATTCGGTAGAACTACATTAGCAATCTTTTTTGTTTTGTAATCGTGCATTCATAAGCTAATATCCATGTGTTATTAGTCTTCCTCAGAAATATTTGAGGAATATTCTGATCTTCTGGCAATTTTTTTCAGATGAACCAGTGGGCTCCGAAAATGAAACTCCTGAGAAATTGTTAAAACATCATATTATGTAACACGAACTGGAAGGCGAAATATCCCACCAAAAAGTTTTTAAAAATCAAACTCAATTATAGTTTTGACAGTTTATAATTATTAACCAAATTCCGTCAAAATCAGGAAATGAAAAATTCATGGAACTAATTTTTCAGAAAAAGAATTAAATTTAAAATAATTAAAAGACCTTTTAAATATGATGAAAATTATTGAACGTTTATAATATTTTAGAAAAATTTCCTTCACATTACCATTACATAGGCCATGGATTACATTTAATTACAACTAAAATTACCAATTATTTTTAAAAGCGAATGTAATTGTCAGTAGGTGTACAAATTTATGTGTCAATCCCCTTGAGGTTTATTCATAATTTATTTAGGAAGAGAAATCATTACCGGAACAATAATAGACAGAATTTTATTAAAACTGAGGAAATATGGGAAAAGATCTAAAGGAAAGTCAACTAACCCATGAAAAAAAAAAGCAGTAATATTGAAATTTATATAAAAAAAAAGTGCTTAAGAAATACAAAGGTATTCTAGGAATACCTATAGAGCAAAATAACTAAAATATATATCTACTTTATTTAAAATGGTAAAGGAAAAGCCTATGAAATTAATTAATTAAAATGTCACTAAAAAACGATAGAGTTTTACTTACTGTATTAAAACGATAATATATTAGATGCTTTAAATCTTTGCACATTCTGATTTGTCTCATAAGTTTATACTTGTATCTGTACATTCCTGTCAGTTGACCAACATGAGCAAAGATATATTGTAGACCATCAGCTAATTGGAAAGCATCCACATTGTTTAAACGGTATTGAACATGAGAATCAATTATAAGTTTTGTTAGCCTCAATATTTCTCGGCATAAATGGAAAGCTGTAATGAGATTAAAACATAAATCAATAACTATATTCACAATCATTTTAAATAAGATTAATTATAAATTATGTCAAACATTTACCATTTCCAAACCGTGATTTCTTTCTTTCCTTTGTGGTTAATGTCTTTACTGGTTTTAAGTTAAAATTATAATCCAAATGTAGATAATTCAAATTTTTTCTGTGAATAAGTAAATTCAACATGTTGTAGCCCTGTCTACACACTTGTAAACCAGCTTCAACCCAATCTAAAGTAGTGGTTTGGAAGAATTTAGTTGATTTGAATGATCTAAAAAGATATCTTTTCTTTTGTGCCTTAGGAGGTCTGTGTTTAAGAGCATTTAGAACATAATATTTGAGCAATTTTTGGTAACTGACTCGTACTTTAACAGGTTGTCCTGGTGGGCAATGTTCCATATACCACGGTTTTACCAAAGGTACATCAATGGCTCTTCTGCAACGACCTGAAAAAGTTATTGATTACAAAATGTAAATAAATTAGAAATTACTTAATTAGACAGGTACGTACTAAAAAATATTCAATTACCTGATCTCATATTAAATGGTCTAGGTGCCCACAACAAAGCTATACCATTAGCAGTGTTATCAGTGTACAAAGGAGTTTCCTGCAAAAATGGTTGTACAGTTTCAGGTAAAATATATTCTTCATCATCTTCTGGTAAAGGTTCCAAACTTTTTACAGCATGTCTATGAGATATTGGGTTAATTAGAGGATCAAAATAAAATGCAGGCAAATCTGGATCCTCAGTTTTAATGTAAACTACATTCGGAGCATGGTACCTAGAAATAATAAATACAATTGAAACTCATCAAAAATAGAAAATAAATATATTTGATTTACAAATTATTGTTTGTAATGTTTCAGCATTTCCAGTTTATTCTCCAAGATGGAAAGAATATCATATTACAATTGATATGCCACATATTAGTATACTTATTTTAAGACAAATAAATATAAAACTTATGTGGATAATAAAACATATTTTTCAATTGCACTTGCTTAATGTACTTACCAAGATAAATGTACAAAATGTGGCATGTTATTGTATAAATAAGGAAATGCTATCCTGTATTCAGTTCTTATAGGCTGCCTGATTATAATTTTATTTATATCATTAAACTCATTCCAATCTTCATCCCTAAAAATTGTTAATAATTAATGATAAATTAGCATCAGTAATGTATAAAAACTTACGCAGGGTTCATATCTTTAATAAGTGGTTCAAATTTAGGTCCACCTGGAATTGCCATGTTTAGAGCTTTGGCTGTAAAGAAACTTTTTGTGTCAAATAAGTAGAAATAATTATCATCAACAAGATCTGTTAACAGTTGATTAGCCAATCTGTATAATGTTGCCATCATGGGTAAAGACAAATTCCATTTTCTATAAGTTGGACCATTGACATATTTTGAACCAACCAATGGTTTGTGGTCATAAAACCATTTTGCAATTGCAGAATCTTCTTCTGCATCTAGTTCAATTTGGATTGCTTCTAAAGGTTCAACATCTAAAACATTGTCTGCATAATCAAGTGGAGGTTCCTCATCATCAAATGGTGGGAAACGCATTCTTTTGAAATGTCTTCTATCTCTTTTTTCTCTCCTCATCATGATCCACATTGTACTTAAAAAATAATTGACTAATTATTATTATGATTAGGCTTAACTTAATTCTGCTATTTATTTCTGTTGAACTTGAGGTACTTATTTATGGTTATTATCATTTTTATTTTTTTTAATATTAAGTAGTTGTAAATATGAAACACCATTGAAGCTTGTAGACTTCATTTCTTATTTTGTAAGCTTTAATGTCTATAAAAGCAAAACCTGAACAATATGTGAACACCTTTAATGAAAATATTAATGACAAACAAGAAAAACTTGGAATGAAAATTCGAAATTCTAGTTACTTGAGTTATGATATGAAAGAATAGTACCTAATCAGTAGTAAGAATGTGAATATTACTCAAAAGTTTTGTGTTCACAGAGAACTAAAATATTGCTGCCAATACATACACAGTATGGTAGTAACAAGTATACTTACCCCCACTGAGCAATATACACTGGTTCAATAACCCATGGGATTTCGTTTACAAAAGTAATAGCTCCTGTAATATGATATAATGCTTTAACATCTCTGATCTGCTCCCATGGCATAGGCATATTTTCTAGAAGCTTCATAACAGCATGAGGCATATATTTTAGAGCTCTAAAATGTTAAAAATGTAAAATTAAATATTTTGCTACTTTAGTAAATTAGCATTCACACTGGTCATGTTTTTCATTTATTATATATTATCAGTTGTAAATATAACTAGGAGTTTAATATAACATGGAATGTATTGTCTATATTATCTGAGGCTGGTTTAGACATTTTACTCTTAATTTTGTATATTTAGTGTCAAAAATGTTAATCCTAGAACACTAATATGTGATAAAAGTGATGGAAGACCAGAATATTTTGTTCAAATTCCCCTACTATCTCCAAGTTCTGTTGTGTACCTTCCTGATTAGTTATTTAATCACTGTGATTGTAATAATTTTCTCGAGATTACTTTAATAAATACTTTATTTCAATTAAGTGTTGTAAATTTTAGATTTTAGTGTTTACGTTTTTTATACAGGAACTTTTGGTTAGAAAAAATTATTTTGTTAGACTTCGTTTTATCTAAGTAAATATTACAAAAAAAAAAAAAACGTAAAACATATAACTGGCGGAGAAAGCACTGAAATTGAAAAAATTGAAGAGATCATGAATAGGCAATTGCCACTGTGCATCTTTTTTGGAATGGTCAACATAGACAGTATCAAGACTTGTCATATGTACCAAAAATAAAATGCACCTTTTTTGTCTTCAATTCACAATAAAACTTAGTGCCAACCCCTAGATGAGACATATACAGACTATTTCCAAAATGACAACACACCATTCATCAAAACATCTGCAGCATTTGCAAGATTAAAAAAAACTTAGTAAATTCTTAACTTTTGGACAGAAAGTTTTTATTGTCCAATTCTTCTCCGATGCCCTCATCTAGGGCCTTATTGCTCTTCAGATTAGTCAAAACGGTAATTTATAAGCATTATTATATGTCAATGCCTGTTTGGAATAAAGCTTAATTTTTATAAATACAACTGGACTATGGGGTCTATTCTGTAACAATTCCTTTATATTTAACGGCCTTTAAAAATATTTTCTTCTTTACTTCTGTCATTATTTAAACGGATCTTTAAAATACATTAGAGGATTATCTTAAAGAAATCTGTTTAAATAATGACAGAAGTAAATTAACGAATACAAACATATTTTTAAAGGTCGTTAAATATAAAGGAATTGTTACAGAATAGACCCCTATGTCATTAATTTATTTTCCCATTCTTGTAATATTTACAACACATTAGTAAGTAATGTGTATAAAAACCATATTAGTGTTCTAGGATTACAGAAGTTAAATATCTAATTCTGCCTTAGATTAGGGTGACCATATCTTTTTTGACCCAATGCTGGATTCTAAACATGCATAAAATACAACATTGATAAACTTTGGAAATGTGAGAATCTTTTTTTTGCTCTGCAAAGATAATTAGTGATGGATCGCTTGGAAAAGCCATAGACAAGTCTAGTCTGAAAAGTTGACTAGTCCAAGAACACTTTTCAAAAGTGGAAAAGTGTATTGCGTGTGGGAGAAATTAAATTAACTAATTTGTCTGAATTTCTTACAAAGGCAAAATATACTTTAAAAAAGAAGAAATGACAAATAATTACTGACTTTTATAACATTTTAAGGATGTTTTCAAATTTTCGTTTCATATTTTATTAATAAACACATGATAAAATGATCAAAAAATCAAAATATTTAAAGTATTTTATAAATGATTAAAAAAAAAAACAAAAATACAAATATTGTTCCCAAAGTATTAAAAAAAAAACATGCAGGTTGAAGATTTTACTGTTTTCTATGCCCAAGGTCAACTTTTCATTACTTTTCTGGACATGTCCGTCGGGTAGGGATGCGCAAAATTTTTAAAACATCGATGTTGACATCAAATGATACATCGAATACAGACTATCGATGTTGTAAAAAAATCGGAAAGAAAACATCGATTTTTGTAAACATCGATGTTTTTTATAAACGAACAAATAAACATGACAATGGAAAGAATTTTATTTTTATTTATTACGATCCTTCTTAGATAATAAAATATGAAATCTATGGTATGATCGTACCCATAGATCGTACCTCCCGGCTGGAATTTTGTAAAGTGTTAGGCGGGACCATCAGGAAGTGTCATATGTAAGGATTTAGTTTTAAAATTCCTGCAAACAAGACGTTAGTCAACTGAGGACCGATTCCACCGTTGTGTTAAACGGAGTTTAAAATGATATTTTTACATTAACAATGTCATTTTAATCTCCGTTTAACACAACGGTGGAATCGGTCCTAAAAACTAAAAACATATAAAATACACACACTTGACATGACTCTTTAGCTCAGTTAAGCATTGAACATGTAGTCAATTTTGCATTTCGCGACGCGGTTCTTCAATTCACAATAGATGCATTTTTTTTTTTATATTTTTGAAAAATATGAAAATTAAATAAAAATACGTATTATTGTTGTTTATTAATTTTAAATAAATTTTATTTAGCATAATATTAATAAGAATAATGTCAACGTATTCAACTTAATATAGTTAGTAGATAATTTTGACACTTGCTGCGATTACAAAAGATGCCACTTTATAAGTCAAAATTAGAATAACTTTAATTATTAAAAAATGTTAAGATTAAATTTCTGATAGGAACATTGCAAAAAACACGCTTAATTAATAAATCAATTTAATTTCTACGATTAATTATATTAATTATTAGATGGAATAAATCATTATTCAAATGGGAAAAAATAATCAAAATCAAGAACTTTAAATGTGAAAAAGCATAAATATAAAATTAACTGGAACTTTACAAAAGTATGGGAATATACAGTAGCCCAATTCATTATCTTTCTCTACCTTGCCGAGATAAACCGATAGACGAGCTGGACTACATCAGCGAAAGGTAAAAAGTGGTAGAAAGCAGGAACAGCCAGTGTCGTCCTAATGTGTGTTTATTATTTAATTTAATGGTGGTAAATTTTAATTGTTTCTAATTTTGACTAAATTATTTATAAAACTGTGTTTGATAAAAAATGACTAACCAATATTTTTTTGTACTTCCAATCAAAGATATTAAAAAATAAAGATTGGAAAATAATAGTTAACTTTAAACCAATCTGATACTTTTAAAATATTTATCATTACAGTTTTCATTTTCTTGTCAAAACTTGTTAATTTTCAAGAAAATGTGTTATTTTGCATAGATATGTATAAATATTTTTAGTTTTTTTACAATAAAACTATGTCACTGTCGTTTGTTTCGATTATTTTGTTCAGATTAATAATGGATTTAGATTTTTAAAATAGCAAACGAACCAGAACTATTACTAATTATAAGTTCACCGACCAAATTTATTTTTATATAACCAACCTTCCTTCTCCGAAAACATTGAATTTAATACCAAAAATGGTTTATTTTTATTTGTTTTCTTTTCGCAATGTATTCAACTTAATATAGTTAGTAGATAATTTTGACACTTGCTGCGATTACAAAAGATGCCACTTTATAAGTCAAAATTTGAATAACTTTAATTATTAAAAAATGTTAAGATTAAATTTCTGATAGGAACATTGCAAAAAACACGCTTAATTAATAAATCAATTTAATTTCTACGATTAATTATATTAATTATTAGATGGAATAAATCATTATTCAAATGGGAAAAAATAATCAAAATCAAGAACTTTGACTCGATAATGAAGAATATACAAATAAGTTGTTTTACTCGGGATTCACTAATTCAGGATAAATAATATTTTTATTAGTACATTTCTAATTAGGCTACCTGGCCAAATTTTAAATCAGTAAATCGAAAATAAAAAAATAAATACCTACATAATAATAAAAGTATTAACATTTTTAATAAAAAAAAATATCTCCATCTATGGGCGGTAAATCACGTAAAATTAAAAAACATCGATATTAGATAAAAAAACATCGATGTTAAATAAAAACATCGCATAAAAAATATCGATAAAAACATCGATAATCGAAAGAGAAAAATCGATGTTTTTTTAACATCGATACATCGTGCGCATCCCTACCGTCGGGCTAGTCCAAAAATTACTTTTCATGAAAAGTCCTATCACTAATAATAATACATTACAACATGAAGAGAACTGAATGACCTTTTTTAGGTCTGTTACAAATATGGTGTATTGCTGTAAAAGATCCAATGCTGGACAGACCTTGAACATGCTTGTAATAAATTTATTTTAATAGCATATTAAAATTAAATTTTCAATATAGGTAAGTTAAATATTTATATTTTTATTACCCTAAGTAAACTCTCTTATCATGTCTGTATTTTCTACTACTCATATCACCATGATCTCTTATAATCTTCCTAATGTGTTCTGGAGGCATGTCTTCTTTCTGAGCCTCTACAAAACCCAGCTTTCTTTTATCAGCATACCTTTTTGACTGTAACTGATGCCATTTTTGGGCTACAACATAATTTAAATTAATACCCCATCTGATTTATTATACTAACTTACCTTTTTCTTGTAGTTTGTCTTCAGTAATAATGTCCGATTTAGGGTGAGGAGGTGGCATTTGTTGTTGCAATGCATGAGCATGGGCTTGAGCAGCAGCAGCCTGAGCTTGAGCATGAGCCGCCGCTAAATGTTGCTGGGCCATCATTGTGGCCCATGGATTGGGCCCCAATAAATAAGGAGGTAAAGACATTATAACCTAAAAAGTGTATTTTAAAATATAACTATTTAATTAGGAATGTATTTGTTAAACTTACCTTCTATTTACGCTTCCTCATCTACGATTATGAATATTATTATTCTTTACAGCACCATACAAGTTTAATACTGTTCTTCTTCAAACAACGCGTTAAAAACGTAAGTCAATCGACAAATGACATAAAAACACAAATAGAACCGCCATTTCGCTTCTCTTCTTCTCTTATTTTTAATGTGGCCTCGTACCTGTGGTGTAAAGATTACCAATTATTAAAACCGGTCGTTTCCGAATATTCGAAATAGCTCCAAATAGCCTTGGCTTTTATGGAACTAGCTTTCAGTTACTTGTAAATTAGGCAACACATAATACAAATATTTTATCAATGTGTGATCTACAAGTGTTCTGTGATCTACAAGCTGATATTGCTGATATATGCAATAATTATAGTGCGGACGCCTTACTTTGGCTTCTCTTCTTAGCGAATAAATGTTTTGTTTTCATCCAGTATTCATAAGTGCTAATTGCATGTGATTAATATAAACTATAAACATTAATAATAATAGTACGAGTATAAGGACAATTAAATTATTTCAAAAAGTGTACAAAAGTTTGTTTGCGCCTCCGCGAAAATCTGGTGGCCTCGCCTCCCCGTAGCGAAGGTGGAAACTACTGGCAGGCAGTCAATTCTTGCATTGTATAGGATTTATCGAGCAAGTGTAAGGCCTAGTCTACGGCTAAGAGGGTCAGGTACCCTCGGCTTAAGGGTACCAATACACGGGCGACAGGACTCCTTTTAGCCTAAGTTAAAGTTTAAGATTTAGAGAAAAGACTCTAATAAAATTAAGTGTGAAATACAGGTAGTGGGTAGGGAATCAGTGAACAAGATATGTCGGAGTTAGGAGACTTCAGCACCGATGATAAATCTGCCATATGATTGAAGCAAATGAGGAAATTAGGGAGCAAGGTGGCTCACAAGTCAACTGCCTAATTCGAGGTCTAATTACAATTTTGAACGCTGTTGCAGAGGCGAGGCTACAGGTCATGGGCACGGTGGTTGGGTTAAAAGACTCGGTCAACAAGAAAACCGAACTATATGTAACAGGATCGAAGATATGAGCAACGTCTTTTCACCCTTGATGGATTCACAACTGTAGGGAACAAAGTTAAAGAATTATGAAACCAAATATATGCAAATTATTAGTCCTAGAGTAACAGACGGATGAGATCTTAAATATAGCGAACACACGAAGAAACGAATGCTGACCAAACTCAAACCAACTGCCCTTGGCCTGAAACCTGAGAGAATAACCAAGCATGGCGATCAGGGTATCAAGACAACGACCTCAGAACTAGATATGGAGCAAATAGATAAAAACGCTCTCAAAAAAGCATGCCTCGAGATGACAATTGTCAGGAAGCTCAATCCAAAACTAGACATCTTCTAATTATGAAGAAGCCGATATAGTTGATGAACTCAGAAGAATGTTGCCAAACAGCGAAGAGGCAGAATAAGAGTATCGGCCAAATATAAAGTCGAGCCTAGAGAAAAGCACTAAAACCACTGGATAGTAGAAGTGAGTCCCGCAAGTAGAAAAAACTCCTCAAACTTGAAAGAATATACCGGGTGTTCAAATTAAAGCGTTACAGCTATACACAGCTTTTTATTAAAAAAAACGTTTCAGACGAAAGTTTTATAGTTTTGTGGGGAAAAACTTTTGGCTAAAATCGTTTTTTATAGCTAACCATAATATGGCCAACTTTTTTTTCGCGCAGCAACATTTTCAAGTAGCTGTTACTCAAAAAGTAAAAGTCCAATAAAAAATATATTTACCTCAAAAGTTTCTTATTTTTTTATGTACTTTAAGAATATGTAAGAAAAAAATGGGATTCCCATTTAAAAAAACAAAGTCCACCTCGATATGGCCATATTATGGTCAGCTGTAAAAAAATTAATTCAGCCAAAACGTTTTCAACTATAAAACTTTTGTCTGAAACTTTTTTTTCTAAAATGCATATTTTCGGCGGTTTTTAACTGTAACACTTTAATTTGAACACCCGGTATATCTAGGATGGTCCTCTTGCATAATTCGCGACCATATTATGGTTCTGAGATCTTTAAATGCCAAAAATTTAGACACCTGTAAAAATATTGCAGGAGTGAAGTGCCATGTGAACATTGTGGGGATAAGCACGAAACAAGAAGCTGCCGAAAGTTACAAGAAACGCCCAAATGTATCAACATGAGAGAGATAGCCCACGAAACAAGATCTCTAAAATGCTCTACTTTAACTAGAAGGCCATCAGACTTCAATACTTACCTTAGCAGACTATAATAATAATAATAATAATACTCTCCCTAATTCACTCCCTTACGAGTGAATTTCAACCCCTGAAGTCGACTGAACGATTTGTGTAGGGGAAGGGACGACTATTATTATTATTTGCCATGGCGCTCCGGGGCGACTTAAAGATGATTGATGGTGTCATTTGACTTACAGGTGAGGAAAACCCGGAAAACCTCACCCACCATCATCGAGACGGTAATGCATGGCGATTTTTTAATCTGCATGTCATATCAACAGAAATTGAATTTCTATTAATATGGCACACATCAAATCCTAAACCGAACCATGCAATTTAATTAAAAATCCACATGGTCTGGTCTGGGAATCGAAGCCCAGCAGTCTCAGACTCATAAACTTGCCTATAAATGAATATAAGCGCGTTAGACCGCTACACTACCGACCCGATATGGTAATTAAAGTCCCAGAAATGATAATGCAGGCAAATATACAAAAATCACGGACAGCCACAATCAAAAACAGGCCTCTAGCCGAAGAACACGGTGATAAAATACTGTCTGCAGGAACCATACACATATACACAAGATGGAATAAGAAAAATACCAAGCCTACATCCTTCCAATGTGTGCACATGTCGCTTACGAATCGCCACAAACCGCAACTCTGATAACAGGGAAAGACATCGATCTGCTATACATCGCCCAACTATCTAATATCTACATAAATGTCTGCTTTTTAAAAATGAGAAATATCAAATTGTTAATCACAAACGTATATATAACATGGGACCAAGGTCCCGAAAATCTAATTACACACATGAAGAACTCCTAAGTGCGTCAAATCTATACACTGCTAATAAAGCAGGTGAACTCTATACGTTTTCTACAGCAAATGGAGAAGAAAATATCGATCTCAATGCTATATAAGACCAGCTCTTGAACAAACTAACCACTTGGAAGGTAATAGAAGGAGGAAACTCCAGCAATCATAGGCCAATTTTAATCAAGATAGAGGAAACCGACCAAGATGTTGAAATACATAGAGGATATAACATTAGAAACGTTCATCTAGAGAGACTAGCAGAATCGGCTACTAGAGTAAACGAGGAGCTAAGCAACATCTCCCTTTTTAATATTTCTTGCATCGATAAATACAACGAAACCCTGAGAGATAGTAAGTATATTAGAGATAACGGAACACAGTTGCAGAGACTCCAAAGGCGAAAGTAGACTCACGCTTTGGTGGAGCAACAATATAAATGACAGAAAAAGCAAAGTAGGCCGATCAAGCTTCTCAAGCACATGGCGATGAAAATTTTGAAGTGGCCATTACTGAAGACACGGTAGACACCGCGGTTATAAGCATAACTCTGTACAAAGCCCTAGGCGGCGACGGAGTTCATGGTAAGATTATCCTACTTGCATATCCATACATCAAGAGAAACATAACACGGCTGTACCAAGCATGCTTCAGACTAAGGTTATAGGTTTGTTCCCACAACAAATCAGAGATATGTTTCTGATAGCTGTCAAACCAGAATTCGCGCGCATCTTGTGTTTCCAGCATGTTTATGATTGATCAGAAATATTGTTGGAACATCTGACAAAATGTATAAATGGTTGCATAAATTCTACGTTTTTATTTAGGCTAGGGTTAAAATTTGTTTGTAAGTTTTTACAAGTGTTATGTGGTTTTTATCAAGGCTGGGGTTTGGGCAAGGGGTAGTTTGACTTTTTTATTACTCTGTTCCTTTGTTTTGGCGTGCTATAGCAATTTTAATATTTTTTTTATTCTTATTTGTGATTAAAGCATTTTTTTTTTGATTCAAAATGAGCGAAGATTGTAAGTTACTAACAAATGTATATATATATTTGAATCTAATATTAATTATTTTGTAGATCTAGACCAGATCCTGCTTTTTTCCAATCCCAGAGCCTCACAACAAGTTGCTGCTTTACAGGGTCATGCTTCACAGGTTCATAACTATGCATTGAATACTTCAGAACCAGAAGTTAATTCCCAAACGTCATGGAATGTGAATAATACAAAACTACTTTTAGATTTGTACAAAAAATACAAACCTAAAGTTGGAACAAGAGAAATGAAATCTTTTAAACGGCTTTGGGAAACTATTTCAACTGAGGTGACTAAAACATTAAAAAAAATAATAAGCCCAAGCCAATGTGAAAATCGTTGGAGAGTTTTGGAAAGGGCATATAAAAAATATTTAGACAACCAAAACTCGACTGGTCAAAGTAGAAAGTATTTTGAATATCTAGAAGAGATGAACGATATTTTCAGAGGGAGACGAAATGTAGATCCCCCTATTTTACTGTCAAATGAGCCTCCTTCAGAAGAAATTCAAGTTTTGAATGAAGATAGTGAAGTTCAGGTTGAAGTAGAGAGAAAACAAGAAAATGTTAGGGTTCCAAGACCTTCTACGACATCAAAGAGGAAAAGAAATCCAATCATAAATAGAAATGAAACGCTGGAGTTGATGAGGAAAGATAAACATGAATATCATGCAGAACGTTTGAAAATTGAAAAAGAAAAATTGGAATCCCAAAAAGACAAAGTTTTAATATTAAGAGAACGAAACACTTTAATTAGAGAAAAAAACAACATTTTAAAAAATAAAAAATGTTGTTGCTCAAAAGAGTGAATATTTTATTTATTAGGTTGTTTTTGTGTGTTTTTATTATTATTTTTAAGACGAGTCAAGTTTATTATGTTGTTTTTTTTTATATCAGATTAAGATTATTTTTATATGTGTGTTATTCTTTGCTGTTGGGTTGTTTTCGGGTGTTTTTATATTTTTAAGAAGATTAATTTTATTTTGATATTATTTTTTATATTAGGTCAAGATTGATTTCTTACTGTTTTTTTTATATGGGCATTGGGCTGTTTTTTCATATGTGATTTTTAATTAGGTTTATATTTAACATTTTTCTTTAAAGTACGCAGGTACACAGTTTATTTACACATTTTGGATTTTTTATACTATTTTTTATTTATTCTGTATTATTTTTTATTATGCCAGTAGTTAAATTGGTATTATACTTTATTACTTATTTTCTGTAGATTTTTTTGGAAGGATCCACAAAGGATTTTTTATATTTAAAACTTGTGATGACTAAAGACTGTTCCTGTACATTATAGGTTTTTTTGTTTTTAGATTTTATTTATTTAAAACGTTATTTCCTTTAAAACTTTTAGATTTCATGATTTTTTTGTACATATGAAATAAAAATTTTTCAACTATGTAATTATTTATTTACACCTCTAATATAAATAACATCAAATAACCCATTATTCTAAGACATTTACAATATGGTTCCTTTTGTGTGTAGCATTTTGATTGATTTCTTCATACATGACTGGTCCTTCATCAATGTCCTCCAATTCTTCATGAATCAATTCAAAATGATCGTTTATTGAAAGATTATGTAACACACAGCAAGCTCTTATGAAATTAACAATTGTCCTAATGTTGCGAAATTTTATATGGTACAATTGTCTCCATTTTTGCTTCAATAAGCCATTGCAATGTTCTATTACCATTCGATTGCTGGACAGTTTTGTATTATAATTCAATTGATTTCTAGTTAGCATCCCTCTGTCTTTAAATGGAGTCAATAAATTAGGTAACAAAGGGTACGCACTATCACCAATTATGTGGTATTGTTCGCACTTATTTTGCAGTGAATCGCATAAAGGTGATGTTCTAAAAACTCTGGCATCATGAACTGATCCTGGATAACCAGTGAATAGGTCAGTAATCCTCATCTGATGGTCACATACAATTTGAGTCTGTAACAAAGCAATGTTATTAATATAAAGTTTTAAATATTAAATTATATGATAATATTGTTTGAGTGAGTTAAGTTATCTGTGAACGCATGTAAACCCTAAAATGCACGAATATTGTACAATGTTTTAGGTATATTCTAACGTTTTTAAATCAAAGAATTAAGAATACACTAGTAAAATTAATTAATCGTTATCAATATTTTTTGTCTAAAATTTAAAAATAATCTGTAACTGCTGTTATTTTCAACTGAATATACTGATGAGCAAATGTTGCATTCTAAACATTCTAGCTCATGATGAACATTTTTAATATTTATTTAATTTACATTTAGGATATTATAAATTTTATACTGTTTTCACCTACCTGAATTGAATAAAATCCTTTTCTATTTATATATGATTCTGGATCATCTATTGGCTTGTCAATTTTTATGTGCGTTCCATCTACTGCACCTACAATTCCTGGAAATTGATTCCGCAAATAAAAATTAGCCTGGCTCTCAACTCGTTCCTCTCTACTCGGCCACTTTATTACTTCTGGTGCTAAATTACTTAGAAAGTAAATCACTCTGATTAGAACTCTATGTAGGCAACTGATAGATATGTCAAACCTATCAGCAACATCACGGAAACTGGAAGTTTGATGTCCTGCGAACCATAAAAAGACAAACATATGTTTTTGAGCACTTAACTTTCCATGAGGACCAGACTGTGCTTTGAAATATTGACTATCCTCAAACCGATTTGCAATATTATTTCCCACTTGTTTGCTTACTCTGAAGTGTTCTATAAATTCAGTGTTAGTAAATTGTGGGACTGTCTCTTCAAAGAAATTTTTATTTTTTGGCTTTACTCTTTCTTCTAATACATCTTCTAAATCCGAATCGGAGGAAGATAACTCTGACATTTCTGATTCCTCAGATGATGAAAAGTCACTCATAATTAAGCTTTTTTAAAAAAACTATTAATTATTATAATGTATATGTATAACAAAAGTTAATTTAGGAAAACACAGAACTACAAAACAATACTTAATCTAAGAAACACACGAAAAACTTTAAATAAAAAACAATAATAATATAATTTAGGTTAGGCAAACAAACTCAAAACTCAAACGACAAACGATGACGAATGACAGATGACAGGAATAAATATCCACAGAACATAGAAAGCTTGATTAGGTATGAAATGCGCATGCTCGGATAATTCACTTGCGGATAATCCGCAAACCGCTCTGATAGTCAGCAAACCATCAGGGACATCTGTTGGAACCAAAGATATCGGATAATAGATACGCCTTGTATACATTACACTTGTCCGCAACTTTTTTTTGACGGTACGCTCTTCCTATGTTGTCAGATCTCTTTCATCAAATATCAAACATTAAATTTTTATTTAAAAAGTTACTATTACCTTTAATACAATCTAATAAAAAAAGGAAATAAAGAATTGAAAGCATCAATATAAGTTTTTTATTAATTGCAATCACTTAAGACTTTTAAGTAGCTATTTCTACATGTGTATCACATGGGAATATTAAACATTTTGGTATAAATCATTTAACTTTGGCAACCTAAGACATTTTGTTGATGTTGTCAAAGTGACAGATCAAGTTTTATTGTGATTTTTGTGGTTTTTTGTAGTTTTCAAGAATAATTTAAACCCTGAACTTTTTATTATGGACTTTTACGATGGGAAGGAAATGTATAGTGTGCCGAAATACGCAGAATAAGAATGTTATTCGGTCATTTCATAAATAAGATTATGTTAGCATAGACGTAGGCATATACAGGGAATAAGGCTTAATTTATTTAACAGTGTAAAGGCATTTAGCACTAGCATTGTTTATTTAAATAATAATGTTTTATATTTTCTGATCAGATTTCCTAGAGAAATTATTCAACGTGGAATTTGGCTGCAAAATCTATCCTTGGTGGAGGAAACCATTATGAAAATGAAAGAAGCCTTAGTATATGTTCTGACCATTTTTGTATGGCAGATATTTATGAAAATTTAAGTGGTAGACACATCTTAAAACATAATGCTATACCTATCAAGTAAGTACAGTATTTATTATGGGTATTTTTATTATATGTAAGCTCTAAAATTATACAGTAATCATCACATTTTGCAGAATTTTGGAAGAGGTAGTTGAAGAGGCGAAAAATGAAGAAGAAAAAAATCCTTTTTTAGTGCAGTTCGTAACAGATGCTTCAATAACAATCTCACATAGAGATTGTTTCAAAATTGTTATAAAAAATTATTAATTGATAATGAAGTGAAGTCAAATAAAACTGCCAATGCAGTTGCTTTAGATAGCACCAGCATCTTGGATTGTAGCAACACTAGTAGTCAAATTGCGTTAAATTTGTTACGAATCAGACACTAAAGAAAATTTGGAATTTACAAATGAGCTTCGTGACCATGATTACCTATCTATATATTTTCTGAGCGAATACATTCAGGATGTAGTTGCTTATATTTCTGGTTTTATAGCAAAATCCTTAAAGAAAAAGATTCACTGCAAACAGTGTTCTGCAATTGAACCAGTGAGTTCGAAAACCGTACAAGTCTCAAATTTGACATTTAAAAATAAGCCATTTCGTTTAAAATTTGTCTCTTCATCGATTGAGCTTAAAAACCGTACTAGATACCTAGCTGTTAATGTAGTACAGCTGATTATACCCGTGAAATTAGGTGAAAAACCGTACATATCTGCGACTCGTACGGTTTTTCATCTCAATAACAAAATAATGGTCAGTTGCTATGATAAGTTGGAAAAACACAAATACTGAAAATGATGATTACATAACTGAGATAACAGTTTTGATATTGTATTTTTCTTCCTTTTTGAATAAATATAAAATAAATCTTTTCTCTTCGACAGACTTTCTGTCTCAACTGTCAAAGGTGCTACTTTCTGTTCTTAATACACAAATAGCTATTTTGTCTTTTATTCCAAAATATGCTTTACAAAATATCAGTTATCTTATAACACTAAATAAATCTATTGAGCAGATTCTTCACCAAGAGTGTTTGTAAGAGTAATCATTGATAGTAAAATGACATTCGAAATGTCACAAAAGAAGCTTCCTTTAGTGTTTTTTCTATTCGGACAAATTAGAAATAAGTACCTATCTCTTGATAATCTTAAGCTAATGTGTTTTAGCCTTGTCCAGATATTATAAAATCATTGCTGATTACTGTCCTAAATGAGTTATTATATCATTACACAAATAATTCTAAAAATAGGTGTCGTGACATGCAATCCAAATGATATGTAATAGAAAGATCATATTTGTATATTTATGTATCTGAAATAAAATTGTTTTGTTGTTAATAGCTTTTTATTTCATAAAAAAGGTATTCCGGCAATATAATTATTCTTTTTTCAACCTGTAGAAAAGGTTTTCAAACAGTACCCATGTAAAAATAATAATAAATGGCTTTATATTTTTACTTGCTCTTTGCTCTTCATGTATTTAAAAAAAAATATATAATAAAATACTAACAAAAATGTTCTTCCACTTTGAGCTACCTACTATTTTAATCTATAAGAAAATATATAAAATGACTTTTTGAATGCCCTGTATAAATTGAATGTTTTCTTTAAATTTACCTTTGATTCCGAAGACCCATAGGTTATTGATTTGGTCATTAAATAATTTTTACTAAAAATATATGTAAACCCTCCCGAAACACTACGTCAATGTGCGACGTACGATTCCCCTTTCCCCGTCTGGTAAAACATGCGGACAGAAGGTGTATTGGGTATACAGTGTGTAGGGCGAGTCTATCTTAGATAATATGATGTCTATGGTTGGAACAGTGTACAACACGTTTGCAAACTGTAAGAAATCTTTGTGGGAACGCGAATTATGTACTGCGCAGAATCACGACGTCAGTGACTTGTTTCTGATCGCTGTGGGAACAAACCTATTATCTACTACAAAATGGAAGCAAGGTAAACTTGTTACAATCCTTAAGAGTCCTGATAAAGATCCAGTTGCTCCGAAATCACTAAGGCGATAACCCTACTGCCAGAATTAGGGAAAATCTTAGAAAGAATTGTCTAAAGTAGCTACATTAAGAAAGGCCCGAAAACTAACTCTTTAGCAATGCACAATACGGATTTAGAAAGAATAAACTTCGTGGCAAATGAGAGCAGAATCAGGTCGGCAGAAGCAACCTGTCTCAAAGTTATCCTAGGAGCAAACAGCTCCACAACGGCAGAGACTATGTATTTTGGCGAAACAACCTCCACTACACTTACATTTGATGTTACTCAAATTACTGGCTGAACTAAAGAAGACAGGATCGACCTACTTCGTAGGAAACCACATGGTAGCAGCAGACTACAGATACCAAAGGCAGGCACCTACACTCACTTCATCTTGAGTATAGAGAACAGGCTCTCCTCAAGCGAAAAGTGGTACACGTCCTATCCTGACACGGAAATTCCATGATCTACCTGCACAGGATAGGAAAAGCAGTCAGTCCAAACTGCATCAACTGTGGCGTAGAAGACACACCCGTATATTGTATCCTATTTTGTCGAAACTTCGACAACGAAGGAAATCTAATGGACATTCATTTTGGGGAACCCAATCCATCCTACTGCATTTCTCAACCTTATTGATAAACTTTCACACTTGGCTCAATTTGATCCTGACGACTTCCCTTGTTGTGCTGTTCGTATTTGAAAAAAGTAAAGCTCATTCAAAAAAGTTTATTTTTAGAAGTAGATAAGTCAAACATTAAAATATATATCTAAATATTATGACTTGAATATTAAAATGTCAGCAAATGTATGATGTTTATTGTTTTTGATTCCTTACAATTCTGAAATTGGCCTTAATATATTCTAATTGAATTTATTATTGTAATAATGTCAAAATGACATTCAAATACTAACCTTAGATATTTAGACAAATCAGCATTTACGATTTATAATTATTATGACAGATTACAACAAAAATTAAAATCACATACGAATAGCAAAATCGTCTAGCATTAGAGAATACCATAAGCACATGCTTGTCGTTTTGGTGATCGAACTTTGTTGAGAAGTCTGCTTGGCGCTTTCGTTGATATGCATTTTCAGCTGCAGTTAGAAAATAACCCCCTTTGACTTGTTCTAGATTAACACACTTCTCATTTATAAACTTTTAACATGTTTTTTAAAGTTTTTAGAATTTTAGATATTTTAATAATCTCCAAAATGATATGTGACAAATATTTTTTTTAAAAACGGGCATTTTTAAATGTATCTATTATTTTTAGCATAACTTTTTGTCTCTGAATTTGGGTATTTTTATAGATGTCTTCTTTATAATTTGAACAACCTATTCTATAGCTTCTGGAGCAATGTCGGTGGAAAAACTTAAATTTTCTGATCCAGTATGTGCATATTATAATTAAAATCTCTTCTAGACTCTGTCTTTCACAACATTCACTAGGAAGTAAATTTTCCCTAAAAAGAATTATAAAATATTTACAACATAATCATTCTATAAGTATAATTCATTTCATTACTAAGAAAAAAGATACACTTTGGAGTAGTTTATATTTTCATAAAATGTTTTCTTTCCAGAAAGCACTAAGATTTATTTTACTTTGTCTAGGAGAATACAATATAGCATTTATTTTTTAAATTTAATCTGCAAGTTTATAACGTATGGATTCTAGGATTTGAATACAAATTTCCATTGCTTCAGTTTGTAGGAAACCTGCGTAAAAAATACTAATAATATTTTACAATATAGGTGTACCGCCCATGTGTTTTATTTACTTACCTTTGAAACGACGTGGAACTTCTCCAAATTTGTTTTAGGGCAAACAAACATTGAATAATAATTTTTAGACTAACAACTAACAAATTTCGTTAAAAAAAACATTCTAGACACTCTAAAAACTTTAAAAATATGCCCTGGGAATATAAAATCACAAAAAATGTACAAACAAAACTGACAGTTCCCAAATGCTTGTTGACAGTTGTGAGTAGTTGGCGCTGGTATTTAAAATAGACGAATCACATCAGAGACCAGGAAGAAAGAGAAAGTAATAGATAAAAGGGTTCATATTAGCTTCAAACACATCCAGACCGTTACTTATCTATTATTCATTTGTTTATCTGGATACCTATTCTCTAACTCATGGGAGCACTCCCACACTCCCATGCTCCCATGCCAACGTTGCCAAGTCGACAGAATAACTTTGATCTACTATTTAAGGACCGATCCACCGTTGTGTTAAACGAAGTTTAAAATGACATTTTTACATTAATAATGTCATTTTAATCTCCGTTTAACTCAACGGTGGAATCAGCCCTTAGTAATTCAAATTTGCTTTGTGATAAATACGGACCTAATCTGGCAAGCCCGCAATTCTCCCTCCCATAGTATAAAATCTGACCTTACTACGCATGTACCTGGGCTAAAAGTGAGTAAGCACACCTAAGAGTAAGAGAGCAAAATATATGGGAGCACTCCCATGGGAGTGAATAGCTATCCTGAGGGTATATTATTTCCACAATAATATAAGAATAAGCTGAGACATTACATCGCTGGAACATCACGTCCAATAGGATTATAAGGTATCTCTGCACAAATTTGAAGAACAAGTAAATCTTTTGAGCTCTCAAACTGATGAATATCTTCTTTTAAAAGGCCTAAAAATAATTAATAGATTATCAATAAAAAGATAACTAAGAATGCATTCTATTCTATTCTACAGTAAATTCTGTTAATTTTAATTATTATACAGAATTTAAAAGAACATCAAAATTAAGAGAGAGATAAATGGCTAAGTTATTTCATTATGCGAAGTTGCCGATGCTCCTAGGTTTTCTGATGTTATGTGACATGGACTTTAAGCAGAGATAACCAGTTATCTCTGACTTTAAGTCAAATGAAAATGTACATACATTTTTACTTTCCTATCTGTATACAGATAAGGACATTTCTTAGGCAACCCATTTGCGGTATATTTAAAAACATATTTTATTTAATAAAAAGAAAGTTTCATCCATTAAACAGATGGGTGAAGGTCGACATTATTTCGGATCTTAGACTATGTGTGTGTGGTGTGTGTGCGTGTGCGTGTGTGTTTATGTGTGATCCTCGATAACTCATGATTGGATTAAAAGAAAAACACCAAATTTTAAACTTAAGCTTTATTCCAGCCTCCAGAGTGGACAGAGTCGGAACATTGGGGGGGGGGTACTTTATGGGTGGTCATTTTTATATTTTATGGAATATATCTGTTATTTTCGCTTGGAGAAGAAAATTCTTCAAATAAAAGTTACTTACAATATTATCTATAATTTTTGTTTTATGTAAAATTTTCCTAAAATGGTCCGTATTCGGGAAATTTGACAAAATGTAAAAAAAATAATTTTTTATAACAATTGTTCAAGTAAAAATTGTTTGTAATATAATTCTGTATAATTTTTATTTTATACATAATTTCTCTAAAACCGTATTCGAGATATTTGAGAAAATGTTTAAATTTCGAATTTTGAAGAAAACTCAAAAACGAATAAAGCAAAAAACATTAAATCTTAAACTTAAGTTTTATTTCGGCCTAAGGTGACATGATTAGATTTTGGACAAAGTCGGAACATCTGGGAGGGTACTTTATGGGAGGCCGTTTCTATGTTGGTTGATGATGGCCATATGAAGGGTAAGTAACTGGATTGGGTAAGAACGAGGTGAAAGTCAAACGGCTTTTGACTGTCTCAGACTCAACCCCCCCAACACTCCAGGAGGGTTCCGTCCCGCGCTTGTAGATGGAGAAACCGATGATCACTTGCTACATACTCAACGAGTGGACATGAAGTCAGTTTCGGATTGCGGTATTCACTATTCATTGTAATATCTCACTCATACATTAATTTAGAATATTTTATTAATATATATATTTTGTGGAAGACATTTTATTTCTATTATATATTATATAGCTGAATTATATAAAATGTAGGCATATTTGTACTTCAAACAGTACTGCTGGTCAAAGAGACACTATCGAATTGTACCTGGCACATGGCCTTTATTTAGCAGTCAGTATTTAAGGTAAAGGTCCTGCAATTTCCCGTTAACTTCCCAACAATAGGCCATTAATTGCCAGTATATTTATTTCAACACATTAAAGGGCAAATGAAGGCCTTTTAACTGGATTTGATGGCTAAGCCCACTTAACAAATTTTTAAAACTTTTTCATTATAATTCGTTGCCTGTTATAACTTTTTACTTGTAATAAAATTTTGAAAATATTAATACAAATCATATTTTTTTTTCTTTTAAAATATTTAAAAATTAAACTCTTATCGACAACTTTTTTAACATACTCGTGCTGCTACTTTACATTAAACCATTAATTACCTAAACCAACCATGGCATCCAAAACGCATGTTTAGAAGAAATTCATATTTAATAAGACTTATTGAAAATATTTAAAATTGGCAACACCTATGCCATACCCATTTAAAGTTCAAGGTCATAGAAATCTCATTTCAAAATCCTTTAATCTTTTCCCGGGTTTCGCATCTCTTGTAGTTAATCTGTGCTTTAATAACATTAAAATTTTTGTAACCATTATTTCCATTCAAAAGAAAAGACTTGTATTTCGTGCAAAACTTTTTAATAAATGCAAAGCGCTTTCGGCTTATTTGCCATCATCAGTGCTTATCTACAAAAATTGTGGATGTAAACTTACAATTTAAAAAATATAAATCTGATTACGACTTTTAAGTCAAGAGTTAAAATTGTATATATACGGTTGTTTGAACAAATTAACAATTAAAAGATACAAACAAAGTGACAAAAATCCAGTATTGGGAATAGTGAGTGTGGGATAAGCCCTTACAAATCATATCTGATCTCCAGAAGCAAGTTAATTTGTGTGGAATTAAGGAATTATACCACCTTCACCATTCCCACAATTGAAAACATGTTAACAAATTAGTTAAAATTTAAAGAAATTTACAAATAGAGGGTGACTGTGGAAAATATTTTTTACAAATATTATTACAAATATTATTTGCAAATAGAGGGTGACTGTGGAAAATATTTTGTAAAATATTTGTAAATGTCTTTAAATTTTAACTAATTTGTTAACTTGTTTTCAATTGTGCGAATGGTGAAAGTGGTGGTATAATTCCTTAATTCCACACAAGCTAACTTGCTTCTGGAGATCAGATGTGATTTGTAAGGGCTTAACCCACACTCACTATTCCCAATACTGGATTTTTGTCACTTTGTTTGTATCTTTTAATTGTTAATTTGTTCAAACAACCGTAGGTATATATCCAATTTTAACACTTGACTTAAAAGTCGTAATCAGATTTACATTTTTTAAATTGCAAGTTTACATCCACAATTTTTGTAGATAAGCACTGATGATGGCAAATAAGCCGAAAGCGCTTTGCATTTATTAAAAAGTTTTGCACGAAATACAAGTCTTTCCTTTTGAATCTAAACTACGTGCACACAGCTGTCAACCTTTTTTTGTTATTTTAACACATTATTTGTTTATTACTAATTAATTTATCTGTTTAGAACTAAGTTTTATTGTTATTAATCAAGATTTAACAAGTTTTTAGATCAATAACGCTTTTTTTGACTAACACCTTTCTTTTGACATACTAATCAGTTTAGATAAAACATTTCTATAAAATTATACTAAATGTTGGTTGGTACTTACATAATTTTTGATATATTGCATCGTACACTGTTATAAAAAGGTTATCACATAATACCCTAATAAATTTCCCTATTAAAATTGAATGGATACATTTATACAGTGTGACCCATTTAGATTGGAAACACTCCTTTAAAATTTAAAGGTATTAACCAATTTGAATCATTTTTTTTTATCAGGTGATAAAAGATCTACTTTGGGACAAAATTTAAAATGTTTATTTTAATTTTTAGAGTATAATACGATACTTTTTCGTAGTCAAAAATGGGGAATTTTAATTAGCGATTTTTTTATTAAAAAATTACTACGCCATTGGATTAAGAGTATCTTCTAATAGCTGCGACCAAAATTTCATAAAAATATAATTATTAATAACGAAGCTATGACCACTTAAAATTCCAATATTTACTAAGATAACCGTCACAAAAAAACATTCAGTATCAACAGATATCCACGGAAATTATTTTTTCCAATAAATCACCACTGGATAAAAAAATTAAAAAAGCAAAAATAATTAAAATTACATTTAACTTTACACGAAATTAAACTAATACAATAAAACCTAATATTATTTCAATTTAAATCTTAGTTGCCGTGAAGGTGATGCTACTGTTTGACACTTTTGTAGTAGAGGCGACTAGGATCTAATTATTTGTTAGTTAAGTTTGTTACATTATTCAATTTTGTTATTAGTTTCATTAAACATTTATGCCATTTTAAACATTTTTTCATGCAGTAGTGGTTTATTGTTAGATTTATTAGAATAAAAAATTTCCATGTCTATCTGTTGATACTGAGTGTTCTTGATCGTTACCTTAGTAAGTTTTCGAATTTAAAGTAGTCATAACTTCGTTATCAATAATTATATTTTTATGAAATTTAATAAGAGCTATTAGAAGGCACTCTAAATCCAGTGGCGTAGTATTAATAAAAAAATCGCTAATAAAAATTCTTAATTTTTGACTACGAAAAAGTATCGTATTATACTCTAAAAATTGAAATAAACATTTTAAATTTTATCTCAAAGTAGATCTTTTATTACCTGACAATTTAAAGAAAAAAATGGTTCAAATTGGTTAATAACTTAAAATTTTACAGGGGTGTTACCAATCTAAATGGGCCACACTGTATATTAGAAATCCTAGCAACATTCTATTTTTACCACGACAATAACAAATGATATGTTACTTGATGTAACAACTTCAGGCCAGATGGACGAACTTTGGAACCTACCTTTGGATTAAGAGTACTCGGATCAGATTTGAGAAAACAGACCTAAGAGAATCTCTATTTAAATTAAGAAATTATTTTTTTTTTATTGGTACCCTATTTTACTTATTTAAAGTACGCCTCAGCGTGTTTAAAACGAACTTTAAAAAACGCGTGTCTTTTAAAGTTACCATGGCAACATCAACAAACCGAGAAACGATGTCCAAATGCCAACTTTTTAAATATTGATCTGACAGGAGTGCCTTGTAATGTCAAATAAAATATTTCTAAGAAATTTTTCAAAAAATTTATTAACACATATCTAATTGCATCACTATCGGCAACAGTAAAACGTAGAGACTTCACTGTCTTAGATGTTCGGATAGTAATAAGCAATACGCTTCCTTCTTCCTTGATATCAGCTAAGCCTAAATCGCACAATTCACATCTTCTACAAGAGCCAAAGATGCCACAAATAGCAATCACCTTCAAAAATAAATACGTAATGTCCGGTGCATCTGTAAAAAAACTTCCGCAAATCGTCTTCTTCGAATACATATGCCATCTTGACTACCTCATTTTTGCTAATTGCCTTCATGAATGCATGCACTTTGACGAACGATTTTATATCGACCCCTTTGTTTATCCTCAACATACTTTGTAATTTCGAATGGATAGTCCACATAGTCGATACTTTATACTGTTCCGACATTTTCTGGAGATAAGCGAGAACAACTCGTTCATCTATATGTGTAACCATGCTCTTTCATCCACGTGTTGAATTTATCGTATTCTTTTTTATAAACCGCTTCGGATTTTTGTGGTATTAAGCGCGATTCTGCTTTATTATTTAAATACTCAATATTTGAACTCATTTTAAACAATAACAACTGTTGCGACAATTAATCTTACGTGACAGATTGAAAATAAATTTTTGTTTGTCTCATTGTCATGACAATGAGGTATACTCATGTTACATCACAAATTCAACCATTTTTAGTCATTAGTTCTTATTTCCATTTTTACTTTCCTATCTGTATACAGATATAAGGAAAGTATAGGAATCATGATTTTTTTCGACCTCGAATTTTCGACGGATTTTTACGTTTTGAGGTCCCCTGAATCCGTTTTGACTATTTTCGCGATGATGTCTGTCTGTCTGTCTGTGTGTGTGTGTGTGTGTGTGTGTGTGTGTGTGTGTGTGTGTGTGTGTGCGTGTGTGTGTGTGTGTGTGTGTGTGTGTGTGTGTGTGTGTTGTGTGTGTGTGTGTGTGTGTGTGTGTGTGTGTATGTATGTGTGTGTGTGTGTGTGTGTGTGTGTATAACGCATAACTCATGAACCGATACACAAAAAAACACCAAATTTTAAACTTAAGCTTTGTTTCAGCGTCCAATGAGCTGATTAGATTTTGGGCAGAGTCGGAACATGTGGGGGGTACTTTATAGGTGGTCATTTTTATATTTTATGGAATATATCTGTTATTTACGTTTGGAGAAGAAAATTCTTCAAATAAAAGTTACTTCTAATATAATTATCTATAATTTTTGTTTTATGCAAAATTTTCCTAAAATGGTCCGTATTCGAGAAATTTGAGAAAATGTAAAAAAATAATTTTTTATAAAAATTGTTCAAATAAAAGTTGTTTGTAATATAATTCTCTATAACTTTTATTCCATACATAATTTCTTTAAAATTGACCATATTCGAGATATTTGAGAAAATGTGTAAATTTCGAATTTTGAAGAAAACTCAAAAACGGATAAAGAAAAAAACATTAAATTTTAAACTTAAGGTTTATTTCGGCCTGACGTGAAATGATTAGATTTTGGACAAAGTCGGAACATCTGGGGGGGTACTTTATGGGAGGCCGTTTTTATATTTTATGGAATATATCTGTTATTTATGTTTGGAGAAGAAAATTGTTTAGATAAAAATTACTTACAATATTATTATCTATAATTTTGGTTTTATACAATTTTTTTTTAAATGATCCGTATTCGAGAAATTTGACAAAATGTAATAAAATTCAAATTTTTAGGAAAATTGTTTAAATAAAAGTTATTTATGATATCGATCTCTATAATTTTTGTGTTTTATATGATTTTTCTAAAATGGACCGTATTGGAAAAATTGAAGGAAAAGTGCTAAATTTAAATTTTTCAGTATTTTCGTTATCTAGAGAAAAATGTTTCGAGTTAAATGTATGTGGAAAATGTATATATTTAGTTTATCCTTTAAACATTTATAGAGGTTTTGCAATAGGTTGTACAAAATAACCGGAAAAAGTCTATAATAACTAGATAGGAAAGTCATGTGTTGGACACATCAGATTTTTTATAGAAATAATAGCAATATTTAGGATTTCAAGGTATACCAATAAAAAAAATAGCGTAAAGTATTCGTGGATAACTGGTTTTTAAAATCACGCGTGTTTTAAAGACCGTTATGTCCACTTATACTTTATTATACTATTATCCAACACATGACAGTTATGACTGTCATCATTTTAGACAAGTAAACTATCAAATAACACACTAGTGTGTTATAATCCATAACTCGCTAGTGAGTTATGGATTATATAACTCACTAGTGAGTTATAACGTTCATATTTAAAGTAGTATTTTATTTATTTATTAGTATTACAAGCAGAATAGATCATTTTCATCGATACCTATTATCTTCCGTGAATTCATCCAAGACTGACACATTTTAAACTCCTTGTCGTAAGCATTTCAGGACTTTTCTGGCAAAATCTGTATCGCTCCTTCTTCCGCTTCCGTAAGGATATCCTCAGGAACGTAATTTTCATCGGTTTCCGCCATTTTCTATACGTTGTTTTCTTCAAAAAACTTTGCTTTTCTGCAGGGAAAACTGGAAAATGTCAAAATTTATTTATAACAATGTATCATGCCCGTGGCAACAAAAACAAACACCTTACTTTGACCAAAATGTAAAAAAGTCACTGCCAAGTCATTCTGACATTTATAGGGTACTGAGACGCAAGCTTGCTTTGATTTGATCACAAAACTTATTAATTATTCTCATAAAAAAACGAGTTCATCCACTTGTTTGTTGGATAAAACATTGTATGCCACTCGTGTTATGTTTCCTAAGTCACTTGAGAATTTATACCACTCGATCTGACGGCCTCGTGTTATAAATCTTTCTCGCGTGACTTATTTTCAACATAACACACTAGTACCATAAATATCTATTGAGAGGTGGGTGGCTCAGTGGTAGAGTCTCTGCCTGTGGATCCAAGGGCCCCAGGTTCGAATCCCACCGTTGGCCGGGGTTTTTTATTTAATATATTTATTTAAAATTAATTCTGATGCCTTGGTAGAATTCCCCACTCGACCATTCACTGTTGGGTTCTAATTAACAG
The DNA here is from genome assembly GCA_927349885.1 of Psylliodes chrysocephalus. NCBI lineage: Eukaryota > Metazoa > Arthropoda > Insecta > Coleoptera > Chrysomelidae > Psylliodes > Psylliodes chrysocephalus. The sequence continues at coordinate 47,755,623 of OV651813.1, read as the reverse complement.
TGCTGTTCCTAAAGTGGCGCTGGGAAACAGTAACAAAGCCTACACAGAACACGAGGCTAATGACCTTAGCAGTCGATGCCGATGCCACCAAATAAAAAAAAAACTATAAATTGCTAGCCAGGAGCAAGTAAATATTGTTAGGTGGATACCATGCTCACAGTTTATAGCTAAAGAATCAGTTAGCCCACTTGGACCAATTGACTGTTCCAAAATAACACCTACTCCAAGGATACAAATTCAGGATGCGCAGAAGAATGCTATTTGAATATAGGCGGTTTGTCATATATTGCATTAGGCATTTCAAACAAATGAACTGTTAGAGGGAAGATTTTATATATTGAAGAGTTGCGGAATACGATGTATTCTGTTTACAATACGTAAAATCATGAATAATGGATTACATTTAAATATTTTATGTCAAACACAATAAAAATAATAATAAAAATAAGATAGATTTTTTCATAAATTGGCGGCCTTGGTGACTATTATTTCGATTAAAAAAAACCGTTCAAGATGCAAGACTATGTCTCTACCCCTTAGATATACCAGACTTTCTCACTGACAAATATTATTTGACAGGTCGTTGGAATGCCAAATTGGTTATAATTACGACCGCCATCTGATAACAAAATGAAGTATGCTCCAAAGACATGTAACAACATTGTGAAAAACTGTCTTAGAGCCGTTCCTTTAATGTTGATTCAAGTGCCCATTCAGGGTTTTCATTTTCATGTCGTTCGATTTTTGTTCGCCTCTTGTTGTTATTTTGTTTTCTTTTCTGGTGATTTGCCCGTCTGTTCTTGGTATTTGTTCTTATTTTCTGGTATCCATTAAGCGTGCTCTTCTTTATGTCGTTAGAATTCTTTGTCTGTATGCACTTGGTATTTTGCTTTTTTTTGTGGTGTCCATTTAGTATTTTCGGTTTCATATCGTTCGAATTTTTGTCCTTGGGTTCTTGGTATTTTGATTCCTTTTTGGTGTCTATTCTGTGTTTTCGTTTTCATGTCGTATGAATTCTTTGCCCGCTGGATCTTGATATTTTGGTTTCTTTTCTTTCAAAAGTCTTGAGTCAATTTCTGTACATGGTTTCTTCTTCACAATATCCCATAGCCGATTTCTCAATTAAAATCTTTTTCCACTCTTGCATTCCAATCCTCGTTTCATTGCCTATATACTTTAGTTTCATATCTCAAAAACACTGCAAGTACTCTTACGAGGGGAAATACTTGTCTCTTGGTGTTTGTAATCCTGCCTTAAAAAAGTAGTTGGTACCTCTAAGGAGACAGGTATCTGAGTTTTTGGTTTATGAAAAACTGTCTAAGAGCCGTTTCTTTAATGCTGATTCAAGTGCCTATTCAGTGTTTTAATTTTCATGGTGTTTGATTTTTTGTTCGTTTGTTCTTGGTATTTTGTTTTCTTTTCTGGTGATTTGCCTGTTTGATCTTTGTATTTGTTTATATTTTCTGATATCCATTCAGCGTGTTCTTCTTTATGTTGTTCAAATTTTGTGTCTGTCTGCATTTGGTTTTTGCTCTTTTCTGGTGTCCATTTAGTATTTTCGGTTTCATATCGTTCGACGAATTCTCTGTCCTTGCGTTCTCGCTATTTTGATTTCTTTTCTGGTGTCTATTCTGTGTTTTCGTTTTCATGTCGTGCGAATTCTTTGCCAGCAGGATCTTGATATTTTGGTTTCTTTTCTTTTAAAAGTTTATCGTTTTGAGTCAATTTCTGTTCATGGTTTTTTCTTCACAATATCCCATAGACGAAATACTTGTCTCTTGGTGTTTGTAATCCTGCCTTGAAAAAGTAGTTGGTACCTCTAAGGAGACAGGTATCTGAGTTTTTGGTTTATGAAAAACTATCTAAGAGCCGTTCTTTAATGCTGATTCAAGTGCCTATTCAGAGTTTTCATTTTTATGTTTTTCGATTTTTTGTTCGTTTGCTCTTGGTATTTTGTTTTCTTTTCTAGTGATTTGCCTGTTCGTTCTTTGTATTGGTTTTATTTTCTGATATCCATTCAGCGTGTTCTTCTTTATGTTGTTCGAATTCTTTGTCTGTCTGCACTTGGTGTTTTGCTCTCTTTTCTGGTGTTCATTTAGTATTTTCGGTTTCATATCGTTCGACGAATTCTTTGTCCTTGCGTTCTTGGTATTTTGATTTATTTTCTGGTGTCTATTCTGTGTTTTCGTTTTCATATCGTACGAATTCTTTGCCCGCAGGATCTTGATATTTTGGTTTCTTTTCTTTCAAAAGTTTATCGTCTTGAGTCAATTTCTGTTCATGGTTTTTTTTTCACAATATCCCATAGCCAATTTATCAATTGAAATCTTTTTCCACCCTTGCATTCCAATCTTCGTTGCATTGCCTATAGACTTTAGTTTCATATCTCAAAAACACTGCAAGTCCTCTTACGAGGGGAAATACTTGTCTCTTGGTGTTTGTAATCCTGCCTTAAAAAAGTAGTTGGCACCTCTAAGGAGACAGGTATCTGAGTTTTTTGTTTATGAAAAACTGTCTAACAGCCTTTCCTTTAATGTTGATTCAAGTGCCTATTCAGGGTTTACATTTTCATGTTGTTCGATGCTTTGTTCGTTTGTTCTCGATGTTTTGCTTTCTTTTCTGGTGATTTGCCTGTTTGTTCTTTGTATTTGTTTATATTTTCTGATATCCATTCAGCGTGTTCTTTTTTATGTTGTTCAAATTCTTTGTCTGTCTGTACTTGGTGTTTTGCTCTCTTTTCTGGTTTTCATTTAGTATTTTCGGTTTCATATCGTTCGACGAAATCTTTGTCCTTGCGTTCTTGGTATTTTGATTTATTTTCTGGTGTCTATTCTGTGTTTTCGTTTTCATGTCGTCTGCATTCTTTGCCCGCAGGATCTTGATATTTTGGTTTCTTTTCTTTCAAAAGTTTATCGTCTTTAGTCAATTACTGTTCATGGTTTTTTCTTCACAATATCCCATAGCCGATTTCTCAATTGAAATCTTTTTTCACCCTTGAGTTTCAGTCCTCGTTGCATTGCCTATAGAATTTAGTTTCATATCTCAAAAACACTGATAGTACTCTTACTTGTCTCTTGGTGTTTGTAATCCTGCCTTGAAAAAGTAGTTGGCACCTCTAAGGAGACAGGTATCTGAGTTTTTGGTTTATGAAAAACTGTCCTTTAATGCTGATTCAAATGCCCATTCATGGTTTTTATTTTCATGTCGTTTGATTTTTTGTTAGCCTCTTCTTGGTATTTTGTTTTATTTTCTGGTGATTTGCCCGGATGCACTTGGTGTTTTAATGTTTTCGGTTTCATATCGTTCGAATTATTTTTCCTTTGGTTCTTGGTAATTTGATTTCTTTTCTGGTGTCCATTCTGTGTTCGTTTTCATGCCGTTCGAATTCTTGTCCGCAGGTTCTTAGAATTTTGTTTTCGTTTCTGTTGTCCATTCAGTGTTTTCCTATATACTAATGTAATTTTATACTAATGTAATTTTTGTTAGCTGCCTCGTGTAATTTTTTTCGTAGCCGTTTTCGCCAATTTAGAACGCAATAGGTAGAGAGCTGTTGCTCGCGGCTTCGCACGCGTGGAGTAGTGTTTTTATTATAAAAAAATGCATTACTTCCTAAAAAAAGACGCGATAATATGTTGTTATACTGTTCACGGTATCTTTGTGATACTATTATAGATTAATGTACCACATTTCTGGTACGGCTATCATCTGCAAAAACCCTGAAACATGTCATTATTTATTTATGCTTAGTAGGTGTAATTTAAATTTTTATGTTTCTAACTTTTAAGAACAAAGAGTTTCATTAAAAGCTACCTCCCCCATTTCCCTCCTTTAAAGTTAAATTTCCAAAAATCCTTTCTTAGCGGATGTTTTCGTTATAAAATAAACCTATGTTCCAAATTTTAGCTTTCTAGGCTTAGTAGTTTTGGCTGTACGTTGATAGGTCAGTCAGTCAGGACAAACAATTTTTTATAGACAGAGTGGCCCAAAAGTCCTAATTGTACAAAATTTGGGGTACACCTATTTTGGGATACGGAGATTCCAGATTTGATATTTGCAATGTTGCCAGATTTTCCGTTTCTTTTATAATATTAGTCACTTTCTCCTATTCAATACAAGTTCAACCATATGTAACACTTATGATTTTATGTATGTTTTGTAGACATTTTTAAAAAGTGTTTAGTGTATAAGTATTTATTTAGTATTTCTGTTAATTTTAAATTTTCCGCGTTAAAAGACAAACAAGACAACATGGTCAGTTGTTCTTCTTGTGGATATAGCAGCACAGCTAAAAGTACAAAGGAATAATCTACATTTCATAAGCCAGTATTTTGTTCTCTCAATTTTCAACCACATTAAAGATTTTTAAAATTTAGTCTGCGATCAACTGTGCCCATAGACGTAGTCTCATTGTTTATACATACATGGGTATACATACTTTTATTTAAACAATTCTTTTATGCACTTTTAAGATATTTATGTGGTTGTTAAAATGAATAAATTATTGATCAATTTAGATTTATAAATTGATTGCAAGTAAATAATTTTCAGATTTCTTAAAGATTCTAGATTTACAAATTATATAAATTAATCCCAGGTAGACAATTTTCAGATTTCCTAAAGATTCTCAAAAAACAAAGTTATGGCTTGAGTTCAGGCAACAAACAAATTGTGATCTTAATTTTTTGTGTTCACGCCATTTTAAAGCAGATTGTTTTGATCGAGCCTTAAAACCAAGAATAAGACTTCTACCAACAGCTGTTCCAACAATAAAAGTGGCCCGGTTGAAGTATATAAGTAAATAAATTCTTTACTAATTATATCATCAATATATTGTATTAATACTGACAACAATAATCAACAAAATGTCTTAAGAAAAAAATGGTTCTAAATGGCTAAAAAATATTCTATTACTTGCAAGAGGGGTATTTTATGTAAAATTATTTACTATATTAGTTTTACCAATTATCCTCTTTACTTATATACTTATTTCAATATTTTAAAAGCCATTAAAATTCATAATCTACCAACGTTCCTCCTGTCAACTCAACAACAATATTCTAAATTTTCAACATTTATTGAAAAACGGACCTCTATAAGTATAGAACGGTTTATTCGAACATTCTTTAGGTCGCATCATAAGAAAAATCAAAGTTTGCTGTGTTATTTGGACCTCCATGTATTTAGGTCTATTATGGTCAATATATTTTCCTCACTTTTTTGCACCACTCTATCATATTTATGGCTTTTACTAAATAATTGTTTTTTATACCTCTTTTTTGTAGGCACACTGTTTATTGACTGTGCATCAGCACACCCAAAAAAAAGTGGTCAGTATATTTGAATAGACCCACCTCGAGGTATGTATTTCGATGCGCTGAATCCGAATTTGAGGTTCATTTAGCCCTTACACACTCAAAATTTTGAGTAAATTGTAAAAAAAAACCGCTAAAATGGCAAAAAATTACAATTTATTCAAAATTTTGAGGATATTCGGGCTAAATGGACCTCAAATTCGTATTCAGCGCATCGAAATACATAACTCTAGGTGGGTCTATACCTTCTCCAATTGTAGTTCAACAGGTGCCAATAGTATTTCTAAATAATCATTTGAATTTCCAAATTACTACTTGAATTTCATAATGTATCATTTGTATTTCAAAAAGTGTAAAGTTAATTTCAAAAAGTCACATTTCAATTTTCAAAATTCGAGAGACGCTAAAATGGTGGTTCCCACCTTATCGGGACTGAGGCCCACAAGGATAAACTTGGTTTGTGAAGCATTGGCATTACTTAGGCTAAACCATGTGATGATTTTCACAAGCCTTGATTTTTAAAACCATTCTATATCGCCTTTGGTTAGGGTTTACAAACTTGTTCGAGCAATTTATCCAATAATAATTGGCCCCTTTACCTCTAAGCCTGCTCATGTAAAATATTTGGACTCCTTACTTCGCCTATTTATATAATATTAATAAAGGACAGAAGGATGAGTATTGCAACTATGTTAAAAGAAATAAATTTGGTTTTAGTTCAGAATTATGTTCAGTACATGACTGATGTTTATTTATAAAATAAAAATAAAATAGTACCATCGCATCAGATATATTAGAAAAAATTCAATATAATTCGCAATATTACAACTATAATACAAGAAGTCAATCTAACTTTCATCTACGGAAGCCATCACTAAAAGTTCCCAAAATACAATTTTTATTAAAGGTTTGCAAAAATGTAATAGCTACAAAAAATAAAAAAAAAATGTATTCATAAGTAACCTCGAACAATACTTGATAAATAAACAGAACGGATATACTTTTTTGTGATAATACCCTTTAAACCTGCCCTTATTAAGTATTTTCCTTAATTTGTTGTTATTTTACCCCTCGTTTAACCCGCATTTATTATAAATTATTTCTGTTTTGAGATCATGTACTTCATTTTAAAAAATTAGTTGATGTTATATTAATACTACCTACTATGTTTAAATTAATATTTCTATACAGGGATTTCATTTCAAAACTAGCCACCCAAAATAACTTTTAAAATATCTTTAAAACAAAAAAACAAAAAACACGTTAATTTATATTTACGGGGGGGACACATTTCACAAGTATCTGTAACCGTGCAGTTTCATCCCCTAAGCGGTGGTAAATATCACTTCTAAAATTTTAAATAGAAAGGGGTATCATGTGATAGCTCTTCTTAAAGGTCTCTTTTTTTCCAATCTTTTGACACATTATTTTTTTAAATCGGATTAATTTTTCACCAAGTTATGCCATTTTAACCATCTAAATTAAAATAATTATTATTTACATTGTATTTACATTATTAATATTTTATTTTCGTAAGAATTACATTGTACTTAAATAAGATGTTCAAAATGTCAGCCATTGTTGGCAAGGCAATGGTAAAGTCGCAACTCGAATTCATCCCGCACTTTTTGAAGCGTCTCTGGTGTAATCCGCTCACACTCCTCCACTATTCTACGTCTAAGTTCAGGAATATCGCGAGGTTGAGTTTTATACACCACAGTTTTTAGATGTCCCCATAAAAAAAGTAAAGGTGCGTTAGGTCGGGTGATCTCGCTGGCCATTCTATAGCGCACCTTCTTCCGATCCATTTATCTGGAAATGTCTCATTAAGCCAATTTCGTACAAGCAAGGTATAATGTGGAGGTGCTCCGTCCTGTTGAAAAAATAGGTTTTCTTCGTCTAGTAACAAATTTCCATCTTGATCTATTTGGTTTTCTAAGGATTCGGTTATAAGAGGATTTATCAGATTGTCTAATAAGTTCAAATACAATTCCCCAGTTAAATTTTCCTCCATGAAAATAGGACCAATAATTTTATTACCAAGAATTCCGGCACATACGTTGATTTTCTGAGGATATTGGCTGTTCTCTTCCCAAAAAACCTATGGATTTGTATTGTCCCAGTACCTACAATTATGTTTATTGACAAATCCATGTAAAAAGAAACCTGCCTCGTCAGTAAAACAAATATTTTTAATAAAATTATGGTCTTCATTTGCCCTTTGAGTCATTAATTCGCAAAATTCTAATCTTCTGTCATAATCATCCTCAGCAAGATGTTGTAAAAGCTTTATTTTGTAAGGAAAGAATTTATTTAGCCGTAACGTTTTATGCACAGAGCCAACGGAAATATTTGTTAATCTGGAGACTTTTGGTTTTGATGTTTAAGGTTCCATGGCAAAATGACCTAAAATCTCAACTTTTGCAGCTTCAGTTAAAACTCTACGATTCCTTACAGTTTTATTGCACACACTTCCAGTTTCTTGAAATTTATGAACTAAATCCAACACATACTGATGCCCAACATTTTTATCGAGATGTCTCTGATCATAGGCGCCGGAACACAAAAATTGCTTTGGGTTGTGACAGGCTCCTGGTTCACCTACAGTGAATCAGCGAGTCTGTGTGGCGCTATGAAGGTGATTCCCAAATAGGGGTTGCTCAGGCGCCAGTTTTGATATCGCAGTTTGCTCTGCGACCCTGTGGTATACCAGAGTGTACTCAAGGTGAACTCAGTGGAGGTAAAAATAATTCCAGGTGGTCACTGCTAGGTAGCCACTATACTAGAATAAATAAAAATAAAACACTTATTTCCTTTACACCTCGTACCCTACGGTACCCTGAAAGAGAACGGTTAAGAACCAGTAATAAGAGAAACACAGGAATAGGTACTAAAATATATATTTACAAAAATTAATAATACAACGGCAATTAAATATGAACGGCTCCCTATATGCGAAAACTTATTAAAAATAAATTGTTATCAATGAAAACTAATTAAATATTAACGGCTCCCTATATAAGGAAAATTGATTAAAATTATTATCAATGAAAACTAATTAAATATTAACGGTTGAAAGTCTCTCTCATGTAGACATCTGGTGTCCATAACTTCTACAAGAGAGAAACCTTTTATCGACAGGAGGAAGCAAGCGAATACCGCTATCACCTCCTGATTAACGCGAAAATGGATTATTAAAAATAAATTAATACACTCGAAAACAATTGAAATATGACGGTAATCAAATGCAAGCAAATAAATGAAATCAAAGTTTTCGGAACGTCCCTGTATCTTAGACGAGGCGATCGGCGGCGCTCTGGCAACTATTGAATGAGAATAATTTCCAGCGCGGTGTTTGGGAAAAAAATACAATGGTTAACGTAAAAATTATTTTGAGATTTGACGGTGTGTGAATTGATTTTACAGAAATCGTCGGCTTCGTTTAATAATCAGTAGTGGACGGAGAAAGGAATGATTCAAATACAATTGAATGAGTAAATAAAAAATTGCCAACGGTTTCCACTAAGGAATGAAATAAAAAATGCTGGGCATGAATCAAAATTCTTGATTTGTAACACGGGTGTCCCAATTAATTATATGAAAGCCAATATAAAAAAAAAATATACGGTTCCTACCTTAACAAATCCAACGGGTTAACCAACTACTTATTTACGGTCACGGCGTCGTCACTATAATTTTTAGAAAGATCAGTACTTCTCGGGTGTCGGGAGTCAAGAGGCGGCATTTTTAGCTTTCCATCAATTTATGCTTTTTCGGTAAAGAAAGATGGAAGACTAGTACGACAAAGTGGGGAAAGCACTACTACAGCCGACTGTTTACAATTCAGAAATACAAAAAAATGTCCTTCTTGTACCTTGACAATTAAAAGTAGATAATTCATACGAAATCGACTCTAAAAATGCCCATTCGGATTTCGGCAAATAAAAGAATATTTTAACCTACGAGGGTACTCGCAATTGTTGAAAATCGGTCATTTTTGGGAAACAGAAATACGGGGGAACTTCTACATGTTCTCAGGCGGGAATTAATTGAAATATACATTTTTAAAATGAATTAAAAATAAAATTTAGTGACTTTGTCACAGGGTGCCCGGCCTCTATGCTACCACTCCCCCCTTCTCCCCTCCACACTCATCTTAGGGACATTACCGGTTTTTTAAAAGCACTTTAAAGCGTTGATTTTATGAAAATTTTCTTGAAAAAAAGAGGTATTGTCAAATGTCGAATTGCTAGAGTTTTGAGGATTGAAGCGGCAGATAGAATATCAACAATCGTCAGGCTCTCATCTAAATCGGGATATCTGGCATCTGACAATCCTATATGCTATATGCTCGGTGCAGCCACCACTGGTATTCAGTGGTCGTGCGGTGCTAGAGTGCCAATGAAATAAGTAGAAACACAATATAAAACATTTATTAACTCTCATGAATTTAGAAGGTGATTTTTGATGATTTATTAATAAATATATAATGGAGTATTGTATATATACAGGGTGACCATTTGAAAACAAAACAGGGCCAATTTTGGGCATCCCAGGTCATTTACAAAAAAAAAAAACACTTGGACCATCATTTTTTTATTTTAGGGAGAAACTTTTTTGCCAGTTAAACCTTCTGAACGGAAACCCTTATCCCTAAAATCTTATATAGAAAGAGGAGTGAATGATAGCTTATTTCAAAGTATTTTTACCTAGATTATAACCCCCGAGTTTTAAATCGCTACTGTCTTCCTAGCCATGATCTTTTAACGATTTTTATTGTCTGTAAAAGCTTACCAGTTACTCGACTAAATGCTGGAAATGCCGACCATTTGCCTCCATGCAATAATAGAGGTTTTGCTTAAAATGCTCTCGGACATTTTGAAGCATCTGTGTGGTGACTTCATGACATTCATCAATTATCTGTTGTCGCAGATTTTCCAATGATATTGGCTGGGTGGCATAAATTTTAGTTTTTAAGTGGCCCCATAAATAAATCTAACGGGGTTAGATTCGTAGACCGTGGGGGACACTCAATACTTTCTCTTCTTCCGATCCATTGACCTGGAAACGTTTGAACCACATACTGACGAACAATCAGTGCAAAATGGGTTGGCGCACCGTCTTGCTGGAATATTAAGTTAATTGCTATTTACTGATCGTCATTCACAATCAACTCTAGTAATGCTGGATAAATGACGATGACGTTTTCTAATAATTCCAGATACATTTCTGCACTTAAAGTTCCAGGTAAAAAGGGGCTTATTATACGGTTAGCAAAAATATCATCCCAAACATTCAATTTTTCCGGATGTTGCGTATGCACTTTGTGAAATATTCTGGAATTTGAATCGGAACAGTAATGACAGTGCATTCGTCTGAAAAACACGTTGAAAAGAAATTACTGATCATTTATCGTTAAGTTCTTTTACCAGATGTATTTTGTAGGGATGAAACTTGTGTTTTTTCAGTGTCTTCCTCTTTTAATATCAGATGTTATCGCCAACTGTTTTGTACTCAATGTGGGTTCTTGAACAACATGCCCTAAAATCACCACCTATGTAGCTTCATTTAGTACAGCATTTTCCATTTCACATTATTTGTTAGCTATTGACCCCGTTTCCAAAAATTTTTGGACTAACTCCAAAACATAATTTCGATGGACTTGTCGATTTTGATGTTCATTGTTAAACAGTTGGGCAATTCTATTAGCACATTCATTGTTTGCAAAAAATTATTTGCACCCTCTCAGCAAATGAGTAAACCATTATCACTGATATGCCACTTTTATGCCACTTTTATGCCACCTCTACAACGAAATAAACTAAACCTTACTACTTTGAGCGACCAAAGAATGTTATCTGATAATAATAATTGAAGGCCACAGGAATAACACTAGAATTGTTACAAAAAATTCCATTTTTTTTAATAACAATGTAAAAATTATGTTAAACCGGTTTTGTACTTTTGGTGAGCCACTGTATGGGCTACGTAGATAGTAGCGATGTAAAACTCAGGAGTTATAATTTAGGTAAAAATACCTTCAAAATAAGATATCTATCGACTCCTCTTTCTATTTAAGATATAAGGGGTGAGTATTACTCTCGATATAGGGTTTCTGTTTAGGGTGTTTTTTAGTAAATGACCTGGTTTCTCACCAGCACTACTAGAGAGCTGTTTCTGATTCTAAATAAACATTCTTTTCTAACTGTGCTTGGTCGGGAGTAACTTTCAAATGTTCTCCCTTCTCCCCTCAAGCATTTGCTCAATAGCATATGTACAGAGCTATGTCTTGATAATTGTGGACTATAATTATGTATATTAAATCACGTGATCAAAGATTTACAACATCTGAAATTCATCCGATGTGGATATTCAAACGCAGCATTAGTCGTTCTTTTTTACGTCATAGGGTTTTCTACACCAAGAATAATAAACCCTTAATCCAATTTTATCGAGGCATCCTATCGCTATACCAACTTGGGCCACGACAACTTCTTTATTTCACTTATTGACACTTTTTGTCCACGTTGTGCTATGGGTGCTCCGCACCCAGAGCCCCGGGGATTCGGCGCCTATGTCTCTGATTAAAAACACGAGAAGTTCTGCGTGCACAGCGTTGTTCTTCACCATAAATAAATATTATTTCAATTCTTTCTTGTAAAGAATAAACCATTGTCAAAATTAAATTGTCAGTACACAACGAAACCAATAATCTACTAATAATAAATTGTTTTAATTTACGGTCAAAAAGATCTTACGCAAAAAACATTCAAGGCTTTTTGCTAACTTGTTTATCTCGGTATTTATACTCCTGCATCTTAATTCAATATTTTTCCGGTTTCTAGGTTATAACTTGGTGAAAAATTAATCCGATTTAAAAAAATAATGTGTCAAAAGATTGGAAAAAAGGAGACCTTTAAAAAGGGCTATCACATGATACCCCTTTCTATTTAAAATTTTAGAAGTGATATTCACCACCGCTTAGGGGATGAAACTGCACGGTTACAGATACTTGTAAAATGTGTCCCCCCGTAAATATAAATTAATGTGTCTTTTTGTTTTAAAGATATTTTAAAAGTTATTTTGGGTGGCTAGTTTTAAAATGAAATCCCTGTATATGTTTGATAATTTCGAAATATATTTGAAATTTTTTTAAATAAAATTGACTAATTTGAAATTCAATTGACGCATTTTAAAATTGAACTGATAATTTCAAAATACATTTGATACTTTTTTAAATAAAATTGACTAATTTAAAATACAATTGATACTTTTCGAAATTAACTTGACGCTTTTTGAACTACAATTGGAAAAGATTAGTCAAATGTACTGACCACTTTTTTTTGTGTGGGTGGAAAATAATTGAAAATAAATATGGTTTTCATTGGTTCGACGGAGAAGAATGACCTTCAAAAGTAATGAATATCATTGAAATGAATGAAGAAACAGATGAAAACCGATGAAAATACTGATAAAAATAATTTTTTTAAAAATTTTAAACTGCTAATAATTAATATTAAAATCTACGTTTTAGAATTCAGGAAAGAAGAAACTAAATATGATTAAGAAAGTACGGATGAAGAAATAGATTTCGAAGAATATAATGAAGATTGAATTTTAGATATACCGTAGAAAGGGGCTATTTGGTTAAATTTTTACAGTTTTTTCATTTGTTTAAAGATATTTTTGAAATACACGTGTTCCATTTGATGTATATGGGAAGATACTGAGTAGCTTAAAAGAATACACAAGGAAATTGGATCCGTCGATAGACGGCGGAGTCAAAAAAATTATTTTTTGGCTGACCCAAATAGCCCCATAGGGTAAAACTCAAATCGGGCAATATAAGGGGTTAATTAGTTCACAATTTAAGAAAAAAAATTAGTGGTACCTACGGAAAAGAGTTATTTAGATAAAAAACACATTAAATGGAAATTGTATGTATATTAGTAGTCAGCACATAAGAAAGTAAATATATGTTTAAATAAATGAGGAACACAAAATGTAATACAAATAAAAAAATGGGTAATTCCAAAAAACAACAATATTATCACCAATGGCAGTTGCTGAAATCTTCTCAAGGAAATTCAAAAAAAAGAATCGCTTATCTGTTCCCATCATTATTTGTTTATCCAGGAGCTTTGCGATCATTCTTTGATACACATAATCTTCGCCTTTTCTATACTCCACAGAATAAATGGTTTTTCCTGGCATTGTCTTAAGAAATTTAACTTTTTAAATTTGACCGGTGGAATCGTCTGAAATTTCGGTTATTTCCCCGCCGTAATGCCTTTTCATTTTTTTACCAATATATTTTACCAAAATCCAATTTCTTTTTTGGGCGCCTTTTATCTCGCAAGATAATTTTATCTTTGCTGGAGGAAGTGACTCTTCAGATGATGTAGAAAGAGCATTTTCTTCTTCTGATGAAGAATATGAGAAATCTTCTGTGGTTGTGTCAGGATCACTATCTCCTATTTTTAGAGGAGAGACTAGAGATAGGTAAAGCTAGCGATTTTGAAGAAGCAGTGACAACCGCTTCTGCTACGACAAAGAAGCAGTGACAAATTACTGCTATTTTATGGAGCAGCTTTTGGATATTTTTCTACGCTCCTGTCAGTAAACGTTAAAAACCGCACTGTCAACATTCCTTGTAAATGACATTTAACAATAACATGCACGTAATGAGATCTCATAACATACACGTGCGTTTTGATAAGAAAACTTAAATTTCTTGGTTTAATCAAATTGCCATCATATTTACGTACGACTTTATTTGGTCTATTTACATAAATTTAGTCAATTAAAACACATAAAAACTTTAAGAATAAGCGAGATATATTTTGGATTAAAATAGTGATGCCCCTAAATGTCGGTAAAATATTATACAATTTTTCAAAAAATAAGTCGCGTTTTCTTAGCATGCTATGGAAATAAATGTCACGGCATTTATATTGTCAATTTTTGTAACAAAATATGATTGTATCCGAACATTTTCTCAACTTTACGAATATGTTTGCTGGAAAGCTCAAGCTGCCACACATAATTTGTTACCGCTAAAATCCAAAGAAAGTTACGAAATTACCTATTGAAAATTTATGGATTGGCGACACAAGCATAACGTTAAATCCTTTTCGGGGAATGTTTTAAGCGGGCGTAGAAAAAGTATAGTACGTTTTACAAATCTTTTACAAATCTTTTACAAATCTTTTACAAATCTTTTACAAATCTTTTACAAATCTTTTACAAATCTTTTACAAATCTTTTACAAATCTTTTACAAATCTTTTACAAATCTTTTACAAATCTTTTACAAATCTTTTACAAATCTTTTACAAATCTTTTACAAATCTTTTACAAATCTTTTACAAATCTTTTACAAATCTTTTACAAATCTTTTACAAATCTTTTACAAATCTTTTACAAATCTTTTACAAATCTTTTACAAATCTTTTACAAATCTTTTACAAATCTTTTACAAATCTTTTACAAATCTTTTACAAATCTTTTACAAATCTTTTACAAATCTTTTACAAATCTTTTACAAATCTTTTACAAATCTTTTACAAATCTTTTACAAATCTTTTACAAATCTTTTACAAATCTTTTACAAATCTTTTACAAATCTTTTACAAATCTTTTACAAATCTTTTACAAATCTTTTACAAATCTTTTACAAATCTTTTACAAATCTTTTACAAATCTTTTACAAATCTTTTACAAATCTTTTACAAATCTTTTACAAATCTTTTACAAATCTTTTACAAATCTTTTACAAATCTTTTACAAATCTTTTACAAATCTTTTACAAATCTTTTACAAATCTTTTACAAATCTTTTACAAATCTTTTACAAATCTTTTACAAATCTTTTACAAATCTTTTACAAATCTTTTACAAATCTTTTACAAATCTTTTACAAATCTTTTACAAATCTTTTACAAATCTTTTACAAATCTTTTACAAATCTTTTACAAATCTTTTACAAATCTTTTACAAATCTTTTACAAATCTTTTACAAATCTTTTACAAATCTTTTACAAATCTTTTACAAATCTTTTACAAATCTTTTACAAATCTTTTACAAATCTTTTACAAATCTTTTACAAATCTTTTACAAATCTTTTACAAATCTTTTACAAATCTTTTACAAATCTTTTACAAATCTTTTACAAATCTTTTACAAATCTTTTACAAATCTTTTACAAATCTTTTACAAATCTTTTACAAATCTTTTACAAATCTTTTACAAATCTTTTACAAATCTTTTACAAATCTTTTACAAATCTTTTACAAATCTTTTACAAATCTTTTACAAATCTTTTACAAATCTTTTACAAATCTTTTACAAATCTTTTACAAATCTTTTACAAATCTTTTACAAATCTTTTACAAATTTTTTACAAATCTTTTACAAATCTTTTACAAATTTTTTACAAATCTTTTACAAATCTTTTACAAATCTTTTACAAATCTTTTACAAATCTTCTACAAATCTTCTACAAATCTTCTACAAATCTTCTACAAATCTTCTACAAATCTTCTACAAATCTTCTACAAATCTTCTACAAATCTTCTACAAATCTTTTATAAATCTTCTACAAATCTTCTACAAATCTTCTACAAATCTTCTACAAATCTTCTACAAATCTTCTACAAATCTTCTACAAATCTTCTACAAATCTTCTACAAATCTTTTACAAATCTTCTACAAATCTTCTACAAATCTTTTACAAATCTTCTACAAATCTTCTACAAATCTTCTACAAATCTTCTACAAATCTTCTACAAATCTTCTACAAATCTTCTACAAATCTTCTACAAATCTTCTACAAATCTTCTACAAATCTTCTACAAATCTTCTACAAATCTTCTACAAATCTTCTACAAATCTTCTACAAATCTTTTACAAATCTTCTACAAATCTTCTACAATGCTGCGTGGATATAAGGGGAACGTAGTAAGGTAATTCCCCCCCACCCCCCACCCCCGAGCTCTTAAAAAAACATGGAATTTATTAAGTTAAAAGCAAGGAGATTGTGTGAAAAAGCTAAAAACGAGATAACTGCGACGAATGAAGAAGAGAAGAGCGCATATTTTTCATTATTTTTTAAATGGACTAATGAATTTATAATAATATTATTTACCCCCTCCCAAATTTTCCTAGATTTGCGCCTGCAATTTTAAAGCATACAAGCCTTACCTACGGAATCCATCGTATACAGTTTATAAAGCGTTAAAGTGGAAATTGGCACCAGAGTATTCATATTATCATCACCTGAACACTTATTTAATTGGGATCAAAGAGCAAACTATGGACTAAGTTAAAATAATGAATTAGTAAGTCGTATCCTTGTGAAATTTAATATTTCAATCTTGCAATCATTGGCACAACGAAATATCAGAGAATGTCTTTGTTTAAAAAGTGGGAAAGCACCTACCTATTTCTATATTAATATCCATCATTTAATTCATACACCAATATGTTACAATTCTACCCATAATAATTGATAATTCAAATTTATTATAAAATCATGTTATCGAAACAAACCAATATGCACCCAAAATAATCATAACAGGTTAAAAATAGCTATTATGGTATTCCCCCGCCCATATTGTTTATACCTTTCACCTTCTTACCAAGCCCATCTTGCAGACTTGTACATTCTTATTAGTATTTATGCCAGAAGGATTTTATTGACCATCGCGCAAGCAGAGCCACTTCTTCGGCGCGGCATATCTTTTTTTTTTCACATCGCATTTTAATATTCGGTGTGGGCCTATCCGTTCTGTGATTTGAATTTTAATTTTTTTCTTTTTCGCTTAGGAGGGGTTCTTGCAGTGTCTTTTGCAACCGGTGCAATTTAGTTGGATATTTCTACTGATATGTGAGAGTTGTTTATATTTTTTTTGTTTGTTTCATGAAAGGATAATCGTACAAAATGTTGTCGGTGAGTATATTGCCTCTATTTTATCATATTTTAATATTATTTACCTCCTGGTTTCGAAGAAGTTGTGACTCACGATTAACCACTTCCATTTTGGGAAATGATGGGTTATTTGATTATTAAAAAATGTGAACCTGTTTAAAAAAATAATAATATTGCAGATCAAATAATTTGGGTTGGAAAATATAATCTTTAATTGAAAAATAACTTGAATGACATTTCTTCAGCATCAACCCAAATATTTTTCTAGTAATGAATCTATAATAGTTTGGATTAATATGTAAATAAATATATTTTTTATTTAACAAATGATTCGTTAGGATAACAAAAATAAATTTTAAAAATAATTAGGACTATGTTGGCTAAAATTAAACATATTTAAGTGTGGAGTCTGAACAATTTCGGGAATCTTTTAACAAAATCGTTAAAAGAAAATGCTTAAAAATATTTTTAACTTTGTAGCGATATATCATTTACAAAATATTATTATATTTTTCATAAAAAAAATTCATATTATTTTAAACACAGCCTTCGGAGAACAACATTATTTTGAAGTGTGTTGTGTTTTATTATATTTTTCTATGATAATACAAAAGTACATTTTCTCTACTATTGTTGATTAAGAATTGAGGTACATTTCCTTAATCGATAATTTTAATACAGATATTCATCTAACACAAAGTAGCAATTCCCTATAATTATTTTAATTAAATCATGTATTCCATAAAATTTTAAACATTCAAGAATGATCTAGAAGAGAGCTGCCACTTTGTTGTTATAAACTATTTAAACTAATTAAAATTGGGTAGCAGCCTGTTATATAGCCATAGAAAAAGTATAGTGTTCAACTCATAAGTAATACTGATACTGTAAATACCATTCTCGTGGGAAATGAGTACCATTCCTTGATCGTTTAAGAATACACTATTCGTGTATTAGTTATACGGGTAAAAAATACTAAACCTGTAAATATGATTTAGCTTTGAAGGAAATTCGCATACATATGATCAATATTTAAAAAAAAAATGGATCATTGTTAATTCCTTTAATCACACCTAGTAGGTAATAGGGACCTGATATTTTCATAATAAGTGCCTGTTCATTACCTGAAACGATATTAAATTTAATGTTAATACCTCGGTTAATACAGTTTTTTGATATTTACTATTCAGTTATATTTTTACTCACACATTTTAAATTAGGAATGCACGAAGAAGAAAAGTAAGTTGGTATTTAAAAGAACATTGAACATTAATATCAGTATTTGAAATTTCGTTCCACTGAAAATTTTTCTTGAGTATATCTTGACACCTGTTACCTGTTACAGATATTCTATCAAAACAAAATTTCAACTTTTCTTGATAATGAATTAATGAGAAATGCTTGCGAAAACAATAGATTATAACCGGTAAACATAAAAGTCCCAAAGTTAGTGAATGATACAGTTCTAATAGCAGATTCAGAAACAAAAACAATTAGATATAAGAGTAAAACGAATAGAGCAATTAAAAATGAAAATCATTAGTTATAGAGAAAAGTAAGACTAATGAAAACGATAACAATAAAACAAATATAAAATGCAAAATATAGAAGTGAAAATATTATAACATATTTGTTACTTTGGAAGTATTATACCAATGATGGAAAGATAGTCTTAAGTTGACATTCAGAGCGAAAATGTCAGACAAGGGAAATAAATAAAGGCTTAGGCAAAAAACTTATCAAAAAAAAAACAAAAGTATTAAGAATATATAACACAATAGTTACACCAAGTACACTATGAATAAATATGCTCATTTGATATAGGAAAAGAAATACATGAAGCAAAAACTAACAAAAAGGAAAAGGAAGGTAAAGAAAAAAAGATACAACAAACGACAGAGGCGTAAAGGAGGATAGGGAACACATTGGAGAAGATGAAAATGATGATAAAAATAAAAAATAGAAAATGGGTGGAAAAAATCCATAAAATTAACCCATATCCGGGGCCTGAAAGGACAAAGGAAAAGGGAGTAAAAAATAAATAAAAAAGGAGAAATCAATGGAAACAATTTAAATCAGCTTTAGATATCTTACAAGTACCTTTTTAAACATTTTTAATTTCTGTACATAACATTATTTAAAATAAATTTTATAGCACATAAATAACTAATATGAGTCAAAGTTTAAAAACAAAATTAGATTTTGTGCAATTCATCACTGATTCTAAAATAAAAGCCACAAAAAATAGGCAAACAAAAAATTCAATAAAAAAAACAAAATAATACTAAAAACAATTAAACAAAAAATGTATTCAAGAAAACAATGTAGGAATTTTTAAATATCTCTAAGTTTACAAATTGGTTACTGTTATATTAAAACATCGTATAATGTCATTCTTTAAAATTACATGAGAAATTGAAATAATAAACTGAATGTATCTACTCATAGATAAGTAGTTATTCGCAGAAGTTATTTGAGCATTTCTTTCATTTATTTACTGCTGTATTATTTAATTTAGTATATTGTGAAGATATTGTACACTACCATTGGCAAATAAATTATTATTACTATAAAAAAATAATTAAATTGAAGATAAAATAGTCAAGAAGTTGTATTTTCTACAATATTATAGATAACTACGTATATAGATATCTACCTAAATAAGTGTCGTCTCGTGGTTAGAGACATTGGGTGTTCTGCAAGATTCTGCATCCTCCCTCCCAAAATAAAAAGCAATTTTTATTTTACAGTTTTTATTCACCCACTTTTCATACATTAATTCTATTCTGCCGTCCTTTTTATAAGCAAACTTATACGAGTATTTAAAAAAGCAATTTATTAATTTATAAACTACATTGATGTCTTTCATGTACAAAAGCCTTTCTAATTGGACTGACAACATCGGTAGTGACAAATCTAATTAAATAACATTCCCTTGTGAAATTCAGGGAAAAATGGGATGAAACAAGAAGCTGCAGACTTGCCAGAGAGCTTTTAAGTTATCGTGACAACACTTCAGCTAACAAATACCTGACTATAACTAGACATAATCTGCGCCTGATCACAGGCATTCTGACTGGACATTGCTAAGTACGGAAGGATCTCCATATAGGGTTGCCACCTTTTTGAAAAGTGAAAAAAGGACTACGATGCTGACAGGGGCTCTGGTATATAAAAAGCAAAAAAAGTCCTCATTCATTCATCTAGTGAACTTCTAAAAAAAAGCATCGAACTAAAAAAAATCATCTTCCTCCTCTTTTCGAGCTTCTAAAAAAAAAGGACCTCAGCGTATATTTCCTACAAAAAAGAAATTTGTCATAATGTCGTAAAAAAGAACATTTGCCGTAAAAAGGACATTTTAAGCTTTAAAAAAGGACTGTCCTGTTCAAAAAAGGACAAGTGACCCATATCATGGGACTGTCGAATCCGCACTCTGCAGGCGGTACGAACAAGAAGATGAGACCAACGAGCATATCCTCTACGATTGCCCGTCGCTCTCATTTATTAGAAGATTTGTGTTTGGCTAGAATTGGCTAACACCGGCCGATATAAGAGAAGTACCTCTTGGCGACGTTGTTAACTACATTAAATCTGTAGGCTGGCTCACGAGCTAGAAGGTGCCTATTTACTTAAAAAGATGCACAATGGGCATAGTGAGGCTAAGTGTCGTGGGTTAACCCACCCTCCACAAGTTACAGATACAGATATACAAAGGAAGCGCGCGTTGGCGAATTTACACAATCTAATAATCTACAAAGCCGAAATAAAATCACATTACATGTGCGACAAACTATAAACAAATCTTGCCGATTTGGCAAAAATTTTGTCCAAACACTATGTGTCTCGGCGTTGCGGGAGGCGAGACGATGAGCGCAGACAGGCGGCCCAAATTGTGCACAGACCATCCTGAAGCGACCCATCTAAGAGATTAAAATTACCTGGCGAGCTTTTGTCAAGTCTTTCATTGGGCCGCTCTGGACTTATTCTCAGCTATGAAATGATAGTAAGATATGTTCGCGCGCTATGGATAGATCGGTACTAGTTAATAATTTATATTATTGATATTATCCATAAACTCTTTTTTACGTATATTTTAGTAAAATATTTTTTGTGAAATTTAGATGTGATACTTCTACAGCACTTATGCACCAGCCGACAAACCTAATTGCGATTTTTAATAGAACCCCCAAAACCACATGGATACAAATAATCCAAATGATGCAAAATAACATTGTAATAATTAATTAAAATATACATATTAATGTAGAATACGTAGATGCAATAAATTTATTATTGTTTCTTCAATGAACAAATATTTAGATTAGGGGCATCAAATTTCGTGTAGTGTGATTATAATTTTTGACTAGACGATTAACAAATATATTATACAAACCTTATTGTGAGTCTTTTCAAAAAATAGAAAAACAGCTGACATTTTTACAGTTAGGTATGTTGCCAATAGTCCCTTATCTGACTGCAAAAAGTGGCACGTCGTGTTTTTCTTGCTATTTGTTGTACTATGTCCCGGTGATGAGAGCGGTCAAGTCATCTGTGAAATTCGATTTTTCGATTTTTGCTAGCAATGAAATATATTATGCTTCTAGACGTCAATAACAATAAAAAAATTCCTTTGCAAGCATTTTTGACGGGATATTTACGTTCTACAAAGAAACTCGGGATATAGCTTAAAAGCGTTTTCTCTAGCTATAAGATGATCTGTATCTGTAGGGTGTGGAGGGTGGGTTACCCCCATGGTACTTGGGCCTTACAAGGCTCATTGTGCATCCTCCTAAGATTATAGGCACATCCTAGCTCGTGAGCCAGCCTACAGATACTCGCCGAACACAAATCTTCTAATAAATGAGAGCGTCGAGCAATCGTAGAGGATATGCTCGATGGTCTCATCTCCTTGTTCGCACTCCCTGCAGGGTGCGGATTCTGACTGACCCATGATATGGAGATGCTTCCGTACTTGGCAATGACCAGTCATAATGCCTGTAACTAGGCGCATATTATTTCTAGTCATAGTAAAGTATTTGTTTACTGCAGTGTTGTCAGGATAACTTAAAAGCTCCCTAGCAACTCTGCAGTTTCTTGTTTCATCCCATCTTTCCTTGAATTTCACAAGGGAATATTCTTAAATTAGGACTGCCACTACCGATTTTGTTGTATTCTTGGCCAGGTTACACTTCGAGGTGGCGTGACCTTTGATCCATCTTAAGGTGACCACATTGTTGATGGATACTTCGGCCAAAGCTTCGATATGTTGTGGCTTCGTGACATTCTAGTATTAACCCTGAGTAAATACGTGGTCTGTTCAGGGTGAGTTGTGCTTGTCTGATATCTGTATAGATGAGCATGTTCCTTCCAGTGATATTGTTTCTGGTGATTTCTTTTGCTGCTATAAAATTCCCCTTGAGCTTTATTTGAACTACACTGGCGCTATTTCTCACAACCCATTTCATGTTTAGATTTAAGGATCTGGAGTATATTATTTTACATCCTGAGCCTTGTTTTGTTTAAGAACCGTCAGTGTAAATATGAATCGTACTTTCCACTTCCGGCTCTTCTATTTGTTCTGTTATAACTTTATATGGTTGCATAAAGTAGATCATTATGACACTTACCGCGGTTACAAAAAATATCACTTTGTATGTCAAAATTAAAAAAGTATATAATACACTATTCGTGATATGCAGTGAGGAGATTTCATAAAAAACTAAAACGTTAATCGTTAATATGTTTTTGTATGATACTAAAGATTATTTTGTAAAGATAAAGTTTTCCGTGACATGTATTTTACTTACTTTTTACTTATTTATATCTAAATATTATATTTTATATTTTTCATATACTTTTGATTACTGTAAAACCAACACGTGTCCAAAATGAGAAATAAATATGAATCTATTCTTCTCTAAATTATGTTAAAAGAAAACTAATCAATTTGCATTTTTATATTGACTGTAAACAAAGAAAAGAATCAACTGCAGAATTTTCTAAAGTAAATACATAGGCACTCTTAATAAAAACTGACAAAATCAGAGAGAAATGTTTAAGTGAGACAACTGATCTGATTATACAAACTTATTACAGAGTTAGGAAATAATCTTGAATTAATTCGTTTATCGTTAGAACAAAAAATGTTTACAAGAGTTCAATCTTAGCGCTTAATTACAGATTATGAATCATATAGGTACTCTTATTAGCGGTTAGATTTGCAATTATATATTTTTTCTTTGAAACAAATAGCACTTTTACTCTAAGCGATTTGTTTATAATTACATAGAACTAAAAGTCAACTTCCTCAACGCTATAATTATTTTCTATTCGTTATGTGTTAATAGTATTTACGAGCAATTTTTACTGATTTTATTTTGAATATTATTTCCTTATACACCTTAAGTCTAGGTTTAATTATTTCACAAATGTTTAAGATTATTTGGGTTTACCAATTTATATTTTCATTTCACTTTTCATTTATTAAAAAAAAAACTATCACTTTATCTGTAGCCTAATTTTTAGTTTGCGTAGTAAAATTTTGAGAAGGGTGGAATGGTGTGATCGTAGAAACATTTTTGTGTGTATTTCGTTCAGAAAATTCCATAATAGTTATAGTTAAATGCAGAAGGTGAACCTATAATGAAATTAAAGCAAATTTTTTCTATTTTCATTTCTGCAAGTATTGAAAGTTTCAATACATGCCTACATAGCTGCAGGTATTGCAGCAGGTAAACAAATGTAAAGGTTAATTTTAACATACAATGAAAATTAAATGGACATTGAAGAATCGAAGATTAAAATCATTAATAGAATGTACTTACAGTACTTTCACCGGTGGCAAAAGTAGTCGTCTAATTGAATGGATTAACCAAAGGCATTATTCTGAAAGCGAAAATGAATAGTTCCTGGTAAACAAATGTATGGCATTTCCCACATTATATTTCTTACATAGAAATAATAATATGAGCAGAATGAAAGTATAATATAATAACTTAATTTCTCATCGTATCTTCATAATAATTTAAACTAAAATATGAAATTCATCGTAGTAACTACTAGTGAAGGTAACTCGAATTCAATTTATAATTTAATTATGTAGCAGATTAGTAGATCAGTTATCTACCGTCTCCGATAATTAAAGGGACAAGCCGAAAAGAATAATTAATAAAAACTATCCAAGTCCGTAGAATAAACTACATTAAATTAATTAATTACTATGAATAATCTGAAACAGAGTCTGCCTAAATCTTCAGTTCCTAAAATAGTTAATCCATAGTATCTCAAGAAGACATATCATCCTTCCGTAATGCGTTTTTCATCCAATATAAGCTTTTATTTTTTTTATAATGAATTGCAGTGGTGGCTGGTGGTAATTTAAAATGGGTGTTCACTTTATCCAATAATTTTATCATATGTAAGTTCGGATCAAAACTTTGTACAAGAGTCAATATCGGTGTTTTTTTCTATTATTTGAGTTTGTATTAAGTGTAGTTATTATTATAAACATCATACTGTTTTCAAGCACTACAACTATTAATAAATGAATATTTTATACAAAATTTTTGGAAAAATGTTGACTTTCATATATACCTTCTATTAATTTTTGTAAAAATTCATAACTTTGATTCTATAAACTTTTGCATAGCGGTATTTATCGTTTATTCGTTTTCTTTTTCTATAACGTTATTGAAAAAAAATGTGGTTTCTTAAATTAAAAAAAAAATTCTTCGGAAAATGTTATTCAAAGTGTCACTTATACATTAAAATGGTAAATATTAGATATAGGAAAAAAATGTATTCTTTCAAAAAGTTGCCAAACGATCTACGCAATTGGAATCCAGGAGAAAATTTCCAAAAATCTTTATTTTATACAAAGTGTTTGGCAAAATGTTGACTTTCATTATTACCGTCTATTAATTCGGAAAAGTTATAAAAAAATCTGATTAAATATGGGGGATTTAAGGGGCGTTGAAATTTAAAAAAATCAAAAATGAAAATCGATATCAACATGAAATTTTTAGTAAAAATCAAGGTCTATAAGGAGATGAGGCCTATTGATTGTGAAAACAATCTGCTTAAAAATGAGGGTTAAGGGGGTCTGTTAAACTGCGAAGAGTATCATTTAAAATGCCAAGCATTATACATCTTTATTCTAGTTTGTGTCTGTGTAATATTATGTATTGTTATGCGACTGATCTTACAAAATAAATATTTAAAATAATTTAGAGATTGATGTTTGCTAAAAATTTCAAGTTTTTCAGTTAGGATTTTTTTTATATTTTAACCCCCCTTAACTCCCCAATATATTCATATTTTTTCCAGTATCATTATCTTCTTATAAAGCTTCATTTTTACTAAAAATTTCATATTGATATCGCTTTTCGTTTTTAATTTAGGATTTTTTTTAATTTCAACCCATTTAACCCCCTATTTTTAATCAGATTTGTTAAAAATCAATAGGCTTTGCCCCCTTATAGAGCTTGATTTTTGCTTAAAATTTTCAAGTTCATATCATTTCTCGTTTTTGACTTATCGTGCAGACAAAAAACGTGACATCGGACAGACAGACAAAGTAAACCTATAATACTCTTTATGTAATACTGTATGAAGTGTAGAAAAAAAATGTATAAGGTAAAATAAACAATTTAAAAAAATCAACAATAATATTCAACTTCTTTTATCAAAGACTAAAAGTTTGAAATAGCAGCACATAATTGAACATTTACATAAATCTGTGAACTAAACTAGTGAGATACACATCAGAAAATGTTATCACACTTAATTCTCCATATGACCCTTTCTAAGTGTATTTCACAGCACATTCCAAAGTATTCATGTCCTATACCCTTATGGCAGACTTTTGCATGTCCATATTCACTAAAAAATAGTGTGTTTTAATAAATAACAGAATAATAGTATTTTGTCTAAAAGGTTAATCGGCTTCATCTTTATTTTCAAATTATTATTTAATTGTAGATAGTATATTAATGTTTTGATATGTACTTATAGGATTGATTAGCCAGATCATGTAGATTTGTGGGATGTGACTTATTAAGTGCCTAATCAAAATCACAATTTATGTTTGATACTTATTGCTTTTTTCGAGACATACTTTATTACTAACTGTAAACTAATTTACCAACAGCCTTATTTTTATTTAATTAATACCTGCAGTGATCCAAATTACCATAACATCTAATATTTTTGAAAATACTAAATTATACAAACAAGGTAATAAAAAAATGTCATTAAAATAAAAGATTTCTGGTTTGTATGCAACAAAGTTAAAGTTAAAGGGCAACACGATTACAGGCAAACATAACTTTATGTAGGTAAACTATTTAAATGTACATACTATTTCTTAGGTAAAATTTCTCATCGAGTGTATTAAATTAACTGGTTGATCCTTTTTTCTGATTCAGACTTTTAAAGTGAAAAACCATTTGTCTCTTTATCTTTATCAAATTTTTATTGTACATTTTCATAATGATGTCTAGTTACCTCATCAGATTAATTAATTTTTTCCTTTTGGCGGGTTTTGTGAAAAAAAAAATTTTCCAGTGTTTTGCTTACTTCTTACTTCATAGTATTTACAATTGAGTACAAAATAGACCATTTTGAAGTAGTCTTAGACACTGAAACAAAATATAAAACAAATTACAGTCGTAAAACTTTACGATAGGTAAAAAAAAATCAACATAACCTTAAAAATTTTATTTTACCTTGCCTTATAGAAGTTTTTCGGGAACAATCGTTAAATTGGCCCACATACCTTTAATTTGTTGAAGACACACTTCCTAATTAAACACATTAAAATAATGTGTTTTTATGAAATTTAACTGGTTGTTCACTGCACAAATGAACCAATGGAGCAATGATAGAATCCTGATATCAAAATATGACGATTGATCAAATATGATCTAAATAAAATGTTGATAGTTAACAATTTACAGGGTGGTAAATTTGAAATATTTTTTTAATTATTTTTGGATTATAGATTGGCAATTATAAAAAGAAAGATATTCAAATTCAAGGATTTTGAGATTTCTCTTTTTCCTTTGTTTTTATTTTTGAGAATTATAATGCATTTCCTTTACAAAATAATTAGATTTTCGTCTCAAGAAAGCGATTATAAAGATCAAATAACATGTAAAATTGTCAAACTATGATTTACCACAAAAATAATTAAAACATTATTTTATTGCTATATAAAAACAGGGTTGGCGGTAAAAGGATACTACTAACAAAATCTATAAAATAATCCACGAGAGGGTGTATCAGAGAGCTTGAATGGCCAATTGCTATCACTATCGCTTGCGATTCAGCAATAGCGATAACAATGGATAAGTGGGTTTGTGTTCTAATCCACTATAGGGGTCTTTCTTAAATCTATTTATTCGATCTCTTGTAATATTTAACACAAATTGTAAGAAAAATTACATTATTAATTTTGAATTTGTATGTATTGTAAAAGTTTAGTAAAATAACTATTTTACGGAAATAAACTGTTCCCGAAATTTGTCGATACACATAGTGTTACATTTGTAGACTGTACCTCGGAAACGCCTAAGCAAATTTTTAGAAGAAAATTCTGAAAGTACCTTATTTCTTGTATTAATGGCTTGATGTTCTTTTCAGTAAAAATTAACTTTTTAGTGTTATACATCGTGTGAAAGACTACATTGCAAAAATGTTAACTTTTAACTGTCTGTAATAGTAATTGCAGAAATTTCAACGTAATCACATTTAAAAGTTTTGGTCTATATCTTGAAATGTATTTGGCAGTTTTGTATTTTATTGTTTAGAAAACAAGTCTTCAAAAAGTTCGAATTTTTTAAAATTTGAATTTAAAAAATAAAATAAATAACACGCAAAGCGATATGTTAAACAAAATACGAGAGCCCATTTTCCTACGGAAAACAACTACTCTTTTGGCTGATACCGCAATAGGTATTGAATTATATCCAAAGGAAAACACGAGAGAGAGAGAGAAATTTAATTTCAACACTCTACCTTTGATTTTGTTTTTAAGAAAAACGTCATTTGTCTAAATATGTAACCAAGAATGCGTATTTTAAATTCAGCATAACTCCAATTTTTAATTGAAGTAAAATATTCTTTATTTGAATCCTGGCATTCTTAAATTAACATTGCCGTTTTCCATTTTTTAATCAAAAGCTATAAATAAATAACTACGTTGTTAATTAAAAAAAAATCAACGATTTTTTAGCATGCGTACTTAATAATTTCTTAAATAAAGATTGTGGCATGCTTAGCTCAAAAACAATCCCGAAAATGCTTATTGTTTTATTTCTTTCTATTTTTGCCAAAGGAGTAATTGTTTTCCGGAAGTTGTGTGACATAGAGCTTTACAGTTTATTTATTTTATTTTTAAAAAAATAATTTTAAAAATTCGAACTTTTTGAAATTACCCTGTAATTTGTTTTGTAAACAATAAAATACAAAACTTCCAAATACGTTCTGAGAATTACTAGGTATTACAGATAGTTAAAAGTTTACATTTTTACAATGTAGTCTTTCACACACTGTATAACAGTGCAAAGTTGGGCCTAATGAGGCCTAAGTGCCGTGGGGGTAACCCACCCTCCACACGTTACAGATACAGAACAGTGAAAATTTAATTTTTAATGAAGCCATTAATACAAGAAATAACGCGAACTTTCAGAATTTTCTCTATTTTAAAAATCGGCTATACAGTCTCCTACAAATGACGATGAAATTATGTGTGTCGACTAATTCCGTGAGCAGTTTATTTTAAACTAAAAACGTTAAAACAAACTGTTCAAACAATTTTTTTACAAGAATACACTAAATTTATTTTTATAAGAATAAAGAAAAACAAAATTATTTTTGAAGAAGTTTTTTTTGAATTTAGAGTTATGAGTAAGCAGTGTATCCATATCTCAAATATATTTCCGTAAAGGAAAATTCAAAGTCTCAAAAACAAAAAAAGCAATATGGTAAAGACTAGTGATGCCGCGAGACAAGACGAGGTGAGAGAGTGGCCTCTCTCGTCTCGTCTCATAGGGCGAGAAAAAACTGTTCTCTCGTCTCGACGAGAAGGCGCTTTTCTCGCTCGAGAGAGCCTTTCTCTCGTCTTGTCTCGTCTCGTCTCGTCTCGTGATAAAACAATATGAAATTTAAATTTGAAAAAGATGAAACATGAAAAAACGGTAAAATTTGTAAGACAAAAACAAAGAATTTTTCAAATAATTTGCGCATTAGTACCCAAATTTGGCAATAAGAAACACTTATGTCTCTCTGTCTGTCCGTCTGTCACAGTCGTTTTACAATTGAAATTTAAAGTAATAAGTGGGCCAGATTAGGCGTTAACTGAAAACGAAAATACTTTGTCTTGTAAGTCAGTTGGGGAGGGGGGGAAGAGGTTAAATTGGAAGTTAGAATTTTTCTAATGCAATCCTGCGATGTCAAATGAAGGCATTTTGTAGTATGTTTTCAAAATGCAAAAAGATAGAGACATAAAACAAAAACGATGTGAAATTAGAGAAACATTATGATATTTTTGTTATAATGAGATGCACTTCACTTGAGACGTAAAATAGAGAGCGTTACTATCTTTATATTTTCTAATGGAAAGTAAGGTCATGTAATACCTCACTTGAAAGATATTTTGATTATAGTTACGTCCAAGCAGTTTTAATTTTTTTATTTTTACAAAAATTACATTCTTGATAATCGTCGTGTGTCGCAATACTCCTAGAAATGTTAGATAATGTTAGAAGATAATTTTTAATAAGCTTTTTTTTTGCCAAAAAATTATGAAAAATTTAATACGTCAAGTGGT
Source organism: Psylliodes chrysocephalus (assembly GCA_927349885.1). Lineage (NCBI taxonomy): Eukaryota > Metazoa > Arthropoda > Insecta > Coleoptera > Chrysomelidae > Psylliodes > Psylliodes chrysocephalus. The sequence continues at coordinate 47,725,554 of OV651813.1, read as the reverse complement.
TTTTAAATCACCTTCGATATTCTTAATTTATTTATTTTAGTAAATACAAGAAGCGTTTCCTTAGTAACGTGTAACTTATTAGTAAAGGCCCAGAACATGTCTGTATAAGAACAAAGTACCAGCTACAAAAAATTGCCATTTGTGCAGTGTCAAATCTCTCTAACAGTAAAAAATTACTTAAATTTATAAAAGATACTGACATTTACTCTGTACTACCCAAAATGTTAATTGTCCATTGTATACTATTGTAAAAAACAGCATTTATAAAGTATTATACCTCCGGAATGATCATTTGAGGTTGAAGCGGTAAATAAAAAGAAATTTAACCTACTTTATGAATTTATTTAATGTAATTTCTGCAAAAACATAAAAACCTAAATCTGTTTACATGAACGTCAAAATATAGAAAATATATTTCAAATGAGGTATCATATGACCCTACTTTCCATTAGAAAATTTAAAACTAATAACTTCCTCTATCTTACGTGTTTCAAGTAAAGTGCATCTCGTTATAAAAAAAATATAATATCTCTCGAGTTTTACCTTGTTTTTGTTTTGTCATTATCCTTTTTCATTTAGAAGTTAAAATAGAGGAGGATACAATTTTCGTCCTTACTGTATCTAATACATTCGTTTGTATTACCTTTTCATTGACAGTTTTTCGAAAAAACGATTAAAAATTTTCAACTTATCTTCAAAAGTAACCTCAGAAAAGCAGAATGGATTAAATATAAGAAATGATTGTATAAATTTTAATTAAATGAAATGAGAAATATTTTTTCTTATAAATCACTATTTATAAAATAAAAATAACACAAGCATTATTTGCAACCATTTAATGTATATAGAATAGGTGTGTTATAGATAATTTTTTGACTAATCTAATGTGTTAAAATTTTAAGTTACGTTAAGCAATTGAAAATTTCAAATAAGCAAAGAGAATATTGTTCGAGAGAGCCCGAGAGAGCTCGAGAGAAACGAGAAATTCTCGTCGAGAGATGACACTCTCTCGTCTCGAATCTGTTTTCGAGAGAAAATGTCTCTCTCGTCTCGTTCGAGACGAGACAAGAGACGAGAATCTCTCGTCTCGCGGCATCACTAGTAAAGACTTTTAGTTTTCCTTTTCTTTATTACAATAATTTGGGAATTTAATTATTTATGTACAATAAACAATATTTTACGAATTTAGTTGTTAATGTATTATTGATTAGAGTGCAGAAGAGGCATATTTTTTATTAGTCTTCATTTTTCTTAATGAAATTTTTCAATATTTTCAACATAGAAGAAAAAGGTTATATGCCCTTTTTAAAAATATAAGAATAATACATCACATTGGAAAAAATGTTTAAAATTTTGTGTTTTTACTTTCTTTTTTAAAAACATTTTGGGGGATCGCCTACAGGAAATGAACCTTACACAGAAAAAAAAAGGATTTTCTCAAATATGCAAGACATAATTGATTTTGTGAAAAAAACATAAAATACTTTCTCTCCAAACAGAATTTAATGATAAGATGATATTTTAAACACATTTCAAGATTTTTTTTACCTATTCATGCCTTGATCCGGGTAACATAACGTTTGGTTAAGGACAAGTATCTCGTAAAATGTGAAAACATGAAGAAAAAAATATAAAACTATTAATTTATGGAAAACTGTCTAATCAACATAAGTAATTAACATATACTATACTGATTTTTATTAAGATTTGCATAAAGATGTATATCAATGAGTACGTAGTAAAAAAATAGGTGTTAAAATTTTAGGTTTAGTCAAATATTTCCCATGATTATTGTATTATAAATAACTCCAAGAAGATTACAGTTGAATTTCCAACTAATACAATACTATAAGTGGAAGACCTTGATTCTAAGACTGCTTTTACTTTTGTGATATCCAAGAATTCCAATTGTCTCTAGATGGATTGTTGAATAAGGTTATATTATACGCTAAATACCAAGCCGCTACTATGAATTTGGTTGTAAAATCGATATTTTTTTAAACTTGTTATACAGAACCGAACTATACTAATTGTAAGAGGCGACAAAAAATTATGCTTGTATACAGGATAAATAAAATTTTAAAATGTTTTAACTATCACGAATACCTTTACAAGTTTTTTATTCTATTTAAAAAGTTTGTTTTTTATGGTTAAAGTTACGTGATAATACACAGAAAGAATACAAAAAAAATTTATATAAGTCTTGTTGGGATCTTAAGTTTTTCGTTACAACCCGTTTGGGTCATATAAACTGGCAACGCTGATATCATTCGTTTCTTGCTCGCTCTAGTATATTTTTTACATATGAACTTGTGCAAAGCGCATTGAAAAACATGGCCGACACTGTATAGTGTGTACACTATTTTAATTTTTTTTTTTTTAATTTTAATTGCAAGAAAAAATGTTTCTCAAAAAGCGTCTTTATAACGAATTTGTTTTTTTTTATTTAAAACTGTTAGAGAAGAACACATAATAATTATTCTCTGCCTACATTAAAGATAAAAAAATAACTTTAAAAGTGGGGTAGGTACTACAAAAAAGTATTAAATGGCAAGGTTTTTCATGTAGAAGATGAGATGTGATTTATAAATATATTTTTTTATATAACTTTTATATCACAGTGTTTTTTATATTAAAAAACAAATACCTTTTCAAGTTGACAATTAATTCTGGCATGTTACCAATTCTTCAATGTGCTAAAATTATGTATGTTTTTAGATTTAGGAAAATCAGTTTTTATTGTTTTTACGCATGAATTTGATCAGTAGTATTCTTTGATAACATGTACCTACCCAATGAAATGACTACCGAAATTATAGTTTAGGAGGAAGACTAAAATATAATACCTACACCTATTTGTACAAATATTAATTTTAAACTTACAACTACATTGTTGCGCTAGTTTTTGGTAAACTCAATTTATTAACAAACTCAAACTTTTACAATACACTATCCTGTGACCAGGGGCGATTTCTACATTGGTTCATTTATGCAGTGCACACCCAGTTACATTTCATAAAAACACATTATTTTAAAATAAATAACATAGAAATATATATTCTATTCTGAGTGAGCCCGAGAGAGCGAGATGTTTTCGAGAAAGCATGGAGCTAAAAAGAGAGGTCAACACGTCGAAAGATCCGTGAAACAAACAATATGCCTGCTTAAAATCATTTAAATCACCTTATTTTGTGCATCGCACACCGTGACGTTACAAAGTAGGGCGGGGCTTACGATTCTTTCCAATTATAGATATAGAATAAAGAGAAGATGCAAAGACGGTACTAATAATGCTTGTACTTTTGCATTACTCTTTTACGTCATATGTCAAACTCGAGTCTAGAGCTAGTCAGTTTTGGTGAGAATAAATGAAATTTTTTTTGAAATAGCGTGATTTAAATGATATAAAAACATTTTCATTCCGCCAATATTCAAATATAAAATTATTAACTTGAAATTAATCAAAATATGATTCAAAGTGCGTCCACTTGTCATATCGCAATAGTGCTTATGTCGTCTTTACCTACTTCATTCTCTCTTGATGTTTCCAACTTTCTAATCAAGCTATCAAACTCCAAAACTTCCCATAAGACAATTGTAATTGTGTATTATATTTATTAAAAATTAAACTTAAATAAATCTGCGACTTTAATAAATCGGAAGTATGTGTGTCAATTCAACGATTTTTACCAAAAAACGTCTCTAGTGCGGTGAAAAAATATAAAAGATAAAAGGATTATTGGGCAAATACCGCAAAAAATGAAAAAAAAATGCCTAAAGGCAAACCGTAGACACGTGTTTCTGACTATTGGTCTTCATCAGTACGGTGCAGCCAAGTTCAAAAGAGAATGGAACTAGGCGATGAAATCAAATCACAGGAGATCATTCAAGAAGCCAACCACACATTTGTGGACTGTGCTAACATTCCCAGTGATTACTAGGAAAATATTAGCGTCGCCACGGAGGCAGTTATAGCCACTATGAATAATAATAATACGTATATAACTTGCCTCAACTTACTTAATATTAAAGAATTGACTTTTGTTTTACTTTGGCTTACTTGTTTAGACGTTATTTTCTGCGAAATATTTAAAGCCACTGCAGCAATTTGATTTAACCTCTTTCCAAGAGCCTCACAAATAAATTTGTGTCTCTTAAAATAGGAAACTAGGATTAGGATTAAAGTTTTGAATTGATCACTAAATCGTTTTACCATTTTGTTGAATATTTATAACTTTTGAAATATCACAAGTATTAAAAGTAATTTTAAAAAGCCGTCACCACATCTTACCCAAATTTTTATGGGACTACTCCTGAGGTACCCCCTTAATAACAAAAAAAGAGTCATAGAAATCGGACAAGGTGGTAAAGAATTATCGCTAAACATACATAAAAAATGAAGAGTTTGAGGATTTTTCTTATAGACCCAATTATTAAATTTTGACCAAATTTATAGGGGACCACCCCTGAAGTATTCCCTTACTAATAAAAAAAGAATCATAGACATTGGACAAGGTAGTAAAGAATGACCGCTAAACATACTTTAAAAATGAAGAGTTTGAGGATTTTCTAATGAACCCAATTATTAGATTTCGACCAAATTAATAAGGGACCACCCCTGAAGTACCCTCTTTCTAACAAAAAAAGAATCATTAAAAACATTATCGCTGAACATATATAAAAAATATATTACGATGAATTGAGGACCTCCTTCTTTTTTGAAGTCTGTTAAAAATATACAATTTTTTAACAAATTGACAAATTCAATATTATTTTGATAACTGTCATCTGACATAAAGAAAGCGAATGGACTTGGATACTTTACTGATATACCTATTAAATAATTTTCAAAACTTTTAGTGTTCCTATTTTTTAGACTATGTTTTTGTTTTAGCCTTGATTATATTATTATTCTACTCTTCACACAGTATTTTCTTAAGAGTATTATAGGTTTACTTGGTCCGTCTATCCGATGTCACGTTTTTTGTCTACACGATAAGTCAAAAACGAAAAATGATATCAACTTGAAAATTTAAAGCAAAAAATCAAGCTCTATAAGGGGACAAAGCCTATTAATTTTGAAAAAATCTGATTAAAATTGGGGGGTTAAGATGGGTAAAATATTAAAAAAAAATCCTATCTCAAAAACGAAAAATGATATAAACTTGAAATTTTTAGCAAATATCAAACTCTATAAGGAGAAGAAGCCCTTTGATTTTCAAAAAAATTTTTAAAAATGAGGGATTTAAGGAGGGTTGAAATATAAAAAAAAAATCTTAATTAAAAACGAACAATAATATCAACTTGAAATTTGTGGAAAATCAAACTCTACAAGCCTATTGATTCTGAAAAAAATCTGATTGAAAATGTAGGTTAAGGGGGTCTGTTAAACTGTGAAAAGTATAATTTAGAATACCACGCATTATATATCTCCATTCTAGTTTGTATCTGTGTAATATTATGTATTGTGATGGGACTGATCTTATAAAATTAACATTTTGGTTCACTTATTTTATTTGCCAATAAAAGCTATTTAAAAAATATATTATTTTATTTGACATGTGTGAGAAATTGTGAAAATGATTAAATTTACAATAAAAACTGAAAAATGGTAGGTAAAGTTTCATATAATAATATTTTTTACACAAAAATCAATGTCAAGCTTTTTACATAAGCTGACATATATTTAAAAATAATCTCAAAATATGAAGAAAGTCAGTTGACTAACTAATAATGTTTATAGATGGTTTTCATCGTATTAAAACAAAACAAATATTACAATAATTAAAATATTCATTTAATAATAGTTATAGTGCTTGAATTTAGTATTATATTGATAATAATAACTACACTTAATACAAACTCAAATAATAAAAAAACAGCGATATTTGCTCTTGTACAAAGTTTTGAACCGAACTTACAAATGATTAAATTATTCTAAAAAGTATACACCCATTTTAAATTACCACGGGCCGCCACTGATTGTGACGTCAGGATCATCGACTTATATAGCTTCCTTGAACCTTCTCTTACCTTCCAGTTGTTTCTTGACATTGAATGACATTTCTAGACTGTTCTCTCTTCTTCTTTTATTCGTAATTTTACTTATGACTTTTACTTTACTTTTACTTTACTGTTACTCGTATAAAGAATCATTTAAATCGGACGTGATAAACAAATCGCTGAACATACATACAAAAATATATTTAAACGAATTGAGAACCTTCTTCTTTTTGAAATCTGTTAAAAATATACCAATATTCTGCATTACGTTTTATTTTAAATATGTGCAATTACAATCTCAATTCCCCTTTTTTATACAAACTCTAACAGTGTCCCACCACGCTTTTTTTTGACATGCCTCCCTCATTGGTTTCGCCTACCAGCAACACTATCGCTTTTATTTTCTGTATCCTTTAAACATATCTTAATCGCTGTACCTTCTGACTAAGTGTCAATGACAACTTCTAAACCTCCCATAACGTGTCCATTCCTGATTTTAAATCCATCTTGTATCAGTTTCTTCACTTTCCAACAGTCCAACAACCCGCCCCGCTAATCAAGATTAACATAACAACGATCCTTTAAACATTTTTCTTATCTTCAATGTATTATAGCATTTCATTGGCTCTTCCCATTTTATGTCTTTTATAACGTCGCATGTTGTGATAACAAATTTGTGCAATTCTATCATTATCCATACCTTGTCTTTTTGTTTGCTATTACGGAATCTATTTTCTAAGTATTATGTTTTCTCTTTTCTAATTCTCTCTCTCTCTCTCTCCATTAATCTAACATAAATTTTATACATATTTTTTTAAATAAACATTATTACCTATATATTTTAATACACAATTATTATTGATCTAACTTACTTTTAGGTCTTTCACCGTATTGTCTAATATATAAATTAAATGGTAGATGAAAAAAATTAAAAGAAAAGAGTAGACAACTGTATATGATGGCCACTCCAGTACTGTTCGTCATATCCATTGACCTTAGAAATTTTCTCTATTATTTGATTAGTTAATGATCAAATGCAGAAAGTGAAATTTCTTCACAATATTTCACTTGCGTCATTAAAATATTGATTATATTTAAGTTAATTTAGTTATATCATTGAATTTTTAATAAAACACTATGATTATGGGCGGGATCTCACGGAAAACTCTATATACTTATTTATGAGAATCATATTGTGAACTAATTTTACGCGTACTGTTTTCTGATGTAATGGATTGTAAATAATTATAAAATAGTAGTCGGACTACAATTTAAGAACATGGATTGACATTTTTAGTTTCCGACTAAGTCGTAAATCGTTATGTAACACAGAATTTTAAGATTTTATGTATAACATATTCAAGATATTCAAAAGGACATCAGGAAGTAGAATGATATTATAAATTCGAGTTTTTTAGAAATTTAATACTATTATTGTGAATAAAAAGATTATAAATTATTGATTAATATTATGTGTGTCGATTTGGTTTTCTGCTAAAAATGAATTATATACTTTTTGTTTAAAATAACTATTTATAATTTTTGAAGTAATTTTGTTTATGCAAAAAGTTAAATAACAATAAAAACCGAAAATTTTCTTTAAATTTAAAAACTTAAAAATGGAGAAATCTGAAATGTACCGTACACTGCTGTTATTTTATTTATATAGATTAATATCTATAAATTTAAATATACCAAAAATGTAATTATAATTAGCACCATGCAGAACTTTTTATGAAAAATAACGTTTATTTTAAAATTAATAATAAAAAAGTTTTCTATATGATTCCAATTTAAGTAGAGATTATATGTTCAAGCTCTACCACTGACTTTCATTTGAATAAATTGAATGAATGTCAAGGCAAGACAAGATCAAAGAAACGAGGTAGTAAATACTATTCATCTCAACGGAATTGAACATAAAGCAGTAAAAGGCACTGGGTATTCAATGAATAATTGTCAAAAAAGATATATGTTCCCAAAGAAATCAATAGACTAAAATAATAAATAAACATAGGAAATTATTTAGCGAAGAGTCACACTGAATATTATAATACGCTATTATTTAGTTAGAATACTTCCAGTTATTAAAGGGATATCTTCTAGTTATTTATCGCCAATGAATATTAAAAATAGATAATGGGTCGTATGATTGAACGTTTACGTTATCCTTAACGTACATGTTAGGCCGAATTTTAACCGTAACAAGGCAAGTTTGTGTGATGGAAAACTTTTTTTAACACATTACTGTTATTTTGCGCCTATTATGATCTAATTTAACAGTTTTCCATCATACGAACTTGCCTCATTACTATTAAAACTCGACCTAACATATACGTTACGGATAACGTAAACGTTCAATCATAGGACCCAATTAATATTTTGTAATATTTTTAAGATAATTAACAAATTAGTATTCTAACCTATCCTAAAATAAAATATGCTTTTTCTAAGATTTACATTCTATGATTCATAGCGATTTATTTATTAATAAGAGATGATAAATATTGTCTCTCCATTTTGAGATCTCCGGAGGTAAAGGAGAAGATAAAATTGATAATATACTGATATGAAAATACCATATATATCAATTGTCTCAAATTTGAAAATCTCTAAAATGGGGTGGTTTGGCTCTAAAAATTTACAAAGGAATAAATACGCAAATTTAAAATTTTTAAAAATCTTGAAATTCTTATCTTTTTTCACTCCTGTGCTTATTCCTTGTCTGGCACATCCGACGCTATCTCATTTATATAACGCGTGTCAGCTTTGTCTGCAACTGCGCTAGTAGTTTGTTTGGGCTTATATATGTACGCCGACTTTCCTCGGATAAGTCGGATAGTCACGCATTCAAGTACTAATAGCCGGAGAGTTAGTAACACACATTTCATTAAGTATTTGATGCACTTTGAAATTTTGTAATTTGAAATCAAAATTTGAATAGTGTTAATAGCAAGTTGGTGGTTCGAGTCCCGAAACTTTAGGTTTTTTTTGTTTTTTTTTTTTCCAAAAAAAAAAAGGAAAAATATTATTGTTTTATTATTTCACAGTCTTGGTAATTTAAAATGTTTAGTTTTTAAAAAGTATATACTTATTCAATGCATAGTGGCGCATAACGAGGTTCATTCATTTTTATGTTGGCCGGCAATTAAACCCCGGAAAAAGTGTCTGCCTTTTTGGAATTATTTTTTTTATATTTAATTAAGACGCTATTAAAATTTCAGCGTGATTCAAACACTTTAAATCATATTTAAAAAAAAATCAACTTTGGGGTTGGTTTATTAATTATGAATCCTCTCAAAAGTGTCTGCCTAAATTACTAGTATTTTTAGAATTACCTAAACTTTCAATTGTTGTTTGTTGTCCTCTGAATCAAACACTTTTTTTGGGTCATATTTTACGACCTCTTTCTATTATGCGCAGTACCTGGTGTCCCGGGGTGGGTCTAGCCAACACAGGTATGTTTGCTTTTCCATCCAAATGATTTCAAATTACAAAATTTCAAAGTGCATCAAACACTTAATGGAATGTGTGTTACTATCTCTTGGACTATAACTACAGGCTGTATTGCTTAAATGCAGATACTCATACACAATAGTGAACCTGTTAGGCCGGGCCGCTGTCCCTTAGTTTGTGTAGAAATGTATAAAAATGAAAGTCGCAGGATTGATTTACATATAGCAGTTGAGCTATTTGAATTTGTTTCATATAGTATCTTTGAAACTGGTCTCGGTAATGTCTCTACACATATTCTGATTGTGAGAACTCTCTTAATGTCATCGAATCCCCACTTGAACTTTAAAATTCGGCCTAACTTCATGACCTTGCTTCATGAGATTTTTTCCATTTAGATTTTGTTTGTAACTTCCTATTTTTACGCTCCCAGAAAAGCTGTTGCATTTGTTAGATATCGTTGTATAGAGACAATCGATTGTGAAGTTGATTTCTTAGATCCACATCAGGAACAGTATGAAGTGTTTTACCAATTAAAAAATGTACCGTAGAAACTGAAACCAAATTGTTTAGGTCAGTAGATAGACGAAAAAGAACTTCGATTTGTAATATTAAAGTTTGCCCATTTTCATAAGCTAATAAAATATTTTCAACTGTTTTACTCATCTTAATATTATCACATAATCTGACCAATTACATCCAAAAAACAGATTGTGTTTTCGCGAAAACACCAGGTGTCTTTCAATCCTGATTGGCCTATCAGCTTCGTGTTTTCAACGAAGTATCCATGGATAAAGTCGCAAAGAAAAGTTTAACAGTTTGAAAAAAAAAAACAAATTGTAGCTGTAGACGCCGAAATAAGTCGCTTCGGTGCTACTTTAAACGAAGTTATGAACCAAAATATTGATAAAAATATACCCAGTAACACAAAAAATAAAAATCTTATGTATGGAGAAATTTTACGACATTATGTGTGGAATGCAACTACAAATTAGGTGCAGAAAATAGCAACGAAAGACTAGCATTCATTCTAAAATATAAGGAAAATTGATGGTAGTGATTTCAAGGAGAACCATATGGAACATTACTGCAAATTTGTTATGTATTACATTTCTTTCTCTCATTCTGGCAAATTTTAATTTTTGGACCTTTCACTTTGTTCCTGAAATAGTCTAATAAAATACTCGTCCTGCGTAGTATTGCTACTGAAAATTCTCTTAAATGCAAACCGGATTTCTCGCGAAAAGCAAACATGTGAGGATTTTCTAATATAAAATTGTATTTATATGCGCGCCACTGGGAATACCTAGCGATGTTATGTATCTCAAAAATATTGAGATCTTTAAATTTGTGCAACGGTAAGGCAGCACCTTACAGAGATATTTAGGAAAAAAGGTGGTAAACCTTATTATTTAAAAACTACTAGATAATTAATAAAATAAAAACCAGCAGATTTTCATAGATTTAATATCGAATGGCGCGTAAATGTTTTTCAAATTCCTTTTAAAAATGATCAAAATAAATACTTTTTGAAGGTTTACAAAAATGGGACTAAAAATAAAGGCTCAGATGGAATAAGAAATTTTCAAGGTTTTGGGTTTGCTCTTAATTAAATTTATTTGAAATGTGATCAAATTTACGGAGACCAAAAATTAGCCAAATTGAGATGTGAAAGTACCAGATTTTAACGTAGCATCTTTCGTGTTTGAAGTGGTAGGAAATCTTTATTTGCATAAATTAAACTTTTGCTAAATGCTTTCTTTATAATATGATTTATATAGCTGCCAAATATTAATGAACTATTATGTTTTTTGCCATGTAAACTAATGGTATTCTTCATCTTTGATTTCAATTGTTATGTTCATTACTTATTTATCGTTTAGAAAGATAGTACCAATTCCTAAATATAGAATGAATGATCATCTGGATAAAAGTGAGAATAACAAATGTCCATTACAATGCAATATAGCTAAGATTAGTTTATGATTAATTTTGTCAAACACTGTCGAGTGATCTATTAGGACTAGTAAACTTTATTTTCATCAGTCGCTGAAAGTATGGTAATAATTATTAAGTTTTTGTTGTTAGAAATGTTTTTCTTTAAGAAATTCTTGATTGTATAAATATTTAAAAATTAATTTAAATGTAAAAAAACATGACTCCTCTAAATCGGTTGGCTTCCAAACGCAGAGACCGCTACTGGAAGAATAGCTTTAAGAATGACTACAATCAACAAGATTTATGGCTAAATTTTCACTTAGACCATGTTGGGAGTAGAAAATTAGTTTTAAATACCGTCATAAGAAACCAATAACCAACTATTTTACATAAGGAAAGTTTTTATGATTACGATAGGTAACTATTGATTATAAAATATTTAAATGAGTTCATAAAACACGTGCAAAAAAACGTTTTATAGTTTGTGAGGAGCACCGTTAAAGATATAATATCCAAGAATTATTTTATTTGTATTACTATAATATTAATTTTATTCATCTAATAATTTAGGTTTCCAATTCGAAGTATTACTGGTATGATGTTATTAATATAGGGGCTATAAGAAAGCAATAAAAGTGGTAACAAAACATTTACAAAAACATATTGAAGTATGTTTAAAACACCGTTAGAAAAATATGGTTGTTTTATGCTGAGGTTTTATGAGTATCCCAAACTTCACAGACTCATTCAAGCTCTAGGTTATTAGTAAACCAAAATTGGCCCGTTTTGTATGTGTCTGAAGCATGTCATTGTAATGAAATTTCCAATGTACGTCATAAACTCATGAAAGTAGACGTTACTACAAAATTCGTGGGATAGCCGTGTGTGAGTTTTATAGATTTAAGGTGGAAAAAGAAAGCAAACAGGTCCTTTTTATCTCACAAAGATTTGTATTTAAACAGCGACCGGTTTCGAAGTGTGATCATTTCATCTTCAGGCACGCCATGATCTCTTATCCACCAGGGATAAAACTACTGAATTACAATTTTTTGAAGGAAAAGAAATGAACATTTATTTTTTAAAAGCATTGGTATTTGTCAAGGGTTAAAAAATATTTAAAAAATTAAAGCGTCACATGATAAAATAACGAAACTAAAAAATATATTAGCCTACATTACAAACAGAGTTACACGAAGTTTGCTACAAGTTTTTTTTAATGTTTAAAAAGCAAAATGGAGACAGTTCCAGTCAATTAAACTAGTACCTAAAATGTAACAAGGAAATAGTTTTGACGTCTGAAACGACCTTTCCAATCCTATATTCCCAAGGAAGATTATAATTTGGAGTGGCTCCAATTTGAGCAAATCGCCCTCTTCTCTCGGGTTTTGATCCCAAGTCGCTTTGATTTTGTAGTTCTACACAATACAACATAATGTGAATGGAAGTCTCGTCCTCTGTCTTACAGAATCCTACTATAATATTATTGTCTCTTATGAGGATATCCGTTACTATGCGTAGACAGATACAGGCTTCCGATCGTTTCTGGTTATAGTCGCTCAGAAAGTATCTTTTAGCCTCTCTTAGCCCCAAAAGTTCCTTCCAGTTATCGGTTGTTTTATCCCCCAATTCTTTTACAATGTTTCCTGCTGCTGATACTGTTTTGTAATTCTTTTTAACCGACTTCTAAAATGGAGGAGGTTCTCAATTTCTCGCGATATTTTTTTTATGTATGTTCAGCGATAATTCTTTAACACGGTGTCCGATTTCAATGATTTTTTTTGTTAGAAAGGGGGGTACTATAAATTTGGTCAAAATCTAATAATTGAGTTCATGACAAAATCCACAAACTCTTCATTTTTATGTATGTTTAGCGATAATGCTTTACCACCTTGTCCGATTCTTTTTTTGTTAGTAAGAGGGTTCCTCAGGGGTGGTTCTATATAAATTTGGTTAAAATGTGGTAACGGCATCTGCACGTTTTTGAAGTCGTTTTTTTTTAATTTTTAATTATCATTAACTTATTTTGACTAATAATTTAATGTTAACTACATGCTTACAAAATTCTACTAACTCAAGAACTGAAGAAGCACTACTATTCTTTATACTACAGTAAAAATAGACCGAATTCATATTAAAAAAATATTATATCTTCGAATGTAAGAAAATATGTGCTTCATAATTAATATTCACTCAAGGAATGGTAGGTAATTTAAATTATTGAAATCAAGTAGAAAAACTTGATAATAATTCTATTGGAATCGATATTTTCTTAGAACTCATTTCTCAACACGTGACCAAACGTAATTAAAATAAAATTATTCTCCAACTCAAATATCGAAGAGCCAATTAAACAGGTTTACTAAGTTCTACCATTGAGCGTCGACTTGAAGATCCTATAAATCTATAAATAATAGGCAAAAAACGGTATTTTAAACATTATTATTCGAACCATCAAAGATTAGTCACCTGCAATTCATGGTATCCTCGTGCGTTTAAATATGGACGGCCTTGGTATAGTTACGTAAACGATGTAAACATATAGTGAAATAACAGTCACAAATATACCATTAAAGAATCTAATAATTAATATTTAACGGTATTAAGCAATACGGAGCTTTCTTTCCGACGACGATGACACAGTTATGTTTAACTTCCGACAATATTAAAACTGATACCTATAACAAGTTATTTTCATTTATATAATAATAATAGTCAATTACAATTAGAATTTATTATTTTCGATTTCTCCTACAAGCGCATAGTCTATTGCTGTAAGAAAATAAAAGAGTTGTTTATTTAGGAAGGATCATCTCAGTAAACTATGAGTTTGATAACAAAAGCCGTGAAGATCATACTCCTTCGAGACAGGGAAGACGCAGGTCATATCCATGATACAAAAAATTACAAAGGTATGATATTTGGGTCTATTTATACTCTCTTAATATTAGTATTTGTATCAATATTATGATTAAGCATTAAAATGGACTAGATATTCAAAAAGGGTATTTATACTCTTCTTCTTTCTTAGGTTTTTATGGGATCAATCCTTCGGGATTATTTACCCAGGTTATGTTTTTTGTAGAATGAAATTTCATGAAAAAGCTACAACCTCATGCGTCTGACCATATAGTCATCACTTTTTCAGTACACTTGATATTTAATTTTACTAAAATATGTATTTGAAACTTCGGCACAGAGTGTACCAAAGTATTTAGTAATATTTTAAAAGTCGGATGGTCAATTTAAAACTTTATGTTTTATGAAAACTAGACTCCCGATTCTGAGACCACCATTTCGATATCGACACGTAGGGGTCAGAATCCGAAGTCTGGGTATTTATCTTAGACTAGGTAATAAAGAGAGGACTCATAACGTCGGTGAAAATTTGTACCATTTTGACACCAACGATATTTGACCAAAGGCGTAACATGTTGGAAATAAAAAAATGAACTTGTATTTATGTTATTATTACTTCATTGATCTTTTTAGGTATAAAGCAAGTTCAAAGCGTAAAATTTAAAATAAATAAGTAACAATAAATAAGACACAAGAAAAAAAAGATTTATTTTTACTTAATAAAGAATGACGCTACCTGATAGCACAGACACGTTTTTAAGAAATCTTAAATACGTTTGTTCACGATGTTCGTGACGTTTTGAATATCTACGCTAATATCCAAACCGTATTGGACGTTTTTAAGTCGTCTATTTACTTGATGGAAATTCATTTAAAAAAATAAATGAATACTTGTCTACTATATTTAATACTGTTTATTATACATTATTAAACTATTAAAACTGACACAGAGTAAATATTATTTTACAGTGTTTACAATATTTAAAAAATGACTTCAAGTACTTGTTGCTATGAAAAACTATTCCAGTTTGGTCGATTTAAAAATTTCTGTTATGGTATTAATTTTAGCCAAAGCGTTTGTAACGAATGTCTCCATAGCATATAATTTTGTTGAGTAATTGTTTTAAGATGTTTTTATAAAAAATAAGACATTAAAAAGTGATGTTATGAAATTAAAAGGCAAATAAATTAAATTTTACCGTTTTTAATGATAAATTTTACTAGTTGCGGTATACCACACTTCCAATAATGACACATAAATAATATAAAAAGACAATATATATGAAAAAAAAAAACAACCACCAAATAGTAGTAAAAATGTCCACAGACTGACTCTAAAAATATTATACAATGACTGTCCCGAGAAGAAGGCAGCTAGAGGAAGAACACGACTCGATACGCGCGCGCGAGACTCCAATCACCCAATGACAATGACGAATGACGATCTACATGCACTGTAGGTAGCGCAAAGAACGCTGTCATGGCACCATATTCAAATATAGCGAAAAGAGTTGAACGTTCACACTCCACATTACCGACATATGTAAAACGTCCTAAAAATATCCCAAGAAAGACGTTTTAAACATGTCCTGAGCAAGGCGTCTAAAAACACCGTCAGTTTTACGTACCAGGACGTTTGGACGAAAGTAAGACATGAATAGGACGTCCTTAAGATGTAGTGTGCTCTCTAGATAATATTAAATTAAGCTAGTAAGAAAAATTATACATAAATGAAGATAAATTTATTACTGACCCTTAACTAATACTAATTTAGTACAATAACAAGAAGTTTTAGCGAACAACTCTTTTTTTTATATCTTTTAAGTTTTTGTTTAAGAATTTTGATTTGTCTTGTTTTTTTCTATTCCTTTCTACCTGTTGTAAAAGTTATCTTCTAAGCCGTTTTATGCTAGGGCTTTCTAGGATAGATTCTTTATTTGAAGTTCTATTTGAAGAGCCTGGCTCAGCTTCCAAAGGCAAAGCTCTTCTTTTTAAGTACTACAAACAATCAATTATTACGGTAAGGTTTTGAATTATACACAAAAGGGTTGCTAAATTCTTAAAAGTTCATAACATAATAATGAAAAGTAATTAAAAAAATATATGTTTAATTATGTTTATTAGTATACGCACCTTCTTCGGCTGCATGTATTTAGAGAATTCAGGAAATATAGTGGGAACTGCTCCATTTAGTAAATGTCTTTTACAGTCCGTCCCATAAAAAAATCAAAATGTTTTGAACAATATCTATCATTTGGCGTAGGCATCCAATTTGCAATTTTCGTTGCCTGAATCCAAAGATTTTTTTGCTGGATCCACAGGAAATCTAAAATAAAACAAATAAACATTGCTGCAATTAAATAGGAAGCAAAAGTAAATTAGGATTTAATATTTAGAATTGTACGACACGTAACTGGAAAAAATTACATGTTCGGCCATTTTAATATCATTAATTGCCTAAATATCAATGAAAAGCATAAAATAAACAAACTTGGTGGGTAAAATTTATTACTCTGGAGTGAGACATGTACAATATGTAAATATCAAGTTGTATAACACCAAACGATTGATGTTTATCATTTACCTGTAAAACGTAATATGTGCTTATTTCTTGCCGCTATAACTTTAACACTGATATGCCACACAATAAACCAGTGTAATAAACCAATTATTAAATGTCGTTTAATTCAAAAATCAGAAATAAACACGAAAAAAAACTTTGGTGCCATCGAAATGATTAGCACCAAAATAATGGCGGCCAATAGATAATCGGCATAGAATACTACGTGTGCTTGATATACTTGTTACGCGTCCTCTCTTTATTACCTAAGTTATTTATACTCGTTTTATAATTAGCATTAGTGGTTCTTTTTTAATAAACTTTTTCCTAATAAGATATAATTCTGCAGTCAACAAAATGTTGGTTACTGAAGAAATGTGTTTTTAGAATATTTTTTACTAGTTAATTTTATTTGATAATATTCAAAAATAGGTTTAGGTTTAGGTTCCTCGTGGTGACATGTCATTTATCAACTTTAGACTCGGTAAACATTGCTGATACACAAAAATTGTATACAGCGCATGATTTGTACCGAAATATTATCGTTTTCGAGCTTGTTGGAACAAACCTGTAAACATCTGACAACATAATCATTTGTGTATTGTCAATTATTATGCGTTGTCTATTAAAAATAAAGGTCAAATACGTAATTGATTCATTTGATAGAAAAGAAGAAATTTAAAATTTAACATAAAAGTTAAACCTGTCAATTATTAAGCATACATATTAATGCTAATACTAATCATAAATCGAGTATAAATTGTGAGTATACATTGTGAAGGTTCAACTTAATCATTAATCATAATAGAAGACACAAGTGGATAAAGGGCCTAATGCAAATACTAATAATAAGGAAGTATAAATAGACCCTTAGACAACAAAATCTCGTTGTGTTCGGGCATGACGTATTGAGGTGTGGAATATGGCTGATTGGCCATGAGCAGATTAAAATTTATATTCACGCGCTATTTTCGATCAGCTGATACCTGAAATTCGTAAAAGCCACGCCTCCACACCACAATACTTCACCGTGAGGTAGTAACAATGTGCGAAATATCATACCTTCTTTTTATTGTATCATGGATCATATCTATCTATATTTTATGATAACTCAAACGAAAGGCAGGTAGGTATATTCTTAATACGTAATTCTTAAAGACCATAGGGACCTGAAAATAAGTGATGGGTATTCCACCACCAGTTAAAAAGCGGAATAACTCATTTATCCATTATAGTAGGTATAAATGTATTTCTGATAACGTTTTCAAACAAAATTGTTGCAAGTGTTCGAACATTTTTATCGTTTAAATTAAGATTTTATATTGCGTTTAAAATAAAATCCGTTTAAAATAATTAACAATGGGTAAAGTAGCAAATTTTTCATCAACTTACAAATGTAGAAAAGTACAGAATTAGCTTCCAAAACAAGTATTAGAAATTAAAAATTAAAAAAAGCCGACTTCAAAAACGTGCAGATGTCATCACCACATCTTAACCAAATTTATATGGGACCACCCCTGAGGTACCTCCTTACTAACAAAAAAAGAATCATATAAATCGGACATTATCGCTAAACATACATAAAAAATGAAGAGTTTGAGGATTTTCTCATGGACCCAATTATTAGATTTTGACTAAATTTATATGAAACCACCCCTGAAGTACCCCCTTTCTAACAAAAAAAGAATCATTAAAATCGGACACCGTGTTATAGAATAATCGCTGAACATACATAAAAAAAATATCGTGACGAATTGATAACCTCCTCCTTTTTTGAAGTCGTTTAATAAAATCAGTAGAATATCTCGCATATTGTAATGAAGTTACATTTTCATTACTATGTAGTTTAAATCATATAACGGATCCAAATATCCATAAAGCTGCTAAAAAAGGAATACATTTTATTTTTACATTTTTATGTTGAAGGGAAATATAATTCGGATTTATTGTATGTCAAAGATTATTTATTATTTTCAAATTTGCGTAAATTTTGGCTACCATCCACCAAAAACCAAGTCGGTCTGCGAGAGGAGATTCGATCGATAGCCTTCGTTAAATGTAGTGGTAAAAGTAACGACTCTCCTTGTATAAATTCATGAAACTATTCGAGGTACGCATAACGCATTCTTCTACGAATTTCAATATCTTTCGAGTAGATAATTAAAGTAAATTTAACTTTTGGTTTTGTTTTTATTATCTCATGAATTTTATTTATGGACGTTGAAAATAACAGTTTAGACTTTTGATATCGAGAAATTTTAGTTAAACCATATTAGTTTTTTCCTCCGTGGAGCTAGTCGACTGGTGTAGTTTAATTAAGTAGTTTTTTTCCTTGAGTTTTTTCTTCATAGCGTACCTACTTTTGCATTAAATTAAATAGCATTTATTTTCTTGAATGACTTGGATTGGACTGGAGGCTACTTCATTTCAGGTATTTGCATGTTAGCCGAGTTCTCATTAAATTTTGTGTTAGTGAAGACTGAGCTGTGATACAATAATAACTATCATTGATTAAAAAGCTTTTATATCTTTGAGTGATTTAGATGGAACCGTAAGCCACCTCATTTCAGGTATTTACATATTATCCGGGGTTCAAATGTTGTTTTAGTGAAGATTTAACCGTGGTACAATACTACCAACCAGCGTTGATTAAATCGGGGTTTCCGAATTCTGCCACAAACTTCAGGTAAAGAAAAATTGATATCCGAACTCTGCCACGGATTACAGTTTTAGAGATTAGGTTCCTAAATCATTAGAGGGTCTCTCCGATCCGATTAAGATATTATCAATGTAGGTAGCCAAGACATTGCTGATATTTTTTACTATTTGTGGTACTTACATAGCTACATACATGCATGAATAAAAATATGAAATAATATAAAAAACAACTTATTATGAAAATACTCAAATTTATTAAAAAAAAAACAGTATAAAATCAGTATAAAAAACCACAAGAATACAAAATTGCAAAACACAGTTAATTGATAATTACAAATATAATAAAAGCTTTACAGGTAAAATGAAATTAGACATTGGGAAGATTTTTAAATGACATTATTTTAAAAAACATAAACCGCGAAATAGATTTATTTTTATATTTTTCAATATTTTCTTGTATTGTGTTGACTTTCGTTTTGACATTGTTTTTAGTTTTTTTTTGATTATTGTTAGCCGACCGCATTTTTGAATAAGGCTCTACTTGGAAATCTAACAATACACGTGTAAAATGCATTATATTGGGTTGTGCTTTATAAAAGGAGCTATTAAAATGCGAATGAAAACTTTCACATGCGTTAGTAGTCCTCTTATTTGTCCAAATATTTGGTTGGAATATTGATAAATTGTTGACATATGTTTGTTTTAAATAATTGCGGAATTGAATTACTCTTTATCATTTGGTAGCAAAAAGTGCCATTCTTCATTAAAAAAATCTACAACTTCCTCATCATACCAAAATGAAGTTTTAAATATCTACCAATCACAGAGTTTTCCTCTTTATATTCCGGAACTAAATTATATTCTTAAATTTTCCGAAACCATGCTTGGCAGAGATAAAATTTGCAACCCAAAAGAATAATATCTCTCCCAAAATATTTATGTATTGCGTTGTGAATGCTTAATTCAAAATCTACCACAATCTCTATTGGTTTAAAATTTAAACCAAAAGATTTACACTTATTACTTAAAAAGAGGAATACATTGTAATATGTTTCACTTGATTTATCAGGTAATAAACAAAAAACAACCGGTACATAATAACTTTTTTTAAAACTATGAATCGTAAACATTTGGTAAAAGAAATTTGTACAAAATTTGAATGTTCCGTCCATCAAAATACACTGACTGACACAAAAATGTTAAATTTGAAAAACAGGAAAACACAATTATTTTTTTACCTTATCTGCCACCATTAGAAATTCTTTTCCGCGATTTGTATTCAGATGTAACTCGAGAACAGTATTGAACACCTCTTCTTGGTTTTTAGATAATACTGGCCAGATTTTTCTTCTTGCTGCATGCATATTTTTTCTTATTTGATTGATATCTTCTGAGTTTATGTTCTCCGCAAAATTATTTGATTGCAACTCTCGAATTATTAATTTTGCTGGTTTCTCAGCTGGATCACAAGTTGCTTTTCTTTTAACACTATTGCTAACTGCATTTTTTGCAAGATTCATTGCAACACCATGATTGTGTTCTGCTTTGACCTCTATTATTACGTCTTCATTGGAAACGTAGGAGTATAATCTAGCTGTACATTTAGCGTTACAGCATTTCCATCGAATCTTTCCACATTTGCTAGTATTAGCTTTGGAAAACCTAAAATTATTTAACACAATTAATTTATTTCCTCTTTCACTAAACATGGTAGACGCACTGTTATTCATTTTAACTCAACTAAGGTAGATAAACTGTTTCATAAAACCTTTATTAAGAAACAAGTTACCTATTTCCCCTTCTAAATATTTATCTAAATATTAAAACCGAGCAGTCGTCAAAACATTCCAAGAATTCCATCAATTTTGTTTTTGAAAAAAAAAAATATATTAATTAGCTTCACGATACCTGACCATAAACAAATTTCCGAAACAATACTTGGGTTAGCGTGGTGACGTAGGGAAAACATGTATTTTATTGGCTAAAAAAAGATAGGTGTGAAAAGTTCGACTATATGCAAATGTCTTCGGCAGTCAAGATTTAATTGACTGATAAAGGCAAAGAATGTGGATTTTATTCTCCCAGTTGGGAGCGGGTCGCTATAGGAATGTTTAGCCTCTTCAGCCGCACTGGAGCGATAAAGGACCATGTCTGAGGGGATGGGGTTGAAGGAATTGTGGTAGGTATCTGAGGGGATGGGGTTGAAGAAATTCTAGTAGGTATCTGAGGAGATGTTTCTGACCCAGCATTTGCCTATTACAATGAGAAAACTTCTGAAAAATCTCATAGAAGGCCAGGTGGAGAGAGGCTCGAACCCACGACCTTCTGAATGCGAGGCGGGTGCGTTACCACCGAGTCACCTAACTTGGTAATTATCTGAAATAACAAATTATTTTTATATTGGCGCTACCTATCTAATTGATTTTTAGTTACTGTTATGAAAATTATTAAACACTTTATTTTACATTAATAAATAGACTGGTAATAATTTTTCAACCTACTAACGATAGCTAATGTCTACTCTAATCTAACAGTTTTATTTCCCAAACATAATTACCACTTGTTATCTCTGTAAATGTATTTAAAATAAAGAAATTGCAGGAAATTGTCAATTAACAATTTCTTTAAAGAAATCAAAACAACGATTATCGTTAATGAGATAAATTGCATCAGTGGTTTCATATTAAATTATGTTTGGCACAATTAGACATTCGAATTGATTGATTGGTTGACTTATAGGAGATATTTATAATAAAGTTTTAATTGAAAGATTCGTTCGCCTCTAGTGTGTATGTCTCTGTGAAAATTATTTTTATTGATAAATTATGTAAATTAGCATACTATCGACGTTATAAGAAAAACAAAGGACTTTGATAGTGTCAAATGTTAAATAATAAATAAACATTAGGTTACTTATTCAATTTTGTATTCAAAAACCGAATTGCCAAGCATTTATTGTTTTCTATATAGTTGCCAAATTATTATAGGAGAGTCTTGTTATATGTAGTTATTGCTCATGGTGATAGTTCGGAATTGACTTAACGTAAGGCTCTAAAATGTACAAAAGGCATTTAAAATTACATTAAGAATATTTGCATTTCTAATTCCAGTTATTATCCTGTTTAATGTAATTTTCTGGTTGCAACTATTTTTTCTAGCTGAAGATGATTTACAGGAAATTACACCATTTATTTTACAATGCGGCAATGGTGTAAAGCAGGAATCAAAGTTGTACGACTTGGTTCATTCATGAAACACATGCTCGTATCTCAGATAAACAAGCTCGCAAAAAACCATTCACACTCGATTTAGTAAGCGTCATGCTCTTTCTAATGCAGCAGCCGATGCTACAGCTATGCCTGCCAAACATATAACACAATCTGAATACTGGAAAGTAAATAAAGGCGTAATTACAAATAAACGGATTAGCCTAGTACTTTTTCGTCGTTGATAAAAGCATATTATACAAAGTGTGGTAAAATTTTGAAAATATCTAATTATTTCTTAATCTACCTTTACAAAAATTTGGTATTTTGAATTATATTATGGAATTTTATTGTTTTAAATTGGGCAATAAAACTGTAATTAGACCGACAGTAACAACAGCTTGAAAGACATGGGAATTAAGCAAAGTTACGACAAATAGACTGGAGATATGGGAGAAGTAGAAATTCAGATGGGTTTTTGGGGGGAAGAAAATAAATAGAGTTTGGAAAAAAAGGTGAAACAAAGAACTATACCTATGAGTTGTATAAAGAACCTATGATAAAAAACATGACAGCTTAAATATTATTGTGTCTGGTCTCATATCTGAAGATTGTGTGCGGAAATGATAGTGAAGAAGATATTGAACAGAAATTTGCTAAATAATATAGAAAGGGAAAAACAACATGATTTAAAAACATTGAAAATAAGAAACTCTTGTCCAGTCAAGGATTGGAAAGAATAATATAGTGAAACAAGCCTTGGACGACTGTTGCGCTATATATACATCGTTAGTAATTTTATAAGGTACCTAATTTTTATTTTTTTATATCCAAACTCACCGCTGTTCAGGATCAATTAAATAAGGTTGATTAGGAAACATTAGTAACATTTTTAAATAAAATGGCAAATGAAGCAGTTGATTGTCTTAAACAACCTACATTAGATCTTTTGACGGAGTACGTCAGATCTTCGTGATCTTGTTTCTGATTAAATCAGATTAGATATTCATTTTTACGCTGCTCGAATTCTTTTGGCAGAATCAGACTAATATATGAAAAACGACTTGTCATGATACATTTGTGTTCATTTACTCACAGAAGAATAAGAAGTGATTTAATTATGAATTACAGGAACTGTATATATTTCCGAACTGTAATAGTTTTAAACAATAAATTTATTATTATAACTGAAATATGAATGTTTTATTGACAGGAATTAAACTACTGGTAATATACCACCAATTAAATTCTAAAACGAACAAATTAACCAATAATTTAAATGGTCTGCTGTGAGATTCGAATCATCTAAATCACTTATGTGTCAATAGATTAGATTTTGTTAAGACTTTATGTGAACCATATAGCCTTCCCCAACTCGACCTTTTCAGATCTGTTGAGGATATCCTTTTACCATTGGTTAGAGTACTTTGTCTAATTTGATATTTTGTAGTAGACTGCATAGGCTAGGAAGTAGTTGTCGTAGGTCCAGCGTAGAAAAATCTTTGCAGTAGCACAATACATGTACTCCAGTTTCCTCATCTTCTTGGCAAAATCGGCTCAAGGTCTCTTCTGTTAGGTCGTTGTTATACATATGTTTCTTAAGCCTACAATGGCCTGCTAATAGGCGTACTGGAATAAAAGTATTTTTCCTTTTCAGGATTATAATTGCCGCTTGGTGAGTTTTGATAATGGTCCCTTTAAGAAATATCTGGCCTGTCTATGTCCTGATAAATTTTCCACCATTCCTGGAATTTGTTTAACATCCACTACTTTGTTCATGTTGTGATGGCTGTCTTTGTGATACCATAGAAGGATTGTGGGCCAATAAGATTATCTGCGACTTCTTCTCGAGCTAGTAAGACTCTTTATTGCCCTTGTCTTCTAAGGTTAGTCTATTTTGATTACTTAACTTCTAAACATTTCCACAAAACCTTTGGATGTACCTGCCTACTGTTAACGTCGCTTCACTGCCTGAGTATATATGGTATGTTATGTTGTGTTGGGAATGGGGTGTTAATACACTGCGACCTGAAAGATCTATTGTGTCCCCTTCTGTCAATAATGCAGCAAAGAAATATATCAATGCCTATAACGACTATTCCAATCCTATCTTCTCAAGGAAGTGTAGGATTTGGAGTGGTTTCAAATTAGGTAAATCACCCTCTTCTATTTGATATGCTCCTGGGTAAAGTGCTCTTGGATTCTGGATTGCTACAAATTTAGTCAGAATGTGAATGGAGGTTTCGTCTGCCTCCTCACATAATCTGCATCCACTATTTTCTACTACTCTTAGTTTACTAAGGTGTCCGTTGAGTTGGCAATGCCCAGTAAGGATCTCTGTTACAATACATAGCCTGTTCTTGCTCAGGCAGATACACGTTTCCGATCTTTTCTGAATATATTCACTTATAAGTATCTTAGCCTATCTTATCTCCAAGAGCTTCTTCCAATTATCGGTTCTTCTACTGCCCAATTGTTTTTTAATCTCTCCTTACTGTTGATACCGCAGAACGGCTCAGGTCCCACATAGGGTGTTAGAGCCCCTTTCCTTGCGAGACTATCTGAAACTTCGTTACCCTGTACCCCGTTATATCCAGGAACCCAAGTTAGAGTAACTGTATTTTCCTCGCCTAGCTCATTCAATTTTTCTAGGCAACTCAAGACCATTTTTGAGCCGATTACATAAGAGCTCAGTACTTTGATGGCTGCTTGGCTATCGGACATGATGATAATCTCTTCTCTAAGATAGTTTCTCTCGATGGTAAACTGGATACACTTCTCAATGGCGTGAATTTCCATCTGGCAGATGCTTGGGTATTTTCCAAAACTTTCAGGGTTCCTGGTTCTAGACCCACACACTCCTATTCCAGCTCCTTTTGTAGTTTTGGAAAAATCCGTATACCACTGAATATCGTGTCTTTCGGTTGCAAGAACGATGGACTCTTGGCTCCATTCTTTCTTGTAGCCCAGCTCTGTGGTTTTGAAGTTTTTCACAAAATTGTACTTTTTTTCTTATTTTATCTTGAGGCATATCCCAAGTTTCTTCGGACCTAAAGATAATATACTTTCGTCTGATTACTGTGTTTCTGATTATTCTATATCGTGTCCTTTTTGCGACATTCTTCATTAATAAATGTAGAGGGGTGAGGTTTAAGATCACCTCCATTGCGGCCGTAGCACAGTTTCTCATTGCACCGGTGATGCAAACACAGGCTAATCTTTGTACTTTTGAAATATTAACTCTCGTAGTAGCTGAACTAGTTCTGTTACCCCAGGCTATATCCCCATAAGTGATCATTGCTCTCAGTATTGCAGTAACCATTCATCGCAGTGTGTTCGGGTTACATCCCCATCGTTTACCAATATTTCTGCATACCATTAGGGCTTTTGTAGCCTTATTTACTACTTTCTTCTCATGTAAGTTCCAGAGAAGTTTGTTGTCCAGTGGTAGGCCTAGATATTTGACTTAATTTTTTCATTCTATATCTATCCCGTCTAATTTGACGATTTTGAAATTGAGTTTTCTTTTCCTTGAAAAGGCTACTAGTGTTGTTTTCGTAGGGTTTTTACTAAGTCCCACCTCACGGCACCATCTTTTGGTGTGTTCTAGTCCTCTTTGAACTATATCACAGAATATCTATGTCTAGGAAGGCACATATGACCGTTTCTTTGTTTATCAGTGCATCCTGGATTACGTCAGTCAGCTGTACCAGAGCAGTTTCTGTAGATATTCCTACTCGTACACGTGCTAGCTGTAGTGGAGTGACACCCACTCTAGGATTTCTATTCTGATATAATTATCAACAGCCTTCTCCATTGTTTTTAATAAAAAGGATGTTGAGGCTGATTGGTCGAAAGGATTTAGGATGTGTGGTATCCTTCTGATTGCTTCGGATTACAGGCTCGGTACGATCACATTTGTAGGCGGTGTGTTTCCACTTTTTGTTTTTGATTTTCTTGACCATGTAAAGGAAGTTTCGCCAAGTGCCGTTCGCAACCGCTTTCCCAGCGGCTATTCAGCCTTCAGTGAGTAGTCCCTTACATCTTAGCTTGAAGTGTCATTCAGTTAGTTAATAGTGTTGTTCCTAGATCAGCAATATTAACCCGGTGCCACGAGCAGGCAGACACTCGATGATTGTATTTCTCCATTTGCATGCAGGAAGCGTTACCTACAAACAGAGAAGCAAACAGGCAAGCAATCTAAGCTACAAAGCAATGGCCAAACTACAACCAAGTATATAACAATGGTTTTTCCATTTAGCTTAGGTATATCTAATACCTCTTTTACGCAGTGGTATATTGCTGCCTGAAATACTGTCTTATGTTTACCTAAGATCTGAAAGCATTTCCATTATTTGATCGTTCTCCATATCTTTATTTAGCTCGCAGTAGTCACGCTCATGCAGATTTCTTATGGGTGACGGACGTGGCTTCGTCTTGAATGAATATGTACAAGTGGTAGAGTACATGATTTCTACGGCCATTAACTGATTTCTTAAAATTGTATTAAAAATTTAGATAATTTTAATTTATTATTAAAGAATTTACAACAAAAAATTAATTTAAAATATATTTAAAAAGTTATTACTCTTTACGAGTTTTGTTATTGTTGGAATTAATGTATTTATTTATGAGACATCTTGTATAATTGTAAAAGGTAATTAATATTTTCGTACAAAACACCAACTGTTCAGCAGAGCTTGTAAAATTGCGTCGAATCAAGGTATATTTTCATTTGTCTTGAAATATCTGATATTCCCAAGAGTGTTGTTGAGCCAATCTCCTTTTATGATTACAAAATATCCCCTGAAGGTACAGTTGTATCCTTGAGGACAAAATTCTTACATCCAAACGTTACATTAAATCTATTCAATAAAAAAATAAAAGTAATTCATCTAAGTGGATCGTAAATGTGAATAGCTGCACCATATAGAAAGGATATAACACAAACTGCATATTACATGTTGCAAGTGTGGTTGGTTAACTATCCCAATTTCAACATCACATACGTACTCGCTCGACTAAATAGTTTAACAGTAAAATAAATATTTTACTATGAATAATAATTATACTTACTTTAGGTCCGTCGTTATTTAGTTTTAATTGATATTGATTGTACAATGTTAATCTGTGTATATAATAGATGTTTCAATATCGGTAATGGTATGAATCGGAATTCTCTTTTGTAATAGAATGATTGATTCCAACATTTTAATATTGATGAAAGAGTATAATTAATCTTGCATTTATGACTTCGAGAGAAATGAAGTTGAATAAAAACGTTCATAGTACTGATGAATTCAAATAGTTCGTTATAATACTATTATACTATTATGTTCAAAAAAATATTGAACCTAATGTTTTTCCATTATAAATTTATAACAAATATATTTTATTTCATAAATAGAAATGCAATGTTTTAAAATTGCAACAATAAGGATAACATTCTAACGTTTGTTTACTTTGTTTATATAAAACACTTTATTTACAAATTATTTATAACGTGCTAATTAATTAGGCTGTAACTTAGGCACTAACTTAGGCACTAACTTAGGCACTAACTTAGGCACTAACTTAGGCACTAACTTAGGCACTAACTTAGGCACTAACTTAGGCACTAACTTAGGCACTAACTTAGGCACTAACTTAGGCACTAACTTAGGCACTAACTTACGCACTAACTTACGCACTAACTTAGGCACTAACTCACAATTCTAATTTATTTATACAATTTGTCTTTACTGTCCAACAATTAAATTAAATCTTCTTGTCCGTCGACAAACTCGTGCTATTTATATAAAGCCAGCTCTGTGCCAGAACACTCTGGGAGGCCCAGAATCTTCTGTAACTCCCTCTGTGATTCAGACGCCACATAGCAATCTATTCGGCAGCTTCTCGAAGCGGTGCGTTTGTCTCTATATAGCCAGCGCTAGACTTCATACCGTGGGCAAGGAGTTCCAAGTACCTTTCATATGTTTTCGATACAACACCCTGGATATCACCTACTACCTCTGCTATGTCTCATTGGGACATTCCTTGTTCAATGAGAGTAATAATTCTTCCCCTCTGCACTTCTGTTAGTCCAACATAAGGCATTTTGTTATTTTTTTGTACCGAAATTAAATTACCGTAGGATCGTGATTTTACTTCTAAACACAAAATTCACAAGATAATAAATCGTAGCCGTCGTTTCTTCTTTATTATCATGTTTGTTTTGAACAAAAAGCCTTATCTTAAAGTTGGATACCAAATTTTTTCCTTACAAAAAGTTTATTCAGAAATACACATTGATTCCATAAAAGTTTGGTTGTGTGTTTATTGCTGGCTATATTGTATATTCTCTTACAAAAAAGCTTATATTTGTGTGCAAACCAAAAATACCTACAAATATTTTCACTTATAGCTAAAAAAATAAAAAGAGTCTACATCAGTATCCCTCTGTATTTATAGATGTGTTAGACATTTGTTAATTAAGTAGAATATCTAGTGCCTTTTTAGTGTTACAAGTCTATAAATAAAAATATATTTGCAAATTGCACAGTTTTAATCAGCATCCCTTGTATAACCATAATAGAGTACTATTAATTAAAGCTGCAGCTAACAAATATACAAATATTAGAATGTTTTACCTCAGTATAAATAAAATAAAAAATGTGATAGTATAAGACATCACAACAATAAAATTATATTGTTTAATGGTCAATATAAACATAATGTTTATTTTACGTATTTGTTATTTTGCCCTTATATATTTTATATTAATACCTACCTATATTACGGTCTAAAATAACAATTATTATGATATGACATATCATATGAAATTTGTAGACTTAGTAATTATTCTGTAAAATACTATGTAACAAAATCTTCCACTTACTCACTTTATATTCCTTAAAGTTTATTTTGTTAATAAGTGGAGTTACTGAAAATCAGTTAATATAACCTTATTTATCCGTTTTATAACAAATAATATATATATATATATATATATATATATATATATATATATATATATATATATATATATATATATAACTTACATTTCCTAAAAAAAAAAATTAGTTTGGGTTGCATTCCCAATAGTGCGGTTTTAACGGATCGGCCATATTGAGTCTACATAATCCACGTCTATTGATACCATTTTGAATGAAAAATGTGCTTATAGAGTCTCCCTACATTCTAACTCCTTGATCAGCATAGAGAAGATACTAGGAAAGCTGTGAAGAAGTTCTTTGCACTTAAATTAATCAATGTTGTAAATGTATGTATACTGTAATATCTAAATAGTAGAATAAAGATTTTTTTAGTAAAAAAGTATTTGGATCAATGTAAACCCGGTGTAATAACCCAATTGTTTGCTTTACTTTGATAAGTTACTTTTAATTAAATTATTTTTGAAAACATTTTTTGATTTTGTAGATCTTTAGATTTCTTTTATTATCACAACTAATTGTATTGATTTTTTTATTTTATTTATTAAAGTAACTTCTTCTTAGTTAACTAAATAATAGAAATAAAATAATTATTTAAAAAAATTGTTAAATCTGTTGACCATATCATTATTTAAATTTGTTTCCTCAAATATAATGTGCTGACGATTTTCTGTATCACTTTTCTATAACCTGTTTAGAGAAACAAAAAATAAGATCTAGTGAATAGCTCCAGTGTTAAAACCGATAATTAATAACCAATAATGTAGTAACTAGTAATTAAAAATGTGAAACAAGGCTGATAACTATCTGGAAAGAGATTTCTAAATCCGGTACTGGCCAGAAGACGTTCTCTCATTATTTGCAGAAGTGAAGTAAAAATTAAACAGGAAAATAAGTGAAATAATTGCAACAGATTTGAATTTCATATTACTAGAAAGCTAAATACAATATGCCAGTTAAATAGTATATATTTAGACATCTGTTTGAACAAATATTGCCTAAATAAATTAGTAGATTTCAGTTATAAGTCTAAGATAAGGCGTGTACGGTGTACGGTATATGTTCAAACAGATTGAAACGAAAGTGAAGAAATTAGACAGACGCTTTCACTCATGCCGGCAGACCTCAGGCTCATTACATTACATAAAATTTAGTCTTACTAATGTACTTTTAATTTTTAAGAGCGCCGCACCTGCCACATTATTTATAGGTTGCATTTCCAATAAATTCGTTCAATTGTTTATCGATTGCATCAAATTTAAATAAAATTTTTTTCGAACTCTTTAGCTAGGTATGGTAATAAATAAGGTCATGGTTGCATTATTACTTTTATTTTCTCTCAACGCATCATTAGTTACATCTTTAAGATCATTCATTACAGATATTCAATTTACAAGTTACATCTTACACACCCACTACCATATTCATGTCTTTTATATTCCATTAATCGAATTAATTGTAGATGTATTTCATCAAAATTGAGTCTAATGTAAAATACTAATATGGAATACTTTTGAAATAGGTAAAGATAAAATTTAAATCAATAGGCTAATATATTAATTATTGAGATGAAATAGAAAACGATGACAAAGCTAATGAATGTACAATTTTGTATTTAGTTATCACTAAAATTGACAATAAATAAGGCGAAATATTGCAATGGTTCCATCCTGGAAAAGGTAAAACTATTGCAATATCCTATAAGCAGGGTTATGGCTGAAATGATTTTCTACAGTAATTAAAAAAAATCAATACCGAAATAAATTTATGAAGAAAAAAAATCCGCTTCGCGTCCTTTTTCTATACCTCTCCAACACTTGTTCCAATTCCTGCTTTTCTCTACCTCCGATTCTCGTGCTTGTTGCTGTAACTCCTACTTTTTATATCTCCTTTTTATATCTCTCAAAATACTCTTTTTGTATTACCTCGTCCTGTTCAGCTACCTCCTGCTTTTCTTTACTTCGTTCACTGCCTGGTTTTCTCTGTTACTTTCTATGACTTCTGCTTTTTCTTCCTATATTTTTAAATAAAACTTTCTTCATCATTTAGTAACTTTATTCAACTTATATATTTCCATTTTATAATATCTAACATAATCCCCATCAATATGTTTTTTAAAAATTTAATTCCCAATTACAATCCTAAATTCTAAATTCTCGTAACAATTCCAAATAAAAATGTTCAAAATCTCGTCAATGGTCAGAACCCTAAGACCGTTTCGAATAACTTAAAGACGACACTCACTCTTTATTAACCGACTTAAAAAAAAAGGAATTGGTTCTCAATTCGTCGAAATATTTTTTTTATATGCATGTTTAATAATAGCGGGTACCATCGGGGAGGTCCCATATAAATTTGGTCAAGATCTGATAAAGGCGTCATTGAGAAAATCATCAAATGTTAACTTTTCAGCAATAATTTTTTACCACGTTATCCTATATTTATTATTCTTTTTGTTTGAAAGGGGTACCTCAGGGGTGGTTCCATAAACTCTTCAATTTGCAAAGGTAACTGCACGATTTTGGAGTCGGTTTTTTAAAATTACTTTTATAACCTGTTCGTAAACAATTTAATCCTATAAAACTATAATTTATGTTCTCCCCTTTCACTTACTACATTCTTTCATATTCATCTATCAACTTATTTTCTCAATTTCCACATTCTCGCCATTTTCAAATTCATTTATAACTTTTTTACTTTTGCCCATACTCTCTCCTTTTCAGTTAACCTTTGATTTTTCATTACTTTCATACATTCATCTTTACCTGTAATATTTTTATTTCCAATTTCATTTTTATTTTCTGTTAGTTTTCCATACATTTTCTATAACATGTATTTTAAAATAACCTTTTAATTAATCAGAGATAAATTATCATCAAACTTGTGTAGTGAACTGTTTAAATAAACTAAATTTTAATAATATAACCAAACTGTCAAAATTATGATTGGTTAGGTCCATTTTCATCCATCTAGATTTAAATTTAAAAATTTAAGTTGTTAATGAAACAAAAGGTAGTATGAAAAGAAACGTAAAAAAGGAGGATATAGTTTTGATTTCCTCTGATTTTCCACTGAACTCCCTTTTTCCCTAAATTCTAAAATAAAAAGAAACAGGAAAATTAAATGATTGATGTAAAGGTAAAAAATGTTCACGTGTAATATAAATATTTATTTACCCATGGAAATATATGTGATCCCGGCACAATGACGATTTGAATCCATGAAACATCCTCAGGCCGTTATGCTATGCTGGCATAAATTTAAATTCCCAAGGTGACCACTATTGTGTCTACTTATTGATACAATACTGAAAGAAAACACACATTAGCGACAGGACATTTCATTTTTTTAGTGAAACAAAAGGTATTTAAATCACGAACTAATATTAGTAACAAATTAAAGAAGTTGCTTACCATAATTGTTAATGCATGAACTTTCAAAGGGAAAGCAAATTACTGGTCCTATATCATATATATCCATTTTATTAATAAAGATGTTAACCTATCTTTGCGCTATCTCCCAATTAACATATTAAGTTATTATGAATATAATTGTAGTTATCTTTGAGGGATTCTACTTAATAGAAGCCATTGTGTAAGAACGTTAGATCATGAATGAATGCACCAGTTTTAGTCCATAATTTAATTTATAGATAGAGTTAATTTGTTATTTCAAAGTAATGAAATCAAATTTAAAATTTTAGTAATTCTGTTTCTTTTATTAATTTTATTTTACTATAGAGAGCTTTTTGGAACTCGCAATTTAACCTGAGAATATTTTTATGTATATTTTTTGTTAGAAAGAGGGTATCTCAGGAATGGTTTCTTATAAATTTAATCAAGATCTAATAATGGGGTCCATGAAAAAATAATCAAACAATATTATTTATATACAAATCTGGTTCTCTCTGATGTCTCCGCGCCCACCAGAATATACAGTCTATTCGCTATACTTACGCGGGTTTCGGATTAAAAATTTTATGAGTATTTCCAGGTAAGTACCCGAAAGTTTGACCTGTTCTTTGGGGAAATATCAACTGGTTAAATGAAATGAAAAATAATGTACAACTTTTTAATTAAATAATAATGGAGAATCTTTTGTATAATTGAGAGCAGAATTAAACTTTTTCATTAATGGAGTCTAATGTGGCTATTATAAACCTAATAATAATTTTATATTACACTTCACACAGAAAATATGGTCTATGTGTAATAAGAGGGTTATTTAGCTCAAATAAAATATTTTCTAACATAAAAATTTGATCCATGTAGAGAATTTCAAATGAAAAATAAAAAAATTGAAATTGCCAACAAAAATTAAAATCAGTCATTATTATCCAAAATATCATAATAGTCATCATCATCACTGTCATCACCATTAATTGTTATTATGATTGGACTTATTTCGTTTATTTTATTTTCACGAGTCCACCAATCTTCTATTAGTTTCTCGCACTTGGATATACAGTTCCACCACACTGCTGGAGTTGCAATTGAAAGTGCTTTTGCCAAGTTTCCCGAACTGCGTCGTCACTATAACCATTAGGCCCAATATGGTTGTCATAATATTGTTTTGCTATTCCCCATATATATTCGATGGGATTAAACTGGCAATGATACGGTGGCAGACGTAAAACTTGATGACCGTAACTTTCAATAATCTGATTCACAACAAAGGTTTTTGGTTTTGCGTGTATATTTGCCAAGCGTAATAATTCTGATTTTAATATATATTGAGGAAATGGTATATGTTCCTTTGTCAACCATTCTTTAATTTTATCAACAGTCCAAAAATTCTTTGAACTTTTGTTTAATACTTCAGAATGGTAAGGTGTATTGTCTGAAATAATTACGCTGGGCTCACTTAAACCTGGGAGAAGTTTTTCATGCAACCATTTTACAAACATTTCTGTGTTTATATTATCGTGATAGTCACGGGATTTTGATTTAGATGAAAATATTAAATCAGCACCTTCTATAAAACCCGATTTCCCTCCTACATGTAAAATTATGTGTCGCTTCCCTTCTCCATCGGTATGTTTGATGGACTTTAAGTTATCATCTTGCCATATTCTCTTGGTTGCACCCCTAGAAAATATCCATGTTTCGTCTAAATATATAAAATTCGCCCCTTCTTCTTTAAATTTAGAATAGTTTCTTAGAAAGTTAATTCTTTTGTGGACGACAGAACTTCTTTCACAAAAGGTCTTTCTGTTATCCTCCTTTTGAAATTTGAAACCCAAGTTATGTATCACTTGCCATAGACTTGTTCTGTCAATGTCGTCAAATTTTCTATCTATTAATTCCGAGAGAATTGTATTTAAGGTCACATGTTCCTTTTTTGCCCTAATTCGATAAATGGTATCACGAATTTCAAATTTCTTTCCATCTGGAATATCTTTCGTTTTCAATGATGGGCGAGTTTTGCGGTGATCTTCTTTCGGCAGTTCACTATTGTGATTTTGTAATACTCCTCTTAATTCCTAGAGCATCGCATACGCGTTGTTGTACAGACATTACAGATTTTAAAGGATCACCATTTTCTTTTTCATCCGTAAAATACCTATGTACACTAAAAATTAGACTATCTACATCTAACACACGTCTAGACATTTTTAAAATTTCCACTAAATTTACAATACACATACAATGTCAACACTTGCAAAGAATCAATTCAACTGCAATATTTGTAACAAATTTAGTACCTACCCTAATGTTATTTTAATTTAAATCTAACCATTAGAGCAATTTTACCTAATTTTTTGGGAGGAGGCTTACTGGAACTGGTTGTCAATGGCTATTTTGCATAATTTTGTTAATCCGAAACCCGCGTAAGTATAGCACTGTACATCACGGATTCTACCATTTATTAGAATAGCGCAATCGCCAAAATTAAAGCCTCTAGGAGTTTTTCCACGGCTCTAGTACTCTAGAATAAATGATTCATTCAGTCCGACTAGCGGCGACCATAGGCATCCCTATAGAGAGGTATGTCCAACCCTGTATACTGAACTAAAGTTCTTAAGAAGCATTTATTTTTCTTAAGATAAAAAAAATACATTAAAAGATTTTTCGTCTAGAGGGTGACACCAATAAAATGTATATATTCCTTTCTAGTGATAAACAGTACGCAAGTGATTTGAATTTATTTTGTTTTATGTCTGTACACTTTGTTATTTTTTACATAGGTACAGTAATTTCGCTCAATTGTTTTAAATTAATTTTTTAATCTATTTATTAAAAAAATATATTCGAAATTAAAAGGTATACAGTGAGATGTGAATTATAAATGAACTTTTATATTGTACGGGAGTCTTTTTTTAATGAATACATCTTCGAGTTAAGAATAATTAATTCCAGCATGTTAACAACTCTTTAATCTGTTACAATAATGTGTATTTCTTCGAACTAAGAAAATCATTTTTCTTGCTTTCGCACGTGACTCTGATCTGTCGCACTCTTTGATACGCGTTGCAAAAGAAGATTTTCTAAAAAATCTGCCAATCTCTATAGACGAAAAAAAAAACGAATGTGACACGAAATCAAGCTGATTGTGCATTGTGGCATAATGCAAGACGAAAACGTGTCACTACTTAAAAATTTGGAGACATTTGTATAAAAAAAGGAAACGTCTTCTTTAAAAAATCGCATTAAATCCTTTATTTTTTACTAAAGCCACCCATGGACAATAAATCCAGAACAAAATAAGATTTGTAAATTTATTTGCAAGAAACAGTTTTTAAATGTGTACTTTTTATTGATTTCGAATTTGATTATGTTGTTGTCAGTCCGGATGGAATTTAAAACAAAACTTTATGACCGAGTTAAAATGGCCATATGGTGCTGACTGTAGATAAAGAAATATGCAGTAGAGAAATAAATTTTTGGGAAAAGTACAATGCCATTAAGGAGAACCACAATTGGTATTTTCTAATTCAGGTCTAGCTGCATATTACAAAAAGGGATTTTTGCATTTTGTGTGTTTGGACTTCTCGAGGAATAAAAGTGGAAACATTCCTCATAATGACAGCTTTTGGGAAGAAAAATACAAAATAAAATTCAAAATTCTTATGTGCAATATGCCTTACAAGAACTAGTTGATAGCAGAGCTCTTAGAGACATGGAATTTCGGGAAGGAATACCAAATAAATGGTGAGAAATTTTGTTTAATTTTTATTAATATGACGCAAGGAATCCTGAATTATTTATTGTTTGGAATATGTTTATTAATTTAAAAATTACACTTTATTTATTTCTAAAACATGATAGTAAGCGATCAATTTAAAATATGATTAAGGTCTTATTATTATAATACGCTTCTTTAAATGTTAGATTTTACCAGTGGCAATGGAAATTGATGATATATAATTATTATACCAAATATTTTGACTAGTGGACCACGTTTTTAAGTTCACAAATAATAATATTAAGATTCTGATTCGCATTAGAAGTTTTACTACACAGGCTTTTGTGTCAAAGCCAAGCCATGTATTGATATTGTAAAACGCAGATGAGTACCTAGCTATCACATCAATAGAAATTGAAAATTCACAGATGAATCTTTGTAACGTAATTATTTATAACTTTAATAACTTCATACGGTCAAAAATGTTAGCTAAACTTATTTAATTCTAAATATAAATTGCATTTCATTTTAAAAGTTTATTATACTGTTTAGTTGTTGCAACTTTACTGCGCTTAAGTACCTTTCAGATTAAAATATAAATTGATTTATGGAGCTTAACTGAAAAAAAAACTAATGCTTTTATTTTAAAAAAAGTATTATGGTCAATAAAATAAATTTTGAACTGTGATATCTTCACGCCCTTATTTAAAAATAGTTATAAATTGTTACATATATCGAACATAAGTTTGTTGACATAAACATTATTTTCATAATACAAATAAATATATCTATGGAAGAATGGTGATATTTTATTTAATATATTCATTTAAACATGTTTTTGTTTTTTGTCTAGATGATATTGAATACTAACTTTTTCTATATAACTTCTTATACCCGACATTCTGAGATAAAAAAAACTTATTATCTATCACTTTTTCCTTTCAATTCATTTGTAGTTTTTGCCCAAATGAATAAATTTTATTAACAGTGCAACTTACAACTCGGCTGCTGATAGCCAGTGTAATAATACGGTTTCTTTTATGAATTTGTTCCAGAATCTGTACCTAGGTGGTTCATTATAACAGATTATTCAAACAACAAAAATAATTTTTGTTAAAATATAAATAATAATATGCTAAAACATTATATCTGAGCCTTACATATTATAAAATCAAAGTACCTTTTCATTTAACTAACTCACACATAGCTTCCTCAAGTTTGAATATTATAAATCTGCTTGAATATAAAAAACAACAGTTATAGAAAATATTTTTAAAAAACCTGGTTTATTTAAAAATGTAAAATGTCAAGAGACTGTTTATTGTTCGTTTACATTGGCCTAATGTATTTGTTACTTTGGCTTTTTGAATTGAGGACACATGTGGTACAGGAGCGAATGTATTGCTAAACTATGGACGCTCTTCTACTATCAGATAATCAATTATTATAAAAACACATATTATTTTGTGCTATTGTGAAATATTTTTCGGTTCCTTTGTCTCAACTTCGCGCGTTAGGGTTTAGAATATGTATCCCTCGTATATACATGCAATTGTTAAAATTATGAATGAATGCTGATTTTGTTTAGTCTCGGAAGTAATTTTGTAGTATTTAGGCTCCATCCTTAAGTTGTAATTTTTATACCTACTAAACTACCGTTGCCCCGCAGGTCTTTCAGTTTGTAATGTAAATTTTCCTCCTAACACCACTCTAACATTTGGTAAATAAACATTGAGGACATCTGATTTTTAGAGGATATTTATTTCAATTTTGAAAATTAGGTTAAAAAATAAATTTTAAAGTTTATTTAGCCTTCGTTATAACATTTTCCACTTTATCAAATACCTGCAAATGAACTTAAAATAGCCAAACAATAATTCACAAGCGAGTACCTAGTCTAGAAAATGAAAGTCGTCCAGTTGACAAGATTGCCTTCGTTCGTGTTATGCTTCTTATTTATGAATCGGTACTCTGTTATTATTTGAGATCGCATAACGTTCATTTTAAATACGGTCTGTTACGGAGTAATTCAGGTCAATTATCGCACATTATTATTCACCAGATGAATTCCTGATGCATATCTCGACTGATCACAGAATTTCTATCGTGGGTAAGTTAAAGTTGCAACTATGTGGTCCTTCAATGTGAATGGCCA
Source organism: Psylliodes chrysocephalus (assembly GCA_927349885.1). NCBI lineage: Eukaryota > Metazoa > Arthropoda > Insecta > Coleoptera > Chrysomelidae > Psylliodes > Psylliodes chrysocephalus. The sequence goes on along the minus strand of OV651813.1, from coordinate 47,686,668 downwards.
GTTTCGTAAAGAAATTTATTGCCTTTTCTATTTCCTTAAGAGAACTGGCTTTTTCGAGAAAGAGCTTGATAATTTGTAGCTTATAGAACAACGAAGCCAAATTTGCAACTTTGCAATACATTAAAAATATTCTGTTTTTTTTTTTTAATTTCATTTAACTTAAAATTTACTTTTAGGAGTCAAATTCAATAAAATTTAATTTTTTCACTCATTAATAATAGAAATAATAATACTTTCCCTATAAGTCACTCCTTACGAGTGAACTGTAACTCCTGAAGCAGAGTTTCCTTTATAATTTGTTTTTTTCATATTTTAATTTTAATTATGTAAAAATTACTTGTCTATTGGTTCTTCTTCTTTCTTTATTTGGGCTATATCCTACAGGATAATTTACCCAGCCAACAACAGGGAGAGTATCCTTGTCTTGCTCTCAGCAATTAGATACCCTCAATTAAATTAATATATATTTTGAAGTAAAAAAGCTTATTATTAATGTTACGACTTGAGTTATATATAAAGGGGCATACAAAGTTAGTACTTGGATGTCACAACACAGAACAAAAACACATCCAGAAAACTGCCAACGGTAAATAGTAGGAGCACCCAGGACTGAAAAAAAAGGATAAACTATTAGGGTTGTAATTGAATTTTAAATATATTTAAAAATTTGATTAGAATGTTTAATCTGCTATTATTGAGGTTAGCCAACATAAAACAAATGTCAAAGGGAGTAGAGAGCATAGTTTTTGCCAATTCAGAGTATAAATCAAAGTTTGCGATCTTATTTATGGGACATTCAAAGATAATGTGGTTTAATGAGCCAATTTGACCACACTCACAATATGGATCATCTGTTACTCCTATACGAAATAAGTCGATAGGCAATGTCCTGTCCTCATCCTAATTATTGCAGTTAAATGTCTTCTGTCCTTGTAGAGAAAATTTAAAAACCAAGGGATTTTATCAAATCGTAAAACGACTTTAGAATAAAAGGAATTCTTTCTACTCATGAGGCTATTCTTTTCTTTTTTGCCATCTTGAATTCATAATGTTTCTGATGAATGGAAAGAAATTGATAGTTTAATTTGATATTCACTGGAATATCTTCCTATATTTGCCAATTGATCAGTCTTGAAGATACCCAGAATTCCAGAGTGGCCTGGAATCCATGCCAGAATTATTTTGATATGTTCATCTTTTGCGAGTAAGATACCGTCCTTTGTCAAGCAGGAACAATGTTCAGTTTCCCTGGAAAAGCATGATCTTGCTATTTTTTGAAGTGCAGCTTTGAAATCTGAGAGGATAATGGATTGAACGATGTTTTTGTCTAATATTACTTGCAAGGCCTTATTGATAGCTACAACTTCAGCTGTACAAATTTAAGTATGGAAAGGAAGCTTACTTGAGAATGCATAATCTATATCTGGACTATACACTCCAAACCTGGAGTGACCGGAAGAGTCTATTGAGCCATTAGTAAAGAATTTGGTGTAAGATGGGTATTTCCTGATGATATTCTGATATTGTACAATTCCTAAACTTTCAGATTTGGTAGCGCCAATGTTTGTAATAGGAGTAAAGGCCAATTGGGGTTGCAAGTCAAATTTATAACATGGTAAAAGCTCTGAGGTATATAAGTGGGTTTCCTTATTTTTTTAAATGTATATCTATTGTACACATGCGTAAAGACCAGCCCACATAATTCGTGGTAATTTTGTTCTAGTTTGTGTTAGGTATTTATTACAAATTTGTCACGAAATAGCGCGTATTTAAAGAGCGCCTGAAAGAAATAACGTCAGTCAAAATAGTGCCCCATCAAAACAGCACCTGAACAAAACAGCGCTCAAAATAGCACCAGACTGACAAAACGCCTTATTGAAATTGCGTCTAAACAGCGAATTTCGAAATAACGGTCGAGTGAACTGTTTTAACTGATTTACCTAACCTATGCGACTTGGAGCAGTCGCGATTTACATAAAATGAGAAAAAAACAACCAATTTATCTAACCATTGCGGCCTGGAGTTTCAATAAAACTGACGAGACTCCCTACTTTGGTTGATCGACGATACGCATCGATTGGATTTTAATTTTATAATTCTTAAGTATACCCATCTAAAGATTCATGGTCTGATCCTCTAAAAGTAGTTAAGTTTTTCTTGTTTTTTTTTTTATTAGGTTTTTTACATCTTCACAATACAAATATTACCAAACACTTTTATTCCTTGCAGCCATTTGTAAAACAGACTAGATTAAATATTTAGTGCTGTTGAATATCTTGAATCCAGTGAACAAATTTACATTTCAAGTATATATTTAATGACAGATTTAATGACATTGATCAATGAAGTCGACTAATAAGAACCCACCTTTAGCTTCTTATTGAAGGATGCCTCCTATAACCTAGTATACAGGTGGTTTCAAAATCAATGAAGACGCTCAAAAGAAGTATTAAAATATGGAGAAAATATCATATTCTCCGATAATCAAGCACTCAATACAATGTGATCAATTCAATGCACTAAGTTCAATGCAGGTAAACTAAAGGCTTCTATAGAATTAAGAGAAAGCAAACACAAAATACGTCCATTTCCAATTTGATAATTTAATACTTTAAATTAATTTCCTATTTAAAACCCATTACTCGGCAGGTTTACCATACTACCACTTATAATTATAATTACTGTCCTGGAAGAGTTTTGATACTAGTGTATCTTGTAATGATTAGTCACTTTAGTAAAGGCCTGATGGTGCCTATTTTTCAATAAAAATATTACTTTGTGGTACGTATTTAGTAACCTTTCTCATACAAAGACAAACACATTTAAGGAGTAAAATATTCTTCTTGGTGTCAAAGGTTCTGCATAGATTCTGAGGTGTCACAGAAGATAAACAAAGTAGGGGATGACAAAAATATCAGGAATGGTGAAATAGATCACCAAATCAGAAACATGCCAGAAGATTCATCGATATTCACGTTGGAACTATATGGAATCTTGCAAGCAATAAGGTACGTTTGGCATTACCCATTTGGTAAATTTATTATCTTCATAGACAGTAGAAGTTCTATTAACCGTCTATAAAAATAATAAAACATCCTTATATATTTTGCATCTAAATTTAGGTATACTAAATGAAAATTTTGGAATAGCAACAAACTAAAACATTAATTGTAGTCTGCATTAAAGGACATTTGAGAATAAAAGGAAACGAAATAACAGAAACAGGCCAGAAGATTCATAAAAGGTTCATCGCATCGCCAAAACTAATCGAGTATCTCCTAAGCAAGAATATAAACAGTACTAGAGTATTCGTAGAAGGTACCTTTTGCTGATTCTGCCAGGAAGAGAAGAAACTGCAATAAGTGCGAAGGTATACCAATACCAAGATTCCTTTTAATTGGAAAAAACTAAGGGCAAATAGCTACGACCTCTTTTATAGAGTCTGTAAAAAAAACCAAACTAGACAACGTGCTCTAACCAGGTATTTATAAAAGGATATCGACAATAGAATTAAAATTATCGTGTTGAAGAAGCCTTCTGGGTCCATAGACTGAAGTGCACCATTCTGTCAATTCACTTAATTATTTAAATTCAAACATTTTGATTTAAAATTGCGTCATTTACCTTTTATCCACATAGTTTTTTATTCGTTTTGATTGAAAATATCGCAGTCAAGATGTCTTAAGAATAATTAATGCATTACAACGGTGTATCACCTACCTTATACAGGATGCTTATTGATATATAGACTGCGTAGCGGAAGTAGTGTAGGTACTTAAAGCCTTTGTGTAACGGTGACAATAAATTTTAACACCTAAACATCATTAATCAAAATACTTATTCTAAAATACCGTCATGAAAGAATTGTTTAATAAAATTATGTAGATTAAGAAAGAATAAGACGTAGATTGGAATATATTCTTAAGTACAGATATTATCAAAATAGTAGTTTGTGCAACAATAATGGATATACCAAGACCATATAACATGAATATGTGCAATGCAGATAATCCATTTGAGTTGTACAGTATATTTTCCCTACGATCCACTAAACAAAATCTACAAAATAAAAAAAAAAAAAACAGAGATTTGGGTAGGGTATACGGTCCAAAGTCATTACCGTACATAAAAGTACGGTATTTACATAAAAAGTACGGTAAACGTACGGTATTTTGAACAGAATTAGCAAAGACTTTGAGTTGTGTAAGGGCCGATTCCACCGTTGTGTTAAGGGAAGTATAATGTACTAAATGAAGATTAAAATCCATTGTCTAATGTAAAAAATATAATTTTAATCTTTTTACAGTACATGTTCTTTAAAAAGACCTGGGAGTCAATTCTCGAAATATTCGTTTATGGAAAGAGCTCGCATACAAACGAGAATTTTTGAACGATGCCGTTCATGTGTTGAACGACAAATACAATTCTCAATTGTTTTCGTTGGCCCGGAGCGAGCTCGCTCAACGTAAACGACAAATAAGTGTGGCAACGTCGGAGACACGAATCTACTCGCCGTGTTCGAATTTCTAATGTCAATAGAACTTCATGCGTCCTTGTTATTTAATGAAAGATGCAAAATGTAGTCAAACCAATAGGAAACATGTATGCATTTGAGTGTGTTGTGCATATATTCAAATAATAAATTGGCGCGATTTTTTGGTATTGTTTATAGTGATATATCTATATATCAGTAAAATATTGTTTACCTAAATGAGATAAGTAGGCAATATGGAATTCAAAAGAGAAGTTCGCAATGAAACAAGAACAGAAAAAAATCAGGGGATGGAAAATCTTGGAGAAAAGTATATATATATTATTACAAGTATCTATATAATACAGCAAACTAAGCTATTGCTCACTAAGGCAAAATTAAAAAGTTCTTAATTAATTCAACAAAAAGTGCTTTTAAATTAATGGACAAATTCTGCAGAATTGATAAAAATATATAAAACATGGGGAATAATTTTAAATTTACTAAAAAGATATAAAAAAACGCAAATAGTTTATATAAAATTTAAAACACATAAAGATAAAATAAATATACAAACAAACCATTATAAATAAAATAAATATCTAAAAAGTATAGACACAATATACTTTTATATAGGCATCATTTTTTTAATGTTTACAAATTTAATGTAAATATAATATTATTTCGTTTATAATTTTCATGTTTGAATCGCAAATCTAAAAATTTTATGAATTTAAAATGTAATTTATTAAAATTATGAATAAGAAAATACACATCAACGAACATTTAATAAGTGTAATGTTTCCTGTTTACATAATGGCGTTCTTTATGTGCTACTGGAGAAACTAAAGATATGTATATGAGTACATCAGTCAATAACTCCAGGAAACTCAAATTGCTGGAAAAACCTTAAAAAATATGATACAAAAAATTCATTGAGGAAATCAAAGATAATAACTTACATTTCCCGAAGGACTTCACAGTCTCCTAGTGTTTCTGGAGCTTTTATCCAACGATTTATTATAATTCGTTGTTAAGGCATTTGAGACTTCTTCAACACAACGATTTACAGATTTATTACTCACAAAATTACGGTAGAACCCACATCTAACTGAAAGCTACCAGAAGCAAAAAATAGAAGGGCATTCTAAAATATTCACAATGTTAACACGAATAACTTTTAAAACTATGTTTCTTTACATACCGTTGTTTGTATATCAAGATCACTTCGCCTTTGAGGTGCTATGAAATATGAATCTAACATCTCAATAATATTCCTCACTGGCAAAAATATTTTGTAAACAATTTCCATAGGTTTGGAAAGGATTCAACTTTTCATAAAATTCTCTTCGATTGCCTTCAACTACCAATAATTCCACCTCGTCAACTAAGTTCTTAAAATTTTCAGCAGCAATTTCATCCAAATTAGCCATTTCACTATATTTTGTAATGAATAAAAGTATTTAAAAGAAGGTTATGTTTACATATGCTGAAGCTGAACAAAAATCGTTGAACGGAACGACGACTCCCGACCACTCTTTGTCGAACAAACATACGAGCGATGAATATATGAACGGACGCGTTCACTAAAATCGATTCGAGAATTGCACTAATAAGAAATCCTTATTCATGACGTCATGAACGAGGTACGCTCGATGAACGGATATTTCGAGAATTGACTCCCTGGTTTTTACAAAAATATAAGCCAAGGCTTTTTTTTAGAAGTTAGATAGAAGGACCAGAGATTGATTTAAACTTGATGATGACTTTTTTATAAGCTAGGTAGAAGGAATAGAGGTTTTGATTAAAACATGATGAGGACTTTTTTTAATCTGTAATCTGTTATAAAGCGATTTTTTTATTTTTTCAGTTCCAGTATTTTCTACTCCTATACCATAAGTTGTTAATTAAATGCTAATTTTCAGTTTCATAATGATACTCATTATAACACTGGTTTTCATTATGAAACTGAAAAATTGACCAAAAAAAATTTAGATTTTTAAATAATCAAGTAGGCAGACCTAATATTTTCTGAAGAATGTTTGACAGTTTCTAAGAGATTCGTATTTCATTTCATTTCAAACATTTTATTCAATTTTTAGAAAAATTTTTACAACTAATATATCTACATATATACAAATAAAACATAGCTGTACACAGTACAGTATGCGTCCTTATCTCACGCGAATAAGGCCTAGGCGATCTCTCACCCTGTATATGTATTCATATTTTAACTATTGTGATTATGCTATAAATATAGCCGCCCTCACTCCTTACCCAAGGGGTATTATTAAGGGATTAGGAAGGATTATGGTCAGGAATTGTATGTATTTGAGGGTTTGTCGTGTCTTAGTTTCGTTATTGTCCCCTGAAAAAGCTAGAAAAAACAGGGTTGTCGTTGGTGGTGTGTGTCTTGTGGTAGTCTATGTGTTTTTGTCATAATTCACAAAGAGGGTGAACCATAAAACCACCCGGAAGTGCCTCGGTCGAGTGCGAATATTCGCTATCGGCCGCGGCTCCGCCGGTCAGTCTATAGTTCAGTCCTCCGTCGGACTAGAATTCGTAAATATCTAGTCCGAGTGAATTATTGTTTAGTATTGTTGGGAATTGTCAGGAGTACTGTTATTGTCGTCTATATATGCCTAGATTACTATGGATGCAGCCGTGCTTCCTTCGCACGCCGTCTCCCTGGTGAATTTGGGTGATGCTTTCCCTTAATTCCTCAGGGAGGCATCGCGCGAAAAAGTTCTCGGATGTATGTATGATGAAATTCTTAATCATAGGCATATTTGTCGTCCCGTGAATGTCTCGTAGTCTAGCATAGCGGTCGTAGCCAAGTGCTAGCCTCAGACATCTGTTTTGTGCCCTTTGCAAGGGTTCGAAGGCTGAATTTGACATTGAGCAGTATACTGGACAACCATATGTCAGTATAGGCCTAAAAATGGTTTTATAGAGTAGAAGCTTGTTCGGCAGGGATAGTTTACTCCGTCTATTCATTAAAGAGTACAAAGACCTCAGAATACCGGCGTTTTTGGCTATCCTGTCTTTAATGTGGGTCTTAAACACTAGCGTTTTGTCTAACAGAAAACCAAGATATTTCACCTGTGTTTTAGCCGTGATTGGCTGGTCTAGTACTCTAAGGGGCGTGTCTATGCCTTGGGCACGCCTTTTTGTAATTAAAATCGATTCGGTTTTATTTTTGTTGATTTTCATCTTGTTTTCTGTTAGATAACTCACTAATGTTTCATTAATATGGTTTTCCAGTTTGCTGCTCGCTGTTTGTGCGGATTTGTGGCTTGTAAACACACAGATGTCGTCGGCGTACTGCGCCGTTTGTACCCCATTATGTCCCATTGGTAAATCATGGGTCATGATGGTGTACAAATGCGGCGATAGTACCGAGCCCTGTGGTACGCCCGCCCTTGCTAGGAAAGGTCCTGTTATTGTTGAATTTATTTTAACGTTGAATTTTCTGTCCGTAAGATATGACAAAATTGTTTTGGTAATGTGCCCAGGAAAGTCATTCATAAGCATTTTGTAGATTAACCCTTGGGTCCATACGGTGTCAAAGGCTTTTTCTGAATCAAGCGCCACCAGCACCGTTTGCAAGTCCTGATTAAATGCCTCTTTGGCATAGTGTGCAATTCTCAGGACCTGTGCCACGGTGCTGTGCCCCTCTCTGAAACCGTATTGTTCCTTCGGGATAATCTGTATGTTGTGTTCGATTGTCTTTAGTCGTCGTAGTATGATGGAGTCCGTTATTTTTGCGAGTGTATTTAGCAATGAGATAGGGCGGTAACTATCAATATTATTTTTCGGTTTTCCCGATTTTAAGATTGGGATGATATTTGCCACTTTCAGACTGCTGGGATAGTGTTGCAGTCTGAAAATGGCATTTATTATGTGGTAGACATGCACGATACCTTTCCTACTGAGGTTTTTTAGTAGTATATTGTTAATATCGTCCGATCCCGGAGCTTTTCTGACCTTGAGACTCCTAATTATCTCACATACCTCCCTAGGGGTGGTGTAGCAAGAATGGGGCACTGAAAGTGGTTCTAGTTGTCCGAAAGCGGTAACTATATTTTCAATACGTTGTTGTTGGGGTGTATTTAGTTGATCGTTTACAAATTGAGCTTGAAAGTATTCACCTAGGGCTTGACCTTTGTCTTCCTCGGTCATTAGTGTTTCTTGTCCTCGTCTCAGAGTGGGGAGCAGCGAGTAGGGTTTTTTGTACCTCTTCACTACTCTCCACAAAGAGTTGTCTTGTGGCTTCAACTCTGATAGGGTTGTTTGCCATTTTTTGTTACGATAGTTTCGAATCATTTCGTTAATGTTGTTTGCAAGATTGTGCATCATAACCCTATCATCGTTTGACCTGTGTGTCTGCCACCTTTTTCTAAGTCTGTTTTTGTTGCTAATTAGGTCTGTAATTTCGGGTGGCAGATTGTCGTAATGTAAAGTCTGTGTTTTAAGCGTAGTTGTGTCGTTTCTAGCTTTTTGTATATTTTGTATGAATAATTTGGTTTCGTTTTCGAGATTTTCTATTGTGTGGATATTATTGTTAATTGTTACGTAAGTGTCTATTTTATTTCTGTACTGTGTCCAGTTTGTCGATTTGTAGTCGTAAAATTTTGTGATTTGTCTTTGTATTTTGTTTGTTGTCCAAATCTCCAAGTACACTGGATCGTGATCAGAGTTCAAGGTGGAAATAGTTCTCATGTTTCTTATATCAGGGATATTTTTAACTAGTGCGATATCCAGTGTACTGGGGCTGTAATCGGGATTTGTCGGAAAGTACGTCGGTTCTTCTGTGTAGTGGATAATAAGGTCATTGTCCTCGGCGAAGTCTCTCAAAACTCTACCGCTTGCGTTGTAGTGCGCACAATGAGAGTCCCATTCCTGATGTTTGGCATTAAGATCCCCTGCCAGAAAAACCCTGTTCCCTTTCGACATTAACCTGTGCAGATCTCTACCTGAAAGAGTGATTTTAGGAGGGTTGTAAGCCCCTATTATGGTGATATTATTAACCTCAATTATTATATTTTCAAATCTTTCATGCAATTGAAGTTTGGGGATTTCTTTAAATTGTAAATCTTTTCTAATAATGATAGCTACCCCCCCAGCTGCATTTCTGAGGTTGTGTATGTTTCTGTCTTCTCTAATTACTGTATAGTCGTGTATTTTTACTGTATGTATAGGTTTTAAAAATGTTTCTGTTAAGATGATAATGTCAAATTTATGCTTATGAATAAAATTGCTGACAAGCCCGATCTTGTTCAGCAGCCCGTCACATTGAAAAAACATATTTTGATTTTGTCTCTATTTATGTCGTTGAATTTAATTTTTAATGTTGTAAGAATCTAGATTTGTCATAAAGTTATTGAAAGTCATGAAATATTGAGGTGTGGAGGTGCATTTTCTAAGGGAGGAATTAAGGTCACGGACGGCTTGGGTGAGGGCGGCTATATTTACCATAGAGTTAAGCTCTTCGAATTCTTTATTGAGGGCAAAGAGATCGTCCATTCCTCCGGTTTGTGGTGGTTTTTCATTTTCATTTCTGACATTGGAGTTTCTCCTTGGTGGTTGAGACTGAAATTTAGATTGGGAATTACTGGCTGTAGGGAGGGGTGGGAAATCGCGTAATTCTTGTTCAGTGGGGTTTCTGTTTTTGTCCCAGGCCGCTTGGGTTGGTAAGAGATTCGTATTTTATGACAGTTTCAATTTTTTGCGTAAGTCAAAAAGTTAGATAGGTACCTATCACTTATTTTTTAAAAAATGTCGAGCGTCGAAGAGTTTTCATGCACACCACCTGAAATAGCTGAAAAGTCGAAAATTGTATCGTGATAGTTTTTATATTTTTCTTTCGTAATTTATTTATATCCAATTTATAAGAAGTTTTAGAAAATTATTTTGTTAAAATTTAATTAATTCGGGAGCAGAAAATGTTGATTTACCTGAAGAAGAGGAACAAACTATTTATCCACTTGCCAATGCACCTGTAGTGCCTTTTGTCGATACTGATTATCAAACATGTAACATACTGGAAAAAAAATTGTTAGATATATATGCGTGTATCTTGTCTATAGGTATTAGAGGTGTGTCGTTCGCGAACGATTCGTTCAAAAAGAACGAATCAGTGCACTGACTCGAATGAATTAATTCCCTGTTTTTAAAAGATTCGAATCTTTTTTGAGTCAATTGTTCGACGGCTCTGTGATCGATCAAGAACGCCCGATTCCGAGTTTGGTTGTTTCGTTCATTCGGATCTGATTCGAAGATTCGGTATTTTAAATCAGCACCGGCAAATCGGTCGCTTTTGTTCTACGTTCTACAGCATAATACAAGAACTCGAACTTACAGGCGGTGGCGGTATGTGTCTGTAATGTTTTTCTCACTTTACCAGAGGTGTATTAAACTTAGGTAAACAATTTATGCGCGTTGTCTGATAAATAAATTTAAATCAAAGTAAATAAGTAAAGCAATAAATGACGAATCATATATCTATAATTTTTCGTTAGTTTTGGCTATATTTAGCATTAAAAAAAATTGTGTTACTGTTGTTTATCTTAACGGACAAGGATGAACCTACTATTATAGTATTTAAATTTCCATCTGTCTTCTTTTTATGAAATAATTCGCTATACTTTAAAATATCAAATTAAAATAAAACCGGTATTAATTATTTTACTTAAGCATCTCACCACTCAAATCATTACATTCTTTCTTACGCATTACAGACTGAACGCCACTCGACGACCTAGTAAATAGGTAGTTCTCAAGTTCGTAAACGTTCGGTTTGATTTCCTTCGACGGATCGGCGGAATAACATCGTTCGTGGTTCGCTAAAGTGAATCACTTGAGAACGAATCTTTAAGAACGAATCTTTTTAGGTGAATGAATCAAATGAATTAATTCAGTAAAAAGATTCGAACTTCCCACCTCTAATAGGTATCTAAAAGTTCACTCTTGTGACACTTGTATGCCAATGAACAAAAAAACAACTTTATTTTGTTTTTTAAAGCTTCTGATACCGAAAATTTTGACAACTTTGGGCATTTGAACATGCCAAGCAACAGTTTTGTTTATTTTGTTTACACATTGGAAAATATCTTTATAGACAATTTTAAACCAATATCTTTTCAGACAAACGTACTTAAACAATTAATTAGTATGTTTAAAACAGTTACGTTTGTTCACCTATATAAACAGTTTCCTATACCCATTTAATTATATGGTAGATTACGATTATATTACCTATGTATTAAAATATGCAAACCGAAATTTTAAAACAAATGTAAGTTCACGTAACAAAAAAGCAAAATTGATTATTTGTAGACATTAATAGAAAGCGTATTATTAAATTATTTTTTTATGTTGATCTTTTTGACCAATAAATTTGTATAAATATATGCTTCTACCAGTGAGGTACTATTTTTCAGTTTCCAGAATTAATTTGTTAGGTTAAGTATTGATAACTTGTGTACTGAATTCATTATATGTTCTGAATAGTTTGCCGTTTTCCATAATATTATCTTTTTTGCGCTAAGAATTGTCTTCGGATCTCAAGGGGGGGTTTTTGGGCTTCCACCAAAATTGATGGAGATGGTGAAAATTTGTACGCTCCCAGACATATTTTTAAAGCTTTCAATTGAATGCGATCTATTATCAAAAGGTTAGAGTACGATGCAGTCATATAATATACTGCCATATTCTATTACTGAGTTAAGTCCTGTATAACATCTGGAAGATTAAAGGGTCGACGCCCCATTGACCCCTAACCACACATCTTAGTATATTAATTTCTTTCTCAGCCTTATGTTTAGTATGTTCAAGATGTTTTTTCCAAGTTAGTTTTTGTCCAGTAAAATCCCTAGATATTTGTTATTATCCAATATAGTTATATTAGTATTGCTATTGTTATTATATAATTTTGGTAGCAGATAGCGAATAAAATAGAATTTAAGCATGAATTTACGAAAATTAAGAATAATAAGAATAGAAATTAATACATGAAAAAGAAATACAAAATATATTTAGAAAGAATTTAAATATTTAAAATTTCCTATTATACAAAAAACAATTTCAATAAATAAAATCTAACAAATCAATTATCACACAAATGTCGTAAAATACAAAATTAATAAAATAAGATTAGATAATCATAGTGTCAAACAGAAAATTAGATATATTGCAATAATAATAAAAATATTTTAAAGAGATCTTTATGGTGGGTCAGAACAGATACCCTTTGTAACTCGGTTTATTAGAATTTTTTTATTACTAATTGGAAATATTTCAACTATAGAATCCTGAGCTCAAACAATAAAATGCCGGGATATTACTGGCCGTTTGTTGTAATTGAAGGGAAAATGTATACGACGATTAGAATAAAGAAGTCTACTTTTGACCTTTTGATAGTGGCCAAGCATTATGTTGGTTGATGAAGGCCTTATGTTTTAGGTAAAATCATGTTAAAAGTCAATAGTATTAAAGTATTTTAATTGCTACAAATCCAACCCCAACAGTCCAGTCCCGCGTTCTTAGATGAGACACCGATGATCGCTTGTTACATACTCAACAAATGTAGATGTACTATGCGGTCAGTATCCGATCGCTAATATTCACCATTCAGTATTCATTATAATTTATTACTTTTTCATGTTAATAATTTAGAATATTTTAGGAATATTCTTTTTGTAGGACATTTCTTCTCTATTATTGTAGTATATAGTTGAATTATATGAAATGTCTACAATATTTTACGTAGGAATGACTTCTGTTTTGGTATAGAATTTATAGTTCAAAATGTAGGTACTACTCATGATACAAAAAAAAAACAGAGATATAATACTTAGTCGACGAAATCTCGTCTAGTTCGCGCATGACGTATTGCGGTATGGAAGATGATTATCTGGTTGGTCATGAGCAGATTAAAATTTATTTTTGCGCGCTGTTTTGATTAGCTAATACGTCAAATTCGTAAAAGCCACGCCTTCCACCACATTACGTCACCGTGACGTATAGCATCAATCTGCGTAATGTCATACCTTCTTTTTTAGAGTATCATGGGTAGTACTTGTTAAAGAGGCACTATCGAATCGCCTGTCTGGTCATGTGGCTGGCACATGGCCTTTATTCAGCAATCAGCATTAATATGATAAAACGCCTGCAATTTCCCGTTAACTTCCCATCAATAGGCCATTAATTGCTAATATATTTATTTCTAGACATTAAAAGAAAAATGGGGTCTATTAACTGGATTTGACGGCTAAGTGACCGGCCCGACTGTCGGCCTTAGTGACCTATATATGCCGGCCTTTTAATTATAGAAGTTAAATGGCCATCATGACAATTGAAGGGTAACAATTATTGGGCTTTTTATTCCCCAATACAAAATGTTTGTTGGGAAATATGATGATTTAACCCAAATCACCTAGATTAAATCTATCCGAGTTTAATACTATTTAACGTAATATTCTCATATTAGGCGGGAAGTGTAGGTACTATATACCTACTCTACTAAAGTATGTTAAATAAACTTTTCTTACCAGGGGCGTACGATAGGGGCAAGTGTCAGGTTGATTCTTCGCAAATTCTATGCTACTGGCGGAATTGCCATTTTTCACAATTTCTCGATTCATCAATACTTTCTACGTAAATATTATACTTATTCGACATAGCGATAAATTCATTATTTTTCGAGATATTTTAAGTTTAAGATGAAGCTGCATAATTATTTTGATTATAATGGGTATTGATTATGTCGTTGTTTTTATTCATTGGATTGCATTTATTACGCAAATGAAACTTTAATTCGTATTAACAAAAAAACATAATGTTATTTATCGAAATTTTCTAATACCAATAGATTCATTAAACAATTGTGGTTCTGAAAATGTTACAATCTAAATAAAGGAACAATTTTAATAAGAAAAAATATCCAAAGGGATAGGAACAAAACAAAAACCTTTTATAACAAATGTTAAATGGGCCCCCCTTTTACCTTAATAAGTTTATCCATTCTCTCGCTAAACGATCTTCTAACTTTAATAATAGTTATTTATTATACAAGGGAAAAAGTATTAGATATTAGCTCGAGGTTGTGTTGTCTCCCGTTGAGAAGTGGAGATAGACAAAAAACCGGGAGCTAAAATCTAATATTTTTCCCGTGTATAATACACAATTTTTTGAGATTGAAAAAATATTCTAAAATATCTACCTTTACTTATGTAAAAAAGTACTCACTTTTTCCCGGGAAACACTTTTTTCCCGGAAAAAGGGGAAAAAAGTAATTTCATAAAAAGTAACATTTTATATGTACTTTAGAAGTACTTTTTTCCCGAATATATACACATAAGTAAAGGTAGATATTTTAGAATATTTTTTCACTATTAAATCGTCGTTTTCCCGTCACAGAAAAAAATAGTGTATTACCTATACACGGGAAAAATATTAGATTTTAGCTCTCGAGCTAAAATAGAAATTAGTTACCGCTGCCAATCCAACGATGAAAAAATTGAGGATCAAGATAACAAACTATCTCTAAATATACCGCACCATACATTAATTTAAAATTCGTGTTAAAAATGTGTTTCCCGGAATAGATAGGGAATTTCAATATCCCAATTATGACTGTTTCTCCAGTTAAAAACCCCTCTACATGTAAATGTAACTGCAATATATTTAAAATAATATATGTTGATTCTTCAACCATTTAATTTAATTTCCGGTAAAAAATATAAAAATGTATCCAGTAGATAAAAAACTAAATTTACAGGTTGTAACAATTTAAACATATACTTAACATAATTGTATAATATTAGATATTCCACAGTGGCCTCGTCAGTAAAAAGAATTGTTTCAAAAAAATTACGATTTTAATTTTTTTTATTTATCATCTATCATCTACTGAGCAAAATTCATTCGTGAAAGATAATCTCTAGGCAATAAATTCTATACCGGTGTAAAGTGGTAAGGTCGTAAATGTTTTTTTTTTTTTCAGTATTCGAAAAACTGAGGACTGGCTTACTCCAGTCATTGCCTCATTGCTGCTAAACGCCGAGTACTTAGTTCAGGATTATCAGCAACTCTCACTAAAATATCATCCTCCTGGTTCATAGTTAATATTTTCGGTCGTCCCATACCACTGTTACGCCTAAATTGTCCAGTTTCTCCTAATCAACTAAACTTATTAGTAAAAGTCTGGCGATTGGGTTGAACTCCGTTTAAATAGATTTCTTGATATTTTCGAGTAGCAGCAAGATAGGAATCGAATAATTTTTGTTTACATAAACACATATAGCATGTCTCGCATTTAAGGAGTTACGGAAGGCTTAAAAAGGGCCAAGTTATTTAGATATTATTATTAGTTTAAATCGATTTTATTAAAAGTTATTTGTCGTTTCTTAAATTTTATTGAGAAATACATGGCCAACTAAAGTTTCAAGTGATTTATGTATTAACATTGTCATAATGCATTGATTTAATTTTTCTCGAAAAATATTAAGTTTTTTAAAAAATAAAAACAATAAAACAGTTTTAAAATAAAATTTTGCATAAAATGAAATTAAAATTTTAAAAATCGGCCAATGGACCAAAAAGTTCTGTATATAAGTGTGTGTTACCCCAAAATCACCCCTTAAAATATTTAAATTAATTCTTACTCACCCCCAAATTAAAACTCATAAGGCGCCTAAATAATTTAGCAAATATAGATTTTTTAAGTTAAACGGTTGCAGAGATATTAAACTTTTTCGAAATTTTTGACCCCACTTTCGGCTTCCGTAACTCTTTAGGGGTACAACTTGGTATAGAGGTAAATTGAGTTAGATCATCATATTTTCGAGTGTCTAAAACGCACCTGTTCTGTGTCGGTACTTATGCGTAACAACCTGTAGGTATAATACAGATTGGTGCTGCATGTATTGCTATCTCGGTTATTTTAAGAGCTACAAAATCGATTAAATGGGCAATATTTTTAGGATTCTACTACCATTTCAGAACTGCTATTACATTTTGTCAATTATTTTTGGTTTTTGAATAAATCGCGAAAAACCAAAATGGTGGGTTTTTGACAGTCCTCTGTATCTCGATTATTTGAGGACATTCTATAAGCACTTTTTTAAGGTCTTTACAATAAAAAATAAAACAAAAGAATTTCTTCTTCCGTTTTTGAGATATTGACTATAACTTTGTTTTTTATGGAAGCCATATTGGATTTTTATTGCATTAAATAGAATTGTTAATTCTCTTTTCAAAAATGTATCACAACATACTACACTTTTTTTTAAATGAATGCTGAAATAAACAAATCTAAAAATTTCCTAGTTTGGTCTAGTAGGCGAGCCAAAAATATGTTTTATAACTGTCAAATTATAGTTGGTTTAACATTAGATTTTATTCTTGCTTTTTTTGTGTTAAATTTAATTTCCGTTCGTTATTATTTTCAAATATGGCTCTTAAGTATATCAATGATGAAAAATTAGACATGTTAGAAACTTACTTCGTAGCCCACAAAAACTCTACAGCGGCTGCGAAAATTTATGAAAATAAATTTCCTGAACGGCATCAACCAAACGCAAGACATTTTAGGGATCTGGTATTAAATTTGCTAAATTATGACAGTTTTGAAAAACCCAGAAATCATAAATATGCTATTGAAAATGAGGAGAGAATTGATGCTGTATTACAATACACTAATAATAATCCCACAGCATCGGTTAGAAAAATTGGTAATGAAACGGATATCCCTAAGTCAATCGCTCATCAAATATTGGACGTCAATAAATAAATTCCATACAAACCTAGGATTGTACAAGGTTTATCGGCAAATGTATTTTCCCCGAAGAGTAAGATTTTGTGAATGGTACATTCAACATATGCGAGAAAATGCCAATTTTTCCATGAACATAATATGGACTGATGAAACTCGATTTACCAATTCCGGAGTTTTCAACAGGCATAATACCCATCACTGGGTTATAGAAAATCCAAAACTCACCTCACAAAGAAGATTCCAAACAAAAGTTGGATTTAATGTTTGGTGCGGCACAATAGGCAAGTATAAAATGAGATTTATTTACAACCATATATGTAATGTTGTCATTACTAGCGTCATTGAAGGTTGGGAAGTGTCACATTACACACCTCTACTTCCCGCCCTCACTTCCCGCCCTCATTTCATCTATTCTAGATGAATATTTTTTATATTAAAAAAAAAAAAAAACAGTGTTTGACAAATTTTATAATACCTATTTAATGGCAAACAATAAAAAACAACAATGATCTAAAATATAACAAACTACTTATTGATATTTATTATTCGCGAATTTAATATCCGGCTCTATCTGACATTTATTTATATTGGTGACAGTTGTTTACCCTGTAATCACAGTAACAATATATTTACCTACTTGATTATTCTGAGAAAACCGCGCGCTTGGTAATTTGTCGTTAAATGTAATATTTTAGGTATGTTCAGAACAAAACAGAGATTTATTAACTTTGATCGAAATATGATGGTTGTTGTAATGTATGGTAAATGAATAGTTACAATTGTTACACCGCGCCCATCTCTAGTGCATTGTTTTGATATCTTGTGTATGTACGAATGCGACGGCCGATGCGCGCAGGAATTTTAGGCAGTCGCATTTGGCAAATTGTAATGAGTGACACGTGAATAAAAGGGTTATTTGGTTACCGGTGTTTTAGTATCCCCGATTTTTCAGTGGCGACGACAGAAAATATTAATAATTGTATTTATATCGGTTCGCGGGCGATAATAATTAAATCATAAAAACATTCAGTACCCGGGTACCTATAATAAACTTTTTGATAAGTTTTTTTTTTAAGAGATTTCATAGACAAAATGCCGGACGTTCCGTCGAATATCGGTTTAAATTTATCATTCAATCCGAGGACGGGTGAGTGGACAGTGTTCATCAAAAGGCTCCAGCAATATTTTATAGCAACGCAAGTCACGGATAATAATGTTAAAAGGGCAGTATTGTTATACAGCCTAGAAGATGAGGCTTTCAAGCTCCTAAAAGACTTATGTGTTCCAAACGAACCCGAAGCGTGTTCATTTGCAGATCTAGTAAAGTGTCTAGATGAATATTACGACAAGACGTGTGTGGTTTGGGTAGAACGAGCAAAATTCTACTCTGCACAAAAGCTAGAGAACGAGTCAGTTCAGGAATGGAATGTCCGCTTGAAGAAGCTAGCCAACACATGTGAATTTAGTCAACAATTGGACTCGATACTCAGAGATATTTTTATCACTAAATATAACGAGGGTAAAGTACGAAACGCCTTGTTTGGATTGAAGAAAGACACAACTTTTAAGAAGGCGTTAGAGGTAGCTCAGATTGAGGAAGCAGCCAGAGCGGGCTTGAAAGAAGTGCCGGAAGTTTACATTAAAAAGGAACCAGGAATTTCGGAGTTGGATGTGCACCAGATTAGCAGGGGGAGGCAACAGCAGTTTGATAGTGCCGGTTCAGTTCGGCACCAATACCGCGCAAACTCGTCCTCTCAAGGATCTTCCAGACAACAAGTTCCCAGTTTCGGGGCTTTTTCGAGGCAATCAAGAGATGGAAAATGGATTGGAGGAAGAGAATCAGCACGTGCTAGTGAGAGTGTTAGTGCTAGTGCGCTTAAGTGTTTCCGTTGTGGGAAAAATCACGTGGCGGCAAGATGCCCATATAAGGAATATATTTGCAACCTTTGTGGAGGTAGGGGTCACCTGCAGGCGGTATGTAAACAATCAAATCATAAACAGCTTAATTTTTTAGTTGATGAAATTGAATCAGAGACCGAATCACCTGTTTTGTGTTTAAAGTCTAACAGTGACGTACCTATTTGCATAGATATTGATATTGAGGGTAAAATGTTTAAATTTGAGTTGGATTCAGGGTCAGCCGTTTCAGTCTTGCCATATAGTATTTATAATACACATTTTAAAAATTATTCTTTAGCAGGAACCAAAATTTCATTAGTGAACTTTTCAGGTGACAAGATTAAACCTCTAGGAAAAACTGAACTACCTGTAAAATTCCACGATAAAGTCAATAATTTAGAATTTTATATCATGTCTAGGGACTGCCCATCCTTGCTAGGAAGAAATTTTATTAGACATTATAATCTGGGGTTTAAAGAATTAAATTACATAAACCAAGACTGGGTTGGCAAAATAACCCAAAATTACTCAAATGTTTTTTCGGAAAAACTCGGAACTTTCAATCGTTTACAATTAAAGCTTTATGTACGCGCCGACGCAGTACCAAAATTTGTTAAACCTCGGCCTTTGCCTTTTAGCTTGCGGGATAAAGTAGAAGGGGAGCTCGAACGATTACAGAAAGAAAAAATAATTTCACCAGTAGATTTTTCCGAATGGGCCTCAGCAATAGTTCCTGTGCAAAAAAAAGATGGGACTGTGCGTATATGCGGCGATTATAAAATCACGATAAATCCTTATATTTTAGCCGATAAATACCCCTTACCTCGCATTGACGATTTATTTGCTAAATTACAAGGGGGTCAAGAATTTTCGAAAATAGACCTGAGTCAGGCATATCAACAGATCGTGTTAGAACCCTCCTCGCGGAAGTTTACCGTTATTAGCACTCATAAGGGCCTTTTTCAGTATAATCGTTTATGTTTCGGAATATCGTCGGCACCGTCTCAATTCCAACGTATAATGGAACAAATTTTCTCAGAAATGCCGGGTATTGCAATTTTTCTAGATGACATCCTGGTGACGGGAAAAACCAGGACCGAACACATCGCAAACTTGTGCAAGGTTTTAGAGACGCTTCAATCGGTAGGGCTCACGGTAAGAAAAGATAAGTGCGTTTTTTTTGTCGAATCAGTGGCCTATTTGGGTTTTGTGATTGATAGAGATGGGCTTCACCGGTGCCCAGAGAAAATCAAAGCTATTGAAAATATTCCAGAACCTACGAACGTGACTCAGTTAAAGTCATTCTTAGGCACAATAAATTACTACAATAGATTTATCCCAAATATCCCTGACGTACTCAACCCTTTGTATAAATTATTACAGAAGAGTACCACTTGGAAGTGGGACGATAGTTGTCGAGAAGCATTTAATAAAATAAAATTAATTTTGTCTTCTAAATCAATTTTAGTTCATTACGATCCAAATTTGAGGGTTACTTTGACATGTGATAGTTCTGATTACGGAATAGGAGCCGTTATTTCACATACTTTTGAAGATGGGACAGATAGGCCTATCTGTTTTGCTAGTCGAACACTAACGAAAGCTGAAAGGTCATATTCGGCATTGGATAAAGAAGCGACAGCTATCGTATGGGGAATTAAAAGATTTTATCAGTATTTATACGGGAACAAATTTACCTTAATCACAGATAACAAACCTTTAGTCTCCATTTTTGGACCAAAACGCGGGATTCCTATTCTCGCTGCAAACAGGCTGCAGCGTTATGCAGTTTTTCTAAGTGGTTTTGACTTCGACATTAAATATGTGCATACCACGCAAAATATTGCTGATTTTTTAAGCAGACTACCAGTAAATGATACCGAGAAAGATAACCAAATGTCTGATCTCGAAATTGACGAAATAGGCCTACACTATATAAGTGAAAATTCTGAAATTCCTATTGACGTTAAAAAGGTTCGGGACGAAACCCGATCAGATCCAATTTTGTCTAAAATTTGCCAGTATTTGAGAGAAGGCTGGCCTCATAATGTCAGTCCAGAAATTAAACCATATTTTTTAAAACGTTTCGAACTCACTATTGATGAGGATGTTATTATATGGGGTCAAAGGGTAGTCATTCCAAGTAAACTCCATTCTCTTATTTTGAGCGAATTGCATAGTGCACACTTCGGAATTGTCAAAATGAAACTTTTAGCACGATCTTATGTATGGTGGCCGTCCCTTAACCAGGACATTGAACATTTGAGCAAAACTTGCGAACAATGTCTAAAAGTTCAGTCAAACCCCCCTAAGGTCCCACTGCAAGGTTGGCCAGTACCCAAAGATGTGTGGTCTCGTATTCATATTGACTTTGCTGAACCAAAGAAAAATCAATTTTTTTTAATAATTCTTGATGCCTTTTCTAAATGGATTGAAGTATTTCATATGAACTCAATCACATCATCAGCTACTATAAGTAAATTAAGGGAAACCTTTGCTAGGTACGGGTTACCAGAAATTTTGGTTTCGGATAATGGAGCTCAACTCGAATCACAAGAATTTCAGCATTTTACCCAAGCTAATGGCATCAAACACATCACTTCGCCACCATATTCACCCCATTGTAACGGGGCCGCAGAAAACAGTGTAAAAACAATCAAACGTTTCTTATATAAAGAATTGGACCAGAAAAATGTAAATCTGTCTCTATCAAAATTTCTGCTAACCTACAGAAATACAATCCATTGTTCAGCTGGCGAAAGCCCAGCTAAAATATTTTTAAAACGCCCTTTAAGGACACGATTAGATTTAATTAAACCCTCGAACCTGCGAAGTCAAGGTCCAATACAAAATAGCATTGAAACAGTTCGTGGTAATTTACTAGAAGCCAATAAGCGCAATAAAAAATATTATAGAGGAAAAAGGAAAGCTGAATTTTTGATAGGTGACACAGTGTTAACAAAAGACTATAGAACTGCGAAAAGCACCTGGTGCAAAGCAAAAGTAGTTAAAATTTTGGGAAAAAATGTTTATATTGTCAAACCACTAGATGGTAACCGCACTTGGAAAAGACATAGCAACCAGCTTAAGTATAAACTTATGTCAGATTTATTTAATCATGAAGAGTTAGATGATAGCAGTTGCCAATTTTTTTCAAGTGATCCTAAAGATTTGTCAGGGGAGCATAGTAGAGAGGGTGAGAATGAGAATACTTTTTTTAATGCGGAGCAGATTTGTAAAGGTACAGATAATGTACTCAATAACTGGCAGACTCTAACACAATCGGAGATATTAGAAGAGCAATTTTCTCCTTCATCTATGCGCCCTATTAGAAATAGGAGAGAACCAGATCGATTAAGATTTTAATGTTTTTTTTTGTATATAAATCGGTCTTAGTTAAGTAGGATCTATTAAGGTGGAGGTGGTGTAATGTATGGTAAATGAATAGTTACAATTGTTACACCGCGCCCATCTCTAGTGCATTGTTTTGATATCTTGTGTATGTACGAATGCGACGGCCGATGCGCGCAGGAATTTTAGGCAGTCGCATTTGGCAAATTGTAATGAGTGACACGTGAATAAAAGGGTTATTTGGTTACCGGTGTTTTAGTATCCCCGATTTTTCAGTTGTAAATAAAATAGTATACAAACCTCGGTAGGAAGTTTCATTCCTGTCTCGGTGATCTAACTAATCTCACGACAGGAATGAAACTCTTCCCACCTCGGTGTATAATATACTATTACGTTTAAATATGAAATTATTGAAATTCTTACTTTCAGGAAATCAATTAGCACGATATCTTCAGCATTCAGCTGAAAGAAAGTAACTATGTTGTGATACATTTTTGAAAAGGGAATTAACAATTCTATTTAATGCAATAAACATCCAATATGTCGTCCATAAGAAAAACAAAGTTATAGTCAATATCTCGAAAACGGAAGGAGAAATTCTTTTGTTTTATTTTTTATTGTAAAGACCTTAAAAAAGTGCCCATAAAATGTCAAGACCAAAATACCGTATGTTCTCAAATAATCGTGATACAGAGGACTGTCAAAAACCCACCATTTTGGTTATTCGCGATTTATTCAAAATCCAAAAATAACTGACAAAATGTAATAGCAGTTCTGAAATGGTAATAGAATCCTGAGAAACATTGCCCATTTAACCGATTTTGTAGCTTTTATAATAACCGAGATAGCAATACATGCAGCACCAATTTGGGACATAGTGTATATAAAATATTAAACAAAATTTTTACTGTTTAAAGATTATAATTTGATTAAAGACTACTTATATACCAAAATAATGAATGAAACTAAAAGTAATTTTAGGTAGATAATAATGTATATCCCATTCAAAAACGCAGTAACCTTGTGTAAGCTTTAATAAATATTCTTACCATAAGTATTTTTTAATAAATATATTTTATGCGATAATAACCATAGTAATAAAGGTTAAGACAATTAAAACGTTCTATTTTAATGTAAACGGATGAAGACCCAGTAATTTTTACAAAAAAAGGAGGTCAGGTCACAATTAATTACTGATATGTATCTTATAATGGGTTATGGACCATTGCCAATACAAAATAAGAAACAGAAACATGTGGAATGCAGTAGCAATTCCTCGAATTATTCATTATATGATAACTTAGCAGATAATTTAATTGTGTAGGGATTAATTGAAACTTTTTAGATTAGGTTGTCATTTTAGATCATCATGTCAAAAATAGTATAACAAGTTTAAAAATATGATGTGTCCAACACATGACTTTCCTATCTAGTTATTAAAGGGCTTTTTCTGGTTATTTTGTACAACCTATTGCAGTTCTATAAATGTTTAGAGGATAAACTAAATATATACATTTTACACATACATCTACATCGAAACATTTTTCTATAGATATTCATTGAAAACGAAAATACTGAAAAATTTTAATTTAGCACTTTTCCTACAATTTTTCCATTACGGTCCATTTTAGAAAAATCATGTTAAAACAAAAATTATAGAGATCGATATCGCAAACCACTTTTAGTTCAACAATTTTCATAAAAATCAGAATTTTGCATATTTTGTCAAATTTCTCGAATATGGACCATTTCAGGAAATTTTGACATTAAGCAAAAATTATAGATAATAATATTAGAAGTAACTTTCATTTGAACAATTTTTTTCTCCTAACATAAATAACAGATATATTCCATAAAATATAAAAACAGCCCCCCATAAAGTACCCCCCCCCCCCCTCCCAGATATTCCGATTTTGTCCAAAATCTAATCATTTCACGTCAGGCCGAAATAAAACTTAAGTTTAAAATTTAATGTTTTTTTCTTTATCCGTTTTTGAGTTTTCTTCAAATATCAAAATTTACACATTTTCTCAAATATCTCGAATACGGTCCATTTTAAAGAAATTATGTATATTATTAAAATTATAGAGAATTATATTAGTAACAACTTTTATTTAAACAATTTTTATAAAAATATTTTTTTTTTACATTTTGTCAAATTTATCGAATACGGACCATTTTAGGAAAATTTTGTATAACACAAAAATTATAGATAATAATATGAGAAGTAACTTTTATTTGAAGAATTTTCTTTCCCAAATGTAAATAACAGATATATTCCATAAAATATAAAAATGACCTCTCATAAAGTAACCCTCCAGATGTTCCGACTCTGCCCAAAATCTAATCATTTCATTGGACGCTGGAAAAAGCTTAAGTTTAAAATTTGGTATTTTTCTGTGTATCGGTTCATGAGTTATAGTGGACACAGACACAGACACAGACACAGACACAGACACAGACACACAGACATCATAGCGAAAATAGTCAAAACGGATTCAGGGGACCTCAAAACGTAAAAATCCGTCGAAAACTCGAGGTCGAAAAATCATGATTCCTATACTTTCCTTATATCTGTATACAGATAGGAAAGTAAAAAACAGTTGTGGGAACGCACAAATGATTTAAAATTTCCAATTAGATGTATTAAAAAAATTATTTTATCACACAAAAAGTCATAATATAAAAAATTTATAAAATAAGATTTGCAAATCATAATCCCAAATAAATATAATAAATTTATTGCAATAATACAAAAATTGGAAATAAGACAAAAACCCCTTTGTAACTTAGTTTACTAGAACATTTTTATTATATATTTTTATTTAGCTATATAAAAACACTGAATTTTAATTATTACGATTGAATTACAATTTTGATAAAAGTTTGATTATTACAAGAAAAATATTTACTTTATTGTTGTTGTGTTTCCGCTATCGTTATTACAAAATTAACAATTACTAAGATTCTCTATATTTGGATTTATATAATGTATGTTGATTTCCCAGCATCTTCTCGTATACCCGAACTAGAACCCCTATATAAAGTCATTAACGTGCTTTCGCTAGATAGTCGTTCAACTGTTTCATTTACAAAAAGTTCTCTATGTCTAGGCACCACTATATCTCTGGATGACAGACATTGGATTTCTTTAATTCTCAGAGAAAGGTCCTTTAACTTTTTTGTAACAAAATCATTCAATTTATTCTTGCATTTCGCCAAGGTAGTTGTTTCGTCCTAGACAGGGAAGGTCCTTCTTTATTCATCCATTTCCTAACAATTTTAATTTGGTTCACGCCCGATTTTATAATGTATTCCATAATATTTTTGCACACTAGCATAAACCGTTTGCACGAAACCATGTTCACGCAAGTGTGTCATAAAAGATGTATCAACGAATGTTTCATAAAAGTTGTATTCACAAATAAAAGTATACAAGTCAGTGCAAGTATATACTCATATTTTTATTTTTTCCAAAAAGTCTACATATATTTGGTACAGATTTTTTTAAGACCGACCAAAAAGTATTTACTTTCTGAACAATTTTTCGTCCAGAAAATAACGCTTTACCGCTCAAGACCAGAAAGTATACTTTAGGGACCGGTAAAAGCTTTACCGGTCCCTGTTTTTCATTTTTCCGATCGCTGTCTGCCTTGATTGCGTTACTATGGTAACAACGTTCCGATTATCTAGTTTTAGTATTTATTAATTACTTCCTTAAATTAAATAAATAATTGAGTTTACATCGAAGTGTCGGTCTTAAAAAAAAGTATTGTACGTCACGTGACCTAAAATTAGTGTTAAGCAGGTCTCTCCAAGCTTCCAGGTCTCGCCTACGGCTTGCTCTGCAAAACACTACTTTCCGGTCTTGTAACGTAAATTACTATTCGTGTTTTCTCCGTCAGCAATTTATTTATTACATCTATGTATATGTATTCAAAACTTATATGCAGTGGCAGCTTGTGCATAAATGCTGTAGAGCTGCAAAACTGCCAAAAAATCTCATCTACATTTCACAGAAATTATTTTAGGCATTCTAAAATATACGTAAAATATATTTTTTAGATAATATTATTAATTTTAATTATTAAATAGTGTGTGTGCACTGCACCGCTTGGGACACCCGCGCTCATCGTCTCCTTTAGTTGTTCTATTAGGTATATGTATGAAGACTAGAGATAAGGAGGAGAATCGGCATACTCAAAATACGGTCTCAAAAAACGCAAGCTAATTGAGCTTTTATAATTAACCGCATGGCTAGTACTGCATACGGTGTTCAAAATACATGGCTTCTTATGGGAATTTTACATAATTTTGTCAAAATAATAAAAATAAACTTGTTTATAGCTAAATAAAGCATAGAACATACTGTTATATTTATTTCTAAATAAGTCTTGCATATTTTAATTGATAAATTATTTAATTTTATCTAAATATATAAAATACAAATTAGGTAGGTATGACCAAATTCGAAAAGGTTTGTTAAACGCTAAAATTTAATAAGTACAATTTTGTGGCAAATTTTTTTTTAATTGAACCTATATATAGTTTTAAGAGCAAAATTTGGAACATACGTTACTGGAATGTCCACTAAACTGGGAGAGCCTAAATACCTTTTATAATGAACTAACAAAAAATGGGCAAATTTTACCAATTAATTTTAATTGTATTAGATTTACTAACAATACTAGTATATTATTTTGTACTTACCAACACATCAAAAGATGTAATATAAAATTGTAAATAATACTAACGACAGTTTGTAAGCAACCTTGCGATTATCACAAAAATTGTACGTGCATTGAAAAAAACAAAACAAAAAAAAATAAAAAAAAATAAAAAAAAAATTAATTACAAAAAATATATAATTTAATACAACAAAAAAAAATAAAAATAAAAATAAAGAAGAAAAATTTATATAAGCACACATACCTAATACTAACAACAAATAAAACAGTTAACAGATTTTTTATTGTTGTAATACAAATATAAAGGGAGATTTGGGAATGTACATGGTATTACCTCATCCTTTAATTTCAGCTTTCCCCTTTTTATTTTGCTAACAGTACCATCAGTAAAAGTAGTCTCATATTTGTTAATATCTTTTAAAAAGTATAGAACAAGATCAACTCTATAAAGTGCTTTATCGGCACTAGGAAATATGTCTTTGGATTTAACAAAATAAATAACAGTAGCAACTCTTTATCTAACATTAAATCTCTATAAAAAATTAATTTTCTTTTCTAGTAGTTAAGCTTAATGAATAATTATTGCTGTTTAAAAATCAGTATCTATGAGTGTAAAATTTTATATTATAGAAACTTGTAATAAAATAAACTACACTCCGTAAGATAATATTGTAACTAGTTTACAATAAATATTATATTTAGACATAAATACATTATTTATATATTTTTATTTACATTAAAAGCTTTAAAACGACATTGAATTGATTTCTCCTTGTTTTTTTAGTTTTACATTTGATTTGGATTCTGTTTTACATTCTAAAACAACGTAAATCTAGCTTTGATGTTCTTTGTCACTCATGTTTCTTGTACTCAGGTACTTTTTTCACATTAGTTTGATTCTTTTCACCAATTTTTTAAAAAATCATTTCATTTTACATTGACTTACATAGAAAATTGACACCGCTTTTATTGGACATGTCAACTACAGTCAATTTCGCGAACTTTATAAAAAGAAGGACGGAAATTTAAAATTTGACCATTGCCGATTCGCCTCCTTCTCTCTAGTGTGTCAAAAAGATTAATTAACAAGTTTGCGAACAGCGAAACTTTCTTGTTAATAGTATTTTTATTAAAAATAAAAAAGGTATATTGAACAATTCTACTTTAAAATTTTTCAATACACGGCATAACTAGTGTAAACGATTTATATATTTATTTCGCAAAATCAGTGTCTAGTTATCTTTTCACAATATATGTCAGTGACATTAATATCAAATAATTTATGACATTATCTAAAGTCAGTGCGATTTTGTGTCCAATACGCCATAAAAGTGTGACGTAATTTTAATTCCACTGAGAGTTAATTCTAACTTCTAACAAAAACTTTTAACAGTATTTGACATATTCGTTTTTACTGTTTTTATTTAATATTGTTTGCGGGTAATAAAAAGTAATTTAACGGTATGCAATTGGTTAATAAATGATTATATACTTGTTACATGTTATATCGAAGTATATTTTTAAAAGTTTAAAAACCATATAATTTAGTTAAATAAGACGAACAAAACGCACTCAAAAAAATACTGTCACTGTAATTGTCAGTGGAACCAAAATTATATCTTCACTAATTTAGCGAATAGTCGATATTTATGTCATAAAAGGAGTGTCAGGTGTAAACGTACCTTAAGACAAGATACAACCTAAAATCCAAGTCCATTAGTGCAACCTTTGAGATAAAATAAAGGGGAGATGCTATAACGATACTAAAAGTATCCATACCTTTGCATTACACTTTTATGTCATGTGTCAAACTCGAGCTAGTCAGTTTCAGTGAGAATTATTGACTTTTTTTTTAGCGTCATTTAAATGATATAAAAATATTTTCATTCCGTTAATCTTCAAATATAAAAGTATTGACTTCAAATAAATCAAAATCGCCATTTTGATTACACTTTTCGTCAGTCTTGGCATCGCCTAATGCGTCAATCTGTCACATCGCAAAGTAGTGTTTGTGCCGTCTTTACGTCATTTTATCTCGATGATTTCAACCAAACCCTTCAACATGGTCTAATAACGTTTAAGAAAAGGAATTGGCAAAACAGTAATAAGATTAACATGCATTTAAGTCATCTATGCCTCTGAGGAATCCAACATTAGCAAGAAAAATTTCATAAAATGCATTATTGATGTATAATTAATAGTACTGTAAAAAATATTAGATTTGATTTGAACCATCTTCAAAATAATTTTTATCAAATTTAGAATATTACTTTATTACATATTTAAACCTTTAGGTTTTTCAAAAGCAAAATAATATTTTATTGAAAAATTATTATCTTCTAAAGCTAATCTGCTTAAGTTATTATTTTTGTATTCATCTCTTTTATAATTTACGAATATTGATTCATACCACTTTGAATAATGTGTATAAAATCAAAATTAATTATATACTTTCAGTGTTTTTAATATCTTCTAAATAAAGTTATTTAACTAATATTAAATAACGTTTTACGTGCAAAACGATGACTTCTTCACATAATTAAGTAAAATTAATTCAGAACTATTTTATTATATAATTTTACCCATATCCACAAAGCGTCAAAACGCCCAGATGGACATGGAATGTAGTTTCATAACTAAAACGGAGAAAGTTGTAATGCTGTTTGCTGTTCACAAGTGAACAGAATAATTACTATTTTGTAGCAGCGC
This sequence comes from Psylliodes chrysocephalus, assembly GCA_927349885.1. NCBI lineage: Eukaryota > Metazoa > Arthropoda > Insecta > Coleoptera > Chrysomelidae > Psylliodes > Psylliodes chrysocephalus. Next base: position 47,656,772 of record OV651813.1, on the reverse strand, counting down.
CAATGTAAGGAGGATTTTATGGATTTTCCCAGAAGGTATTTTATTACCACAAGAAAACAATAAAAGGTTAATAAATAGAAAATATAAGTAAGCTACATAGAGGGATTGGCAACAGAAAATTACGTGTAGTTTTAACAGTAGATTAAACACAAATGTTTCTCTTCATTTTAAAACAGCAATTTGTGCCGCATTTAAACAATATTAAAATCTACCGCTTTATTTTCTAATGTTATCCAACAGCAACTAGGTATTACGCCTTAAAATTATCGAAAATAATATAGCTGTAGGAAGCGTAGGGAATTGGCATACACATAAATTAGCTTGTGAATTTCTAAGTAATATTGAGTGCAAAGAAAAAATGGTTTGTCCTTTTAGATAGCTTAACTACTACAAAATATATAAGATATTAACACATATATTTTCTGTACCGAATGTGGCTTATAACCACAAAAATATAAATTGAGATTGTTTACCTCAAAACGAGCTGTCTCACATCGCCAAAATTCTTGGACCCCCTCGTAAATATTAAAACGAAATATTTATCATGACTGCTTTTTTGTACATTTAATCTTTATTTATTTCACCGTTGATACTAATCTAAAAATGTTTACAAAAACAATTTCCCACAATTTTAGCTACCAATGTTTAAAAAGTGGTTCATATCGATTTTGCGTGTTTAAGTGATTGTTGAGTTTTTCTTTGCAACTATGCCTGGCAAAAGAATTTCAGTGTTCAATAGAGCAAGAATAGTGGCTTTGCATAATGAGGGTCTGCCGAATCATCGAATCGCAGATAGACTAGGGATTCCCCGCGCTTCAATTATCCGAATAGTGCGTTTGTACCAGGAAACTAACAGCGTTGACTGAAGACGTGAGACTGGGCATCCTAGGGTAACTAATACAAGAGAAAATCGTGGCTCAGTGGCGAAATGTTCTTTTTTTTTTTGAACAAAACCAGATATGGTTTAATTAGTGATACTCGGCGACACAGAGTTTGGAGATGGCCAGGGCGACCAATAAGACTATCTTTTTCCAGAGATGTCGTTCCATACCAAGAAGGAACAGTAATGTTTTGGGGACGTATAATGCATGGTCGTCGTATGCAGCTTATTCCCATTCCAGACACTATGATATGTTCGAAACATTATTTAACCCATTATTTATCCTCTCCGAAATAAAATTGGAGTCAATTTTATTTTCATGGATGACAATGCTAGGCCCCACCGCACGAGAAGGGTACAAAATGCACTAGAAATTCAGAACATTCAAAGATTACCGTGGCCAGCAAATTCGCCAGATATGAATCCCATTGAGCACATGTGGGATTTCGTTGGACGAGCAATCTCAAACAGAATTAATCCTCCTGTCACCCTCCAGGAACTCACTGTCGCGGCCCAAGAAAAATGGAACAACATCCCAACGGATTACATTAACACCCTTATTGTTTCCATGCACAGACGAGTTAATACCTTACTACAGAACAGGGGAGGACACATCGAATATTAATTAATTAAAAAGTGGTTTTTCTCTCATCGATTTCAAATTCTAGTAATAATTTTATTATGCACTATTTTTCGTTTGTATTTTTTCTTGTTCAGTTAAAATTTAATTCAGCAAATTTGTATTAATTAATTAAAAAGTGGTTTTCTCTCATTGATTTCAAATTCTAGTAATAATTTTATTATGCACTATTTTTCGTTTGTATTTTTTTCTTGTTCAGTTAAAATTTAATTTAGCCAATTTGTATTGGATGCATAACCAAAATAAATGTACTATGTAACACACTTCTTGACTTTTAATAATAGTGTCTCATTTTGACAAACATAAGGGGTCCAAGAATTTTGGCGATGTGGTAGAATTCTTAAACTGTATCAGAAGAATTGAAATAACTTAAATAACGCAATTTGTTAAGTGACTAGAGCATTTTAAGATTCATATAAACTTTTTTTACTCGGTAATATGTAACTTGAATTTAAATTCATTACCAATTTCAAAATTTAAGTTGCGACTATACTTTTAGATGGATATGGATCCCTTATGCTGATGAAAATTACAAATTTAAACTATTGTGTTAAGTTCTTCATTAATTTGATTTGATCTTTACAGAATCTATGTAATTAAAGAACAATTTAATTTGAGTTCAATCACCACCAAATCATTATACAGGGTGACCCATCGAAAACGTACCGCAAGGCATTACAGAGTGGAAAAGACCTTTTCGAAGAAATCCAAAAGCAAGTCAAGTTTGTTTGTCAAGGAGATTCCTTTTGATGCAAAAAACATAGTAAAACCTTCAACCCCTTCAGTAGGGGTGTCATCCTCCAAATTTTTTTTAAAGGGGAAGAGTCTATACAACGCTTCTGAGTTTATGAAAATCGAGTCACTTGTTTAGAAAATTATGGAGCCTTGAAAGTTAAACAATAATATGTGACGGAAAATGCAAAAAGCGATTTAATTTAATTTAACTTGAAACGTTGCCGTATTTTTGAAATTACATTAATTAATCCTAGATTTAAAATAAAATACTTCATTAACTCGAAACACTAAAACCTTTGTTGCTATAATGGTATTTTTTTAAATGAAATTGCTGTATTCGCCGCTTTGCAGATTCTTCATGCTCTTTTTACAACGAACAGGAACTGATTTTCCAACAAGGCGGAGCTCCTCCGCATTATTCGCTAAATGTGCGCAATTATTTAATGACACATTTCCAGGACTTAAGTCCTTTAGATTTTTTCTTGTGGAGACACATAAAAAGCGTAGTTTACAAAACTGCACCTGGCACATTAGAAGAGTTGCGAAGAAGAATCATTAACGCATGTCACGAAGTGACACCGCAAATGCTCTATAATGTATGGCAACGGTTTGAAGATAACTTGTATCACTGTATGCAAGTTGGCGGGCAGCATTTCGAGAATTTACTAGACTAAGACGATAAGCATTGAATCGCTTTTTGCATTTTTCGACACAATATTCAACTTTCAAGGCTCCATAATTTTCTAAACGAGTGGGAATGACAAGACTCTTTTAATGAGGTATCACTTAAGTCCCCTTCACCTTTGAAAAAATTTGGGGGATGACACCCCTACTGAGGCGGTTGAAGGTTTTTACTATGCGTCAAAAGGCGTCCCCTTGACAAAAAACTTGAACGTGTTTTTGGATTTCGCCGATAAATACCCACTATTTTTCATTGTTTTTTTTTTTTTGTTTCCTGGCGTTTAGTATGTATTAAAATTTTTATTATTTGTTTATTTTGCGTTTCTTATATAATTATTTGTTGTTTTTTTTTTATTATTTACTACACTGCAAATTATAATTATTTTCTCCTATACTAAAATCTACTGTTTAGATTCAATGATCTACTGTTTTTTTTTGCCCAGAAAATTTTCTCTGGCAACACTGGCCACGACAGATCGAAAGAACTTGTATCATTCAGTTCGCTGTCTTGTTGTCTCCTACTTTGGTACCTCGCAATGGTCGCGCCTTCCCAAATGTGTTTCATAATTACATGTGTTCAGACGTGAAGAGACCGTTTTTGGTCCCCTTCGTCGTCGCTTATGCTGTAGGTCTGTCGTATGTTGCGCGTTCCCAAATAGTACCATGAGGCTTAAATAATTATGCGCGTTCACCATAATTTTATAAAAAAAATATCTTAAAGTTTCACGATATATTATTAGTTAAAATATTAATAAAGAAGTGTCAGTGACCTTAGGTTATAAATCAAGAGGCAAATATTACTATAAAAGAGTTATATTATAACCTTGAAAATATTACATTCGTAGGTTATTGTTGTACAATTTTATCCATTTATGCTGACTAATCTATATAAACAACTTTTAAAATAATAATTTATCTGTTCGCCCACATAAGCAGGGTTGGACCACACTAAATTGATTTCTGTGTGTCTAGGCCATTCTATTTCCATATTTTATAGAAATACACCTACAGGTATAAACACAAACAATATGTTATAATTTCTAAATACGAGGATAAGCTGATAGATCAACTGATAAAAGTATTAAAGGTAGAAAAAAAAGAAAAAGGTAATTTTTAACTCACAAAAATTTTTATTTAATACTGCGACCGATTTAGAAGTGTGATCACTTTATCTTCAGGCACGCCTAGTGGGTAAGAGAAAAAAGGGGAATTGGCGAATTTTACATTGTTAGAAAGATGAAAAAACATTCATTTAATTTAAGAGAAATTAACAAAACTAATCCACTAATACCACTAATATTTTATTTATTCATACTAACAAAAATTAATAAAATTAGTAAAATTAGTAAAATTAGTAAAATTAGTAAAATTAGTAAAATTAGTAAAATTAGTAAAATTAGTAAAATTAGTAAAATTAGTAAAATTAGTAAAATTAGTAAAATTAGTAAAATTAGTAAAATTAGTAAAATTAGTAAAATTAGTAAAATTAGTTAAAATTAGTAAAATTAGTAAAATTAGTAAAATTAGTAAAATTAGTAAAATTAGTAAAATTAGTAAAATTAGTAAAATTAGTAAAATTAGTAAAATTAGTAAAATTAGTAAAATTAGTAAAATTAGTAAAATTAGTAAAATTAGTAAAATTTAGTAAAATTAGTAAAATTAGTAAAATTAGTAAAAATTAGTAAAATTAGTAAAATTAGTAAAATTAGTAAAATTAGTAAAATTAGTAAAATTAGTAAAATTAGTAAATTAGTAAAATTAGTAAAATTAGTTAAAATTAGTAAAAATTAGTAAAATTAGTAAAATTAGTAAAATTAGTAAAATTAGTAAAATTAGTAAAATTAGTAAATTAGTAAAATTAGTAAAATTAGTAAAATTAGTAAAATTAGTAAAATTAGTAAAATTAGTAAAATTAGTAAAATTAGTAAAATTAGTAAAATTAGTAAAATTAGTAAAATTAGTAAAATTAGTAAAATTAGTAAAATTAGTAAAATTAGTAAAATTAGTAAAATTAGTAAAATTAGTAAAATTAGTAAAATTAGTAAAATTAGTAAAATTAGTAAAATTAGTAAAATTAGTAAAATTAGTAAAATTAGTAAAATTAGTAAAATTAGTAAAATTAGTAAAATTAGTAAAATTAGTAAAATTAGTAAAATTAGTAAAATTAGTAAAATTAGTAAAATTAGTAAAATTAGTAAAATTAGTAAAATTAGTAAATTAGTAAAATATAGTAAAATTAGTAAAATTAGTAAAATTAGTAAAATTAGTAAAAATTAGTAAAATTAGTAAATTAGTAAAATTAGTAAAATTAGTAAAATTAGTAAATTAGTAAAATTAGTAAAATTAGTGAAAATTAGTAAAATTAGTAAAATTAGTAAAATTAGTAAAATTAGTAAAATTAGTAAAATTAGTAAAATTAGTAAAATTAGTAAAATAGTAAAATTAGTAAAATTAGTAAAATTAGTAAAATTAGTATAAAATTAGTAAAATTAGTAAAATTAGTAAAATTAGTAAAATTAGTAAAATTAGTAAAATTAGTAAAATTAGTAAAATTAGTAAAATTAGTAAAATTAGTAAAATTAGTAAAATTAGTAAAATTAGTAAATTAGTAAAATTAGTAAAATTAGTAAAATTAGTAAAATTAGTAAAATTAGTAAAATTAGTAAAATTAGTAAATTAGTAAAATTAGTAAAATTAGTAAAATTAGTAAAATTAGTAAAAATTAAATTAGTAAAATTTAGTAAAATTAGTAAAATTAGTAAAATTAGTAAAATTAGTAAAATTAGTAAAATTAGTAAAATTAGTAAAATTAGTAAAATTAGTAAAATTATAAAATTAGTAAAATTAGTAAAATTAGTAAAATTAGTAAAATTAGTAAAATTAGTAAAATTAGTAAAATTAGTAAAATTAGTAAATATTAATTAAAATTAGTAAAATTAGATAAATTAGTAAAATTAGTAAAATTAGTAAAATTAGTAAAATTAGTAAAATTAGTTAAAATTAGTAAAATTAGTAAAATTAGTAAAAATTAGTAAATTAGTAAATTAGTAAAATTAGTAAAATTAGTAAAATTAGTAAAATTAGTAAAATTAGTAAAATTAGTAAAATTAGTAAAATTAGTAAAATTAGTAAAATTAGTAAAATTAGTAAAAATTAGTAAAATTAGTAAAATAGTAAAATTAGTAAAAATTAGTAAATTAGTAAAATTAGTAAAATTAGTAAAATTAGTAAAATTAGTAAAATTAGTAAAATTAGTAAAATTAGTAAAATTAGTAAAATTAGTAAATTAGTAAAATTAGTAAAATTAGTAAAATTAGTAAAATTAGTAAAATTAGTAAAATTAGTAAAATTAGTAAAATTAGTAAAATTAGTAAAATTAGTAAAATTAGTAAAATTAGTAAAAATTAGTAAAATTAGTAAAATTAGTAAAATTAGTAAAATTAGTAAAATTAGTAAAATTAGTAAAATTAGTAAAATTAGTAAAATTAGTAAAATTAGTAAAATTAGTAAAATTAGTAAAATTAGTAAAATTAGTAAAATTAGTAAAATTAGTAAAATTAGTAAAAATTAGTAAAATTAGTAAAATTAGTAAAATTAGTAAAAATTAGTAAAATTAGTAAAATTAGTAAAATTAGTAAAATTAGTAAAATTAGTAAAATTAGTAAAATTAGTAAAATTAGTAAATTAGTAAAATTAGTAAAATTAGTAAAATTAGTAAATTAGTAAAATTAGTAAAATTAGTAAAATTAGTAAAATTAGTAAAATTAGTAAAATTAGTAAAATTAGTAAAATTAGTAAATTAGTAAAATTAGTAAAATTAGTAAAATTAGTAAAATTAGTAAATTAGTAAAATTAGTAAAATTAGTAAAATTAGTAAATAGTAAAATTAGTAAAAATTAGTAAAAATTAGTAAAATAGTAAAATTAGTTTAAATTAGTAAAATTAGTAAAATTAGTAAAATAGTAAAATTAGTAAAATTAGTAAAATTAGTAAAATTAGTAAAATTAGTAAATTAGTAAATAGTAAAATTAGTAAATTAGTAAAATTAGTAAAATTAAGTAAAATTAGTAAATTAGTAAAATTAGTAAAATTAGTAAAATTAGTAAAATTAGTAAAATTAGTAAAATTAGTAAAATTAGTAAAATTAGTAAAATTAGTAAAATTAGTAAAATTAGTAAAATTAGTAAAATTAGTAAAATTAGTAAAATTAGTAAAATTAGTAAAATTAGTAAAATTAGTAAAATTAGTAAAATTAGTAAATTAGTAAAATTAGTAAAATTAGTAAAAATTAGTAAAATTAGTAAAATTAGTAAAATTAGTAAAATTAGTAAAATTAGTTAAAAATTAGTAAAATTAGTAAAATTAGTAAAATTAGTAAAATTAGTAAAATTAGTAAAATTAGTAAAATTAGTAAAATTAGTAAAATTAGTAAAATTAGTAAAATTAGTAAAATTAGTAAAATTAGTAAAATTAGTAAAATTAGTAAAATTAGTAAAATTAGTAAAATTAGTAAAATTAGTAAAATTAGTAAAATTAGTAAAATTAGTAAAAATTAGTAAAATTAGTAAATTAGTAAAATTAGTAAAATTAGTAAAATTAGTAAAATTAGTAAAATTAGTAAAATTAGTAAATTAGTAAAATTAGTAAAATTAGTAAAATTAGTAAATAATTAGTAAAATTAGTAAAATTAGTAAAATTAGTAAAAATTAGTAAAATTAGTAAAATTAGTAAAATTAGTAAAATTAGTAAAATTAGTAAAAATTAGTAAAATTAGTAAAATTAGTAAAATTAGTAAAATTAGTAAAATTAGTAAAATTAAGTAAAATTAGTAAAATTAGTAAAATTAGTAAAATTAGTAAAATTACTGTACTAACTGAATGAAAAAAAAACTGAAAAAAATTAAAAAAAAGAAAAAATTGCTAACGGATATTTAAAAAAGCAATCACCACAAAAATGGTAATAACGTAGAAATGACTACACAATATAATATAGAAAAAAACACAGAAAAAAACTCACCATGATCTCTAAGCCACTAGGAATAAAACTATGGAATTACAATCTTTTTAAAGGAAGCGAAATGAACTGAAAATTTATTTTTTTAAAAGCATTGGTACTTGTTAAGGGTTAAAAATAATTAAAAATTAAAACGTCACATGATAAATTAACATTTCAAAATATATGAGCCTACATTACAACAGAGATTAATAATATTTGGTACAAAGCTTTTTTTATTATTTAAGAAGCAAAATGGAGACTGAAATTGAAAGACAAACGGTATGAATGGTTTAAATTAAAAAAAATAATTTTAAATTTTAAAGCTGCTGACCTCCAGCAGAGAGTGGCCAAACTAGTAATTTAAATAATTTCAAACAATTTATTTAATATACTAATAACGGAATTAACCACTAGGTGGAAATCCCAACAAGTTTTTTAATAATAACTGAAAAATGACAAAAAACTGAAAAAATTTAAAAAATATAGGGACATAAGGTTAAAATTGACATCTTAGAGTTATCAGAGCTTTACAATTTAACTATAACACTTGCAACTCTTTCTACTTAGGTAGGACTTTTCGTAATTTTATAAAGGACTAGAGAGAAGGAGGCAATGCTCAAATTTCAAATTTCCGTCCTTCTTTTTATAAAGTTCGCGAAATTGATTGTAGTTGGCATGTGGAACAGAATTGCTGTCAATTTTATATGTAAATCAATGTAAAATGTTTGTTTTTTTTTTAAATTGGTGAAAAGAATCAAAATGCGGTTTCTATTTCTAAATTACGTCAAACGGTACGGTACTCCCAGCTCAGAAGCAACCCCGACAACGGCAATCCGAGTACTCGGCCACTCGGCTTTCCGTACATGCCGGTATCAGGCCGAGCAAAATTGCCAACTATTTGTGGTTTACTGGTTTCTCGTTGCTGGCGCGGTGCCGACCCATCTAGTAGGAAAATGGATCGATACGCCACTGAAGAATGAAATTTTAATAAATGTTTAATAAAAATAGGTCTAGCACTAAATAAATAAAATCGCAGAGCCTCAACCAATTATTACTAGTTGACACGTAAAGCGTAACAGTAATAGAAAACACCTAAGGAGAGCTTACTATTTATATCTTCAGACGCCGCCTATTGTGTCCTTTTAAATTTCCGTAAATTGAAGTGTAGCTCTATCTTCCTAGATTTTAGTTTCTTGCTCTAACTATCCTCTTTTGTTATTTCTACTCTTTGCTCCTCCAAATTTGAGGAGTCTGATTCATACATACATAAGAAGGATGTGCTCTTTCCGCTGAGTCTATCTAGTAGGCGATGCTATTTTTTGCAACGAAGTGTGTCTGACATTGTTTTAATATAGTTAATTTCAAGTTTAGTTAGTGACAGTTTTGTCAATATAGCTGATTGTAAGTTACATAAGTTTAAAATAATCCTTTCGCCAATAACTGATGTAAATGAATAAGGAGTATTATCGGGCTATGATTTTTTATAAATTCATGCATGGCTTAAATCGTAAAGAATGTTTTGAGTAAATCAATCGAATGCTTGGTGGTAAGTCGTGGTTTTGACCGTAGATCTACACAATGAATGTCATCACAAATGATGAAACATGGGTATACTGCTATTATTCCGAAAAAAGTGCAGCAATCGTCAGTTTGAGTCTTTGAGGAGACGGCTATATTTTTTACTCGAAATCAATTATTAATAAACTTGTTGATACAAAAATATTGAAAAGGGTGGTTTGATTTAATAAGGATGTGCAAAATGTAACAATCTTTAGTTGTTCTGAAATCCAAAGAAATATTTAAAAATAGTACACTATACAATTTATCGTCTTTCTAACAAAGAAAAATAAACTCATTGAAACATCACGTGGAAGAAATCAGAAATTTCAAGGTAATCTTCTAATTTATATTAAAAAAAAAACCTATTGTTTTTTGATAGAAACATTCTCACTCTCATCTAAAACTGTTATTAATATTACATACATATAAACAGACTTTCACATTTAGTGTAAATCACGTATTTCAGTTTTTAGAATTTAGAATTTGCGATTGTTACAAAATATCTAATTCACATTTAATAACAATATCAATTGTATCGTGACTAGATACTTAAATATTCTCGTTGTTTTTAATTTTTTTAAATCCGAAATACTTTTACTTTAAACAGAGACGGCTCCGGATGCTTGTAAAAAGCAACAATTAAAAACGTGATTATGTCAACGAAACAAGATTAGAAGGCTTATTCTCTAACTAGCGTTTTTGAAAGCACTCGGTGCATCTCTCTAGAAATGCGGCAAACAACTTACAAAAGGGTAAAGCACAAACATTTTGGTATTCTCTACTTGCTGTGCTGTTCGTATTTGAAAAAACTAAAGCGCTCTCAAAAAAGTTACACATCGTTTTGCTGTTCGCACTTCAAGTTTTGACATTTTAGGCTAAGCTTTGCGGAAGTAGATAAGACAAACATTAAAATACATATTGAACTAATTCTGAGTAGAAAACTTGGAGTGTTTAATGATTAATGAATTATAATAATGTCTAAATGTCATTCAAATCCTCACCTTAGTTATTCAGATCAATCAGCATTTACGATTTATAATTACATACGACAAAAATTAAAATCACCCAAATCGTCTAGAGAATATACCATCATCGCATGCTTATCGTTTTGATGATCGAAGTTTATTGATAAGTCGGCTTGGCGTTTTCGTTGCTATGCGTTTTCTGCTTAAAGGTAGAAAATAACCCCCCAAGTATTTACATCAAAAGTTATTATCACCAATATTATTCGCTGTAGCGATAAAACTGCAATTTTGACAGATAACTGCAACTATTAATTAAATAACCAATACTCTAATGCAGAATAAATGTGACTTTAGATATCTAATATCCCAACCTATTCCCTAAGTCCCAACTCCAAAATATGTTCACCATAAAGAGAAGTTTCATACGTTGGACCTATATTAATCCTTTAGGTTCAAACTAGTAGAGTCCAGATTTAACCCAGAGAATAAAATATGTGTCTACAACTCTTTGACAACAACTACTTAGGTCATCGTTAATCAATGACTTAAATTCTTCATAACTCAACTCTAAGTATTTTTGATTAATACCTACAGAGGTATGATACTTAACCGAGTTCGCGCATGACGTATTGTGGTGTGGAATATGGCTATCTGATCGGCCAGGAACAGATTAGAATTTATTTTGGCGTGCTGTTTTCGATCAGCTAATATCTCAAATTCGTAAAAGTTACGCCTTCCCACCACAATACATCACGGTGACATAGATCAATCGGCGTAATATCATACCTACTTTTTATAGTATTATGACGAAAGTCTAATTTATTTAAAAGTTTATTTATTTAAAAAGACACTATTTACAATTTATTTCAGACGTACTATTTAATTTATGTAATATTTAGACACTAACTAACAATTCTAATTTATTTCTTACACTAACTTTTCAATACAATCTTCTACATTAAACTAAACTCGGCGCTGATACGTCGGCTATTTATATTAGTCCAAATCCGCTACTGGAAATACGAGAGGCTCTCGAACATTCCTTTTTTTGACTAAGCGGCACTCTCCGCCATTCCAGTCGCTTCCAGTGCTTCAGCGGCAGACATTCCGTCTTATTCTTTTATATTCGAGACGAGGTCCGGCTGTTTACACACGTCAGCGTTGCTTCGATTACGAATTGGTTGCCACGAGAAGGCTGCGTGTGTATACAGGCACAGGGTCGGATTAGCCGATATCATGACAGTATCATGGCAGCACATTACCTATTCTGTAGCCTCGCTGACGGTTTAAGACACAACTCAACAAACGATTTTTCATTCGAAATAATACAAGACGTCACTTTAAATGTCTATCTCTTAATGTCAACAAATACGTAACACGACGAGTTTAATAAAACGTATGTCTTAAATTAGCACGGTTGCAAATTGGCACCAGAACATTTTTAAATCTTTTGAAATAATTAGGGCAAATATAAAAGAGTATATTTTGCATTTTAGCTAAAAAAACTATAAAAAATGATAGAAAGTCCATAAATTTTAAATATTTGTTAAATATTACTTATTAAAATATTATGCATTAAAAATAAAACAAACTATGGACTTTCCACCATTCTTTATCGTACTGAAAATATTATCGTTTAGAGCTGTACTTTTTGTGATAAAAAAGGCGCCGTCACTTGTCATTGACAACGCGTTGAATTTGAATTTGGTTTCTTATTCACTCCCACCTACGCTGATTCGGCACGTATGGCCCGCCTTTAAATTTCAAAATCTATACATTCTACTGCTATGTTGAATTCCCTAAATTTTCCTTGTTGTGTTTTGACAGTAATTCTAGTTGTTTTTATTTTATTCTTAGCTTAGCTGCTACTCTAAATTTTTTCATGGTATCGATGAGCTTTTCTCTGTTTACAAAATCGAAGTCTTACTGAAAATCTATAAATAATAACTCGATGTTCATATTTTGTAATCGTAGATCTTGTCTATGATCTGTTTTATCACGTAAATGACGTCCGTTGTTGATTTTCCCTTAACAAACCCAAACTGGTACTTTAAATTATATTTTAACCTTTTCTGAAATATCGAAGTGAGGATATTGTATGTTACATTCAATAAGATTATTCCCCTATAATTATTGCACTTCTGCACAGGAATTATTATGTGCGAACTCAACACGTTACGTGTTGAATAGAGAGCGAGAGCTCACGTAACAATTTTGTAAAAGGGGTATTACCGACGAAAAATTAATAAATGTATTACAATTGAATATGTGAGTTTGAAAAGAGTAAAAGTTCAAAAGTCGAGCCAAAAATAGACATTTTAAATTAAATTCTGTGTAAAATATATTACATTTTTCTACAATCACTATCCAAAGTAGGCTTTTGCGTTTCGAAACTTGACGTTCTCCACGAACTGACATTAAGTGACAGCTTTGTCGCTCGCCTGATTTAAATTAGATATAATATAATAATATTTCTTTTTAATAAATGATTTTGAAGTTATTTGTATCCAAGTTACCATTGTGACACTACTGAAGAAGCGTAGAACAGAAGTAAAAGTTGGAAAGGCTTCTGCCAGTTCTCCCACTTTATACACATAAATTGACAGGTTTGCTGCGGATCTCACCGAAGTGGACGCGATACATTGGTGTACAAAATTATTTTATAGATGTTAATAATAATTTCGAGTAAATAGTTTAATAAATTGTGAATAGCTGTTGAAATTTTGTAAAATTATGATTTGAATATTATAATACATGTTTAATAATTATTTATAGTCCATAAATACATGCGATTGTCCGATTCTGCCGATAAAAATTTAAAATTACTTATTCTATGAAACGACACTGGCTGGTAAACATTACTGCGAAATTCTCGAAGCCGTCCGACGTGGTTTGACGTTTACCCCCTCTCTACCTACCAAAAGCCTTTCCAACTTTTACTTTCCCTATACGCTTACGAATATCAGTACTAACCACTCTCGGATACATCCGGGGTTAATCGGAAGCTACGACAGTAGATTGCCGGCATGGATGCGTCGTAAATGGAGTAATTGCCGATGGTGTGGTGGTGATTGTGCACAGCCAACTCGGAGTTTCCCATTCATACAGCGTCCACGCCGCAGACTGCTACTAGAGTTTGTTGGATGTTTGGGAGATTTTGGAATGTTGTTACTCCATTTTCACATTTTTCGTACTTGTGAATGTGGGCCTTAAAGTTGACTATGCACCACACAACACAAGAAACTACATTATTGACGCATCCATTTGGAGTGATCGTGAATGAACAGTTTCTAAACGTAAAATCTATTTGGATGCCGTCCAAACGGATTCTTTCCATTTGGATTGATGTGAATGGGAACCTTTAAGAATCACAGTCTGTCGAACGAAGATAGGTGTCTCGACATATATGCGGTTTTGAAAGATGAGAATCCCACTGAGATCTTTTTTATGTAATCTGACCAATTTCCTATTCTTTGGTCATTATCTTGCGACTGCTACCTATAACAGAACTATACTATATGCAAGCGAAAATTGGACAATACAGAAAAAACATAATACAATACACGCAATTGAGAGGTACTTATGGAAAATAGCTGGAAAAAAGGGATAGAATTAAGTAACGAAGAAATTAGAGGAATGATCAAACAAGAACCAATGATAAACAAAATAACAAAAAAATAGTGAATTGTTACCTACACCTGATGGGGATGGAATGAAACCGAATAACAAGAAAAGTACACGAAGCAAAGAAATAACACCTAAAGAAAAAGGGAACCCAAGAAACAATGCTTATAACAAATATAAGAGGCGGGAAGAGCACATTAGAGGAGATGAAGATGATGACGGAAAATAAAAAAGAAGAGATGGGTGGTAGAAAACCCCTGAAATTAACCCAAATCCGAACTTTAAAAGGCGAAAAGGTAGGGGAGAAAGGAAGACTATTAGCACTATTAAACTGAAAGCATGATACTTAAATTTCAGAAGTGTACACCACCAAAATTAAGACGCATTCATGTTATTTAATACATATAATTATCATTGCGTGTTAAAAGCATCAGACAGTAAATATTACATCAATTAGTCTTTATTTCTGGGAGCACGCAAAAACATGAATTAAAATTACCGCCATATTAGGAACAAACGTTTAACAAATGGTTCTTGCATTCCGTATACAAACGCATAACGTCATAATATATTCAAAGTACTTGATATTATCAAAACAATAGGCACTATTTCTCAGGACATTGAAACTATTGTTCCATCTCTATTACAAAATAACGCAAAAAAGATTTCTCTAAAATCTTAACAATTACAATCTTAATTGCAGTGTTGCAATTTGAACCCACTGACTTTTTTAATCATGGTGTAGGTTTTTAAAATAATAGATATAGGTGGATGGACAAATTGTACACTAATTATAGAGTCGGTCTAGTGTCTAGTTAAATTATTGTTTGAAAAATAAATCAATAATGACATCGCTTATTAAAAATTTACATTTCAGTATAGCAGAAATGGTATTAACGAAGTATTGTAATGTTTGTTTATTTTAAACAACAGTTTATTTATTAATAATTTATTTGAACACTTATTTATTTTTAAAACAATACTATTCTAATTTGTACATATTTCGAATGTCTTTTAATTGTTCACTATTTATCTACACAGTCCAATAATTTGTTCTCAACTGTCTATATACAAGTGACTGCTCCGTGTTCCTCCACCAATATTTATATATACATTTAAAACTTTGGCGAAGGTACCAGAATCTTCTTACCAATACTAGTAACATTATCACGTTGACTCTGGAATATACTCGAAAGCGCCTCTGCCATAGTCGTCACATACGTTTGGTCTTAAGGGGTTTAGTTATGTTGAGTTTCAAAGGCCAAATAAGACAGAGAGGGACTTATAGGATTAGAGCATGACTGAATAATGAAATGGCTCGCATTACAGTATTGAGAAGGTTCCGATCTTTTATTATAGGTCTTCTATTAAGAGCACGCTCTATTTGAAAGCTTAGTATCGAAGGTGTATCATCTCTATTCATTTCAATCTAAACTGTGTTACTATAGTAAGTTTTTTTTTTGAAGATTTTGCGAAATTATTCATTTATTAAAACACAAGTCGTTTTCCTAGTTTACCTAGGTAGGTAAACTGCTTAATTTTTTTCAGGTTATTTAATACAAGTGTGAAAAACAATTTTTATTTTAATCAAGGCATTTCATAACTTTAAAAAATCCTACCTTTTAATACCCTGCACGTCTTTCCATATTTTTTTTTTTTTTTTTTTTTTCAATATCGAAAGGGTTCCTATGGTAATATATTTGAAAGGGTTTCAGTGTAATACTTTTTTGATTCCAGCTTTATAATAATTATTTCAAATAACTAAGCATATAGGAGGTAATATGAATCTTCGCACTGTATATTTATTTAGCTAGTTCGATTGAAACAACATTTTATTTTAATATAGAAATTTTCCACATAAACCTACCTAAAACTATTTATCTAATGTGAAACCTAACTGCTTATTTCGTTCTAACAATTCAATGCGAGGGCTGTGTCGATCATAGCAGCCCATAAATTATTTTCAACTTTCGTTTTTTGCTTTCAATGGCAACTAGTGCTAAAAATCCATCTTCACACACGATTAAAAAGATTGAAGTACGATATTTGTATTTGGATCCGTTTGACCTGGCAACACTACTCCTAGCATTGAATGGTGTTTGTGGATGGTTAGTATGATGACGCTTCTCGGAATATTTCCTTTCATATAGCTATTTTTTAATTTAATCGCACCCACAAAGCACCTATCCTCTACAGACCCCACGCTAATGTTAGACTTTTAAAACAAAATAGCGCCACCTTGTGTTTGGAGTAGTAATTAAAATTGACAATTGACAGATGGCGGTAAATTCAAATTGTAATATTTAGTACTAGGTAGTAGTTCTAAATTATTTTTTAATGATTTCCACACAAATTATTTTATAAAATAAAGTATTAAATTAGCAAGTTCGAAACTTTTCTTTTACAAAATAATTTAGGTCGATAGTGCCAAATTTGAGGAATTAATTTGTTACAAAGGGTCAGACGTGGAGGGTTGATTTTGCATATTATTATTAATTAAATATAAGATGTGTCAATAAATAATAAATTAGAACATTTTTAAAATGTGTTTACTAATAACTTAAACAAATATTATTAGAAAACAATAGATACCAATAATAATGCATAATATTTAAGTAGGTATGAATTTAACGAATACTTACTTGGAACAAAGGTATACAATCACAGATCTTTAAGAGCAATCCAGTCCCTTCTGACGTCACTCCGCACGGATCTAACGATCTCCCCTTAAAGTATTTTGAACATTGTTCGCTACATAAATTTGACAATGTCGTGTGTCGTGCGCTAAAGAATTAGGCATTCCAAACTGAATGGCTACCAGTGGGTTTTGACAGGTTATGATATGGCAAAATTATGGCAACCCTGTAGGCCTGGTGATTTGACAAGGTCAATGAAATAGATATTTTCATAGATTGATCATCCATATTTTTCAAAATAAACATAAACTTATGCCTTGAAGTAAATATGTAAGCAATTATTATTTTTTTAATATCTAAAGGCTGAAAATTGGTTTTAAAACTCATTTTTGCTAAACCGATTCAAATTAATAATTATTTGCCAGGCAATATGGCCGCTCGCAGACAACCAGCTTTGAGCAATCTATTATAACTATATATGTACCATTGGCCCTGTTAGACAATGACAATAGGGTTGCCATATCTAAACTGCCAGTCCCCACTGATATCCATTTGGACAGATCGTTGGAATGCCTAATAATCATAGGATTGGGTAGGGTCCGATTACAATTACATGAACACAGGTATATCATCAATTGGCGAAGTAATTCGTTGGCTATCGCCGCCTACTGGGGTTTAGTGGCTTGTTAATATTATAGGAATGTAGGAATACTATTTTTAAACCAAAGAACTCAAATATTTTTTATTTATTGATAGTTATAGATGATATATAGGGTATCCCGAAATTAGACGATCATATTTTAACAGCGTAATCTACATCCTAAAATAGTAGTAAAAGTTCATGTAAACATAGGTCCGAAACGTTTCTTTTCCGACATACAGGGTGTTAAAGGTGAAGTCCTGATACCACACTTTTGTAAATATTTTCTAAACGTTTAAAGATAATTAGGTAAAATTTGGTACAAATACTTACCTTTTTACGCTATATTTATTGGACTAAAGCCCAGTTTCTTCATAGGTGGGTAAATTAGGGGGAGCTTAGGGTAAAATTGCTCTAAGTTTTTTTGTTGATAGTTTTTAACATTTTTGACTATAAAATTTGGAAAACCAATATTTTCTTTATAATAAAGCTACATTTGTTGCATCTCGCTAGGACGCGCCATTTTCAAGAGAAAAGCATTTTAAAGTTTCATGATAAGTTTATGTTATCTTATTCGAAAGTGTAAACAATAATTAGTAGGTCTGTAGAATCAGATATTTTATATTTTTTTTAACTTTGAAAAACCGGTAACTAAAGAAATTTTAGAAAATATTTACAAAAATATGCCATCCGGACTTCACTTGTAACACCCTATATCTCGAAAACGAAACGTTTTCGGACCTATGTTTATATAAACTTTTACTCCTATTTTTAACCGGCTTCAAAAAAGGAAGAGGTTCTCAATTCATCGCAATATTTTTTTTTATTTTTTTTTATGTATGTTCAGCGATAATTCTTTAACACGGTGTCCAATTTCAATGATTCTTTTTTGTTAGAAAGGGAGTACTTCAGGAGTGGTCCCATATAAATTTGGTCAAAATCTAATAATTGGATCCATGAGAAAATCCTCATACTCTTCATTTTTTATGTATGTTTAGCGATAATGCTTTACCACCTTGTCCGATTTATATGATTCTTTTTTTGTTAGAAGTGGGTACCTCAGGGGTGGTCCCATATAAATTTGGTTAAGATGTGGTGACGGTATCTGTACGTTTTTGAAGTCGGTTTTTTTTAATTTCTAATACTTGTAGGATGTAGATTACGCTGTTAAAATATGACCATTTAATTTCGGGACACCCTATATATTGGAAATTCGAAATAATAGTTATGACGTAGCGGTGTTCTTCTAATTGTAATCGGACCCTAGGTATATGGATACGGAAAGTGATGAATTAGAGATAGGTAAATTGTATTAAAGAAACAACAAATATAAGTACAATTAACTAAGTACCTATATTAATATAACAATTTTTTAATGTCTGTATAAAAAATATTTTTTTTCACATAGATTATTAAATTAAAAAATAACTATTAAAACACGAAATATTAATTTTTCTCTTTTACAACACAAAATATACAATACTGTTGAATCAAAATTTTCTCTTGGCAGCAGGTGGTTTTTTGTGTCACGACAATTATGATGCTTTGCATCTCATGAATTAAAGCTAATTCACTTTCAATCTTAAGGTGATCACACTCCTTATAATTTTCTGACAAGAATATCTCAAAATATTTAAATTTTGGAAAATAAATTAGGCAATAATATCTAGAATATGCATATATTTTAATGTTTTAATTCCCTCCAGTTTCCGAAAAAACAAAACTAAAAGGGCTTTAATTTTGAAATATCATAATGAAAATAAATGCATTCCTCGACAGCACTATTCTTAATATAATTTTTAAATTTAAGCTCCTAATGTCTTGTTAATGATTTCTTAAATTCGCCAAAATTAGTAGCTAAAACGCCTCGTTAAGTACTATCTTCTGGTGTAAACTGGTGTAAATAGTTGCAAGAAACGAATAATGACAGAGTGTACGATACGATAATTACAGGCGCGTTACACCAGAAGGCAGCACTTAACGAGGCGTTTTAGCCACTAATTTTGGCGAATTTAAAAAAATCATTACGAAGACATTAAGAGTCTAAATTTCGGGATTATATTAAGAATAGTGCTGCTGAGGAATGCATTTATTTTCATTATCATATTTGATTTTTTTTCTCGGAAACTGAAAGGAATTAAAACTTTAAAATATAGGCGTATCTAGTTAATATTACCTAATTTATTTTGCCAAATTTTAATTTTTTAACAAAATTATTTTTTGAAATATCCTTGTCCGAAAATTATAAAGGCTGCTGCATTCACCTTAATATACCAACATACAGGGTGTTTCAAAATTCATGCGATAAAATTCAGGAGGTGATTGCTCGTATGAAATTAAGATGAGTCTTTCCTATAACAAAATTTCCTCAGCCCACCCCTTTTCGAGATATCACCCTTGAAAGGTGATGACTAAAATTAAGTTTTTATTTTTTTTCTAAAATTTCAGTAAAGCTAGAAACTTGAAATTCTGTAATTTTCGTGCACTCGCAAAGGACTAACTACGGGTATTTTTTCAATATTCCCGTTACATTATAGGGGGGTGAAATTAGCAACATTACTTGATTTCATATCAAAACTTTTTTTCGAGATGAACTTTTATGAAATAAAATTATAACTTGATATCCTTGTTTTATTTAAAAATTGTTTTTATTCTTGAATTTTTTTCTCAAAACCAATAGCTTCAAATTTAATTTATCATTTTTTTTTTAATAAATTGAGTAGAAAGCAGTATTTTTTTTTTCTATAAAGCTATTGGTTTTGGAAAAAAATTTAAAAATAAAAAAAATAAATTATACAAGGATTTCAAGTTATAAAATTATTTCATAAAACTTCATCTCGAAAAAAAGTTTTGATTTGAAATAAAGTAAGAGTTGCTAATTTCACCCCCCTATAATGTAACGGGAATATTGAAAAAATACCCGTGGTTAGTCCTTTGCGAATGCACGAAAATTACAGAATTTCAAGTTTCTAGCTTTACTGAAATTTTAGAAAAAAAATTAAAACTCAATTTTAGTCACCACCTTTTAAGGGTGACATCTCGAAAAGGGGTGGGCTGAGGAAATGTTGTTATAGGAAAGACCCATCTTAATTTCATACGAGCAATCACCTTCTGAATTTTGTTGCATGAATTTAGAAACACCCTGTATATTACACTTTTTTTTTGCGGGCAAAATTATTGACAATCTCTTTTCCCTAATTGGCACATGTCGTATTTCTCTAGGATCTACTAACTCTGGCAGCAAACAATTAAAATAGAAATTTGTCAGCTGTGGTAGCATTTTTGCCTTCCAGAATTTTTCATTTCATAAATTAACTAAAAACTAAATTAAACAAAAACCTAACAACGGCTCAACAACAAACTAAGACGATCACAATAATTTCGCACCTCTTCAAAAACAACTATTTTTCGACACAGGAATTAACAAATTTAACTAAACAGCAGCTACCCTTTTAATCACGGGCTTCATAGACGCAGCGTTGCCATAATCATTGTATCATTAGTATCGGAATGAAAACTATGTTAATCTTTCGTCCTGTTTAAAATTGGTAATCTTTTTAAAAAAAAGTTATTTAGAAAATAGTTAAGATATTTGTTATAGAATGACGCTAAAGAGCCCAAAAATTAAATTTGTTAAAAAGTTGCAATTTTTGTTGTTTTTCTTTGAAAATATAAGTTTTTCGCGATTTAGCGTCGATCTTGGTTTATTTTTAGAACAATTGGCCTAAACCATTATTTTTTACAATTTTTTTTTAACTGCCTCAAACGTAAAATTGATTTTTGGCGGAGGAGCGCCTGTCATGTTTGCTCTTTAAATATCAATATATTTAAATGTGAAGTAGAGCCTAGGATATTACATTTTATTAAAACTGAAGTAATATATTTTATAAGTGTCTTTTTACCTGATGTTAAATGTAATATAGGTATTAGATTAAAAAATGAATCCTTTTACTATTCATTTACTGGTAAAAAAATTTCTTCCAAATACAGATGATATACTCTCTTATTTAAAAATTTTTTTCGGGATGTAGCCAAGTGATAAATAATTGATTTTCAATTAGATGTACCCGTTTGTCATTTTATGGTGCATGGCGATGCATGGTGAAACAATGAAGTTTTTCTCGAAGTTTTTAACGTAGCACCAAAATTATTGCAAAACACAGTAGGAAATAGAAAAACAATTTTGCAAATAACTAAGAAACTATAAACAGTCAAAGCCAACAACAAATTCAAAAATCACTAAAAGCAGACGGAAAAATCAGAATAACCAAAAACACATCATCGTCATAATATCTTTGGATTCTTTGGTTAAGTTTCACCCTTAACAAAGTCAACTCTTTTCGAACAAAAAAGAAGCTCTAATATACCTAATTACTTCCGATCTATTATGTTAGTTTCTTAGATATAGATCTATGCGGATCCTATTGCTCGTGGCTATAAAAATTAATCATAATTCACTATTGTGCAAAATATAGCAGCTACCTACCATCATCACGAACTAGAGCATTAAATATTTTCATTTGCAGAATTTAATTTCATTTCTAATGTACCTACTATTGTATTGCATGTATTTCCGTTTAAGTACCATGCCGAATTAATTCATTACATAAGCCCTGTAATTAGCATTACATAATGAATAAAATTTAACTAAAATATTTTGTCACTTTTAATTTAAAACGTATCTGATTGCCGTATAATTAAAAAATAAATTAAATATTGAATTTACTACTTTCTGTTTTATAAAGAACGTGTTGTTTGAGGAAACCGTACTAATTACTAACGAAGAACAATCTTGAATATTAACAATTTTTGGAAATACATCTTTTAATCAAGTTATAACCAACATCATCTCCTGGGATTTTGATCATAATATCTTTATCATTATATACAGCTGCTCGTAAAACTGAATATTCAATATTAAAAATATTTTCAACCTGTCAAAGTTTATTTTTTTAATAATAAAGCAATTCTAAAACTAATATCTACAAAATTTTTGTTTCAGACGGGTATATGTCGATGGTTATTTCTTCTGGTATCTCTAGCGACATGGGTCACGCTAACAAGTAAGTATATTACTTTAGGACAGGATATAAGTAATGTAGTTTTGCGAGTTCCGAGTGTAGGTATATAAGTTACCAAAAACGTATATACATCTTCCAAATTAAGTAGTTAATG
The DNA here is from genome assembly GCA_927349885.1 of Psylliodes chrysocephalus. Taxonomy (NCBI): domain Eukaryota; kingdom Metazoa; phylum Arthropoda; class Insecta; order Coleoptera; family Chrysomelidae; genus Psylliodes; species Psylliodes chrysocephalus. The sequence continues at coordinate 47,634,241 of OV651813.1, read as the reverse complement.
TGAGTAGTAAACATGAGCAAAATTGATGAATTTTGCTACTTTGTAAATGTGCATAGGTAATAGGTATTCACTTTCAGATTGTGGTAAATTTAGTCAGAATTTTGGATTTCAGGTTTGAAAATAAAAATTGACTATAAGAGCATTGCTTATTTAAAAAATGTGAATATACAGGGAGCTAGAAAAAAATGAAGATTCTCTGAATAAAAATAAGACTATTAAACGAAACGTGCTTAGGTAAAATATTACTGGTTTCCGAAATACAGGGTGTTACAGTTGAAAATTCAAAAATGAGTAATGGCTATAATTTCTTTATTTGTCAGTATTATTTACTAAATTCGGTAAACATTTTTGGTGCCACAAGATACACATATCAGCAAAGCAATCAGTTAAATAAACTTTGCCAGTGGCGTACGGCATGAATAAGTAACACGTTCATCCCCTCTAAATTTTACGCCACTGTCCAAAAATACTTTCACATTTTTTATATTCTTTAAATAAATCTTGTACTCTTTTGGAAACTTATAAAGTGATTGGTTTTCGAGATATTCTAACTCAAAGGTGGATATTCATACTTTTATTTTATTTTTTAATTTTGAGTTTTTTATAAAATTATACGGAACAAACGATTTTGATGTCATAAGATACCCTTATCAGCAAAACAATCAGTTAAATAAACGTTTGGCAGTAGCGTACGGTATAGGCAAATAACACCTTCATCCCTTTTAAATTTTACATCACTCTCCAAAAACTTATAAGGACTATAATTTTGAAATTTTTGATGTTTTTTAAATAAATCATGTACTCTTGTTAGAAATTTATACAAAAATCCAAAATTACAAAATTAAAAAAATAAATTAAAATGAAGAATATTCACCTTTGAGGGTGAATATCTCAGAAACCAACCATTTTATGAGTTCCCAATAGGAGTACATAAATTATTAAAGAAATATCAACAAATTTAAAATTATAGTCTAAATAAATTTTTGGACGTTACTAGCAAAGTTTATGATACTGATTTTTTGCTGATAGGTGTATCTTATGACACCAAAAATGTTTGCCGAATTTAGTAAAATTATACTGAGAAATAAAAAAAAAATATAGTCATTAACAATTTTTGAATTTTCGGAAGCGAGTAATATTTTATTTAGGCATATTTCGTTTAATCGGCTTATTTTAATCAGAAAATGTGCAGTTGTTCTGTGTGTCCCATTCTTAATGAGACAATCCTGTACAAAATGCGACAACTTGTTTTGTTAAGGAGTCAAGTTGTTTAATTTAAAAATATTTGTAGAGAGCTATTGTTGAAAGCTTCCTTCTGTCGCGTAGGCAGAATAATTGTATTTTTCTGTTTAATAGAACCAGTTTTTTAAATTATACAGTCCACTTTTATTTATCTTACAGAGAGTGATTAATCAACACAAACATGTTTTACATAAACGAATAAAAAGGTACTTTAAATAACCTACAACAAGAAAGAATTATTTGATGATTTTCTCATGGATCCTATCATCAGATGTTGACCAACTTTATACGAGACTTCCCTGAGGTACCACTATCTAACAAAAAAGAATCATTGAAATCGAACAACATGGTAAAGAATTATCGCTGAACATAAATAAAAACAAAAACAAAAAATATTCCGACGAAAAACACTGATGATAATTATTACATTACAAAATTTAATTTAAATTGGATTTGTAGTTTACGTTTATTCTTAATTTCAGAGTTTCATAAAATTACTCTTGAGGATATTTTTTCTAAAAACTATTCTAATGAATGAAAAACATAAAATGTGGATCAAAAAATTGAATAGACGATCATCAAACCTTGAGACAGAAGAAGGGAAGTATTTAAAAAATTGCACAGTTCCTTTAGCAATTAGTATAATAGTTGATAAGATACAGTTAGAACGTTTTATTGATCACATGGAATCAAAACCTTATGCGGCGTCCCAAATTTATAAATATTCTTTATAAATATTCTTTATGGGAACAAGAATCTAAGAATCATTGTTTTGAAAAAAAAAATATTAACAGTAATAAAATACACCGGATTAAACTTTAAAAAACTCTATTAATCGAAGGACCATCTTAACATTTCGGCGTTAAGAAAACCTTTACAATAAACTCTTATACTTTTTACAGAACCTACAGTATTCTACACAACTAAAGACTGAAAATCATTATAGTACTTTTCGAATTTTTACCAACTAGCTTTACCACTTCAAACTGGGTGGGAAATTGCCCAGCAAGTAAAGAAAGTTTTACCTAACAAGGTGGAAAAAAATGAGTTTATTGTAAAATTTTAAGTAAATATCCTATTTTAATTATTTTAAATTATATAAAATATTCACTATGAAACACAAACGAATATTAAATAATAAAAGAGAGTTTCATTTTGATAACGGAAACAACATGATTTAAAATATGAAAAAAGGTAAGCATAAAATCATCTTGCTTTTGGTGATTATTCAATTTTAATGACAAACAAGAATATGTTAAAAAATTGGAAAGAGAAAACATGATGCTATTGCTTAAACCTATTAGTAAGAATATCAATAATTATAAAACGAAAGGGGCACCTAAAAAAATACGTTTGTTTAATTTATCGTGTGTCCTTTATAAATTTGAAACAATATAACGTTCATTTATTTAAACAGTTTATTTATTTAATTTTTTTCACATTAAGACGCTAATTTATTTTATAACTAATTTATGTATACTTAATACTACAATAATTTATATCACATTTACTTATACACTAATTTATATGGTCATTATTTCTGTGTACTGAACGATATCTTAACTTTAACTGACTCTAACAGCAAACGTGGGCTATTTATGTACACATGACAGTGTGGCGTGTCTCGAATTCTTCGTACATTTGTCAGAATTAGTTACAAAAATTCTAGACGTCCTTCCATTAGAACAAGAAGATACAGCGAAGCATACACTATTTATTAGACTGGCACCTTCGGTAGTTTCTTCAATATCACTTCGACTAATTGTACATGGCTATGAGCATACCTTTAGGGGTTGTGGAGGTTGACTTATTCGAAAGATGGGGGCCAAATAAAAAAAAAACAAAAAAAAAGCCCAAATAAGGCAAAGAGAGACTTAAGGGTTCAGATCATAATTGAAATGGTCAAAAATGGCTCACATTATAATACGTATGTCCTAAAATATATAAAATGTATATATAAAAGGTATGTCCTAAATTACACCAGATATTTGCGGTCAAAAATAGGTGAGTTAGTTTTAACTTATCTAAGTGTATACAAAAAAAGTTTGTAAGTCCTTGTACAAGAAAACTGAGGCCAAAAGTTTAAAAATGAATGTGTAAGTTAGGTCTAAATAGACTTCAAACTTAAAAATTTATAGAAATCAGTAGTCAATAGAATTATATATATAGTTGCCAAACGTAACTTTTGTTAAATGTAATGTTCATTTAACTAAAAACACTAATGTCAATCAACCTGTACAGTAATTATTTTTATTGTAGTCAATTTCCTTTATAACTTTTGCAACACAAACCTCGTTCGTCTTGACTGTTGTTCAAATTCTTTGATGAACTCGGGATCCGCTTAAAATCTCTTTGGGTGAACGTTGAGCATACACAATTTCACAGACCGCTAAGCCTTTCATTTCCCATTGTAGAACGATTCCAAACTTTTACACGAATTAATGTACTGAATGAGCATTCGATACTACATGTTGTTAGAGGAGAGATCAATCTTAATTGCTGGATAAATGGTGTTGCGTATTCTAAAAATTCATTCGGAAATAGTTCACTTGTCCACATTACGTACCACGTAATAGCCTTGGACATAAAATTCGAAAAAATATGTCCGTACAAACTTTTTATTTGCAGTTTTATTCAACATTTTCAGAGCTTGCGAATGATGTTAAGTACTTAAGCGCAAAATGCTTTTTCGTGGGTAGAAGAGAATCGGTCCCTCAAAGAAGAAATAAGAGAATTCCAATAAGGAATAAATATATATCTTCTGAAGAAATCTTTAATACTTTCGGATGCATCCTGGAGTATTAACATGATAAAACTTATCGAAAATCAAAAAATCAAGTTTGCGCTGCATTCCCAAAATTAGGCATTCCAACGAGCTGTCAAACAATAGGTGCCAGTGGGAAATTATTGTATATCTAAGGGGGTAGCGACATAGTCTTGCAACTTGGACGCTATTTTTATTCAAAGTAGTAGTCGCTAAGCCTGCCAATTTATGAAGAAATGTATAGGTGTGTTTTTTAAATATCATTTTTATTGTGTTTGACATAAAATATTTAAATGTAATCCATTATTCATGATTTTACGTAAAGTAGATAGAATATACCATATGTCGCCACCCTTAGATATACCAAACCTGCCCACTGGTAATTCATTTGTTTGGAATGCCTAATACTTATAAATGACAAGTCGAAACAATATTTGTTGTCAAGGATTTGTTTATCTGAATTATTTAGTTGTTATGTTACCTCAAAGATACGACTTTCTTACATACATATTGGTTCCTGATTTAAGATGGATGGGCAACCTGCAGGTATGTACTTTAAAATAATATATTATTTTTCAAGAACCGGCCTTTAAAAGTAATATTTTTTTTAAATTTAATCTTGGAGGGTTCAAAAGTCATGTACAAAACATAAAGTTTGACTTTTTTACAGAGTTTTAGTTAATTGTTTTCCCGAATTCAGCTACTTTTTTATATATTTATTACTGATAAAACAACAAGTTATAAGATGGTAAAAAACTTGTTGCTACTTTCTGCTCCTTTTTGCTTATTTTTGGACAAAATAGAAAAAACAGGTTCAGTGCCTTTGAAAATTTTACAAATCAATTAGGCTTTTTATTCTACAGGGTGTTTCTAAGAGACCTATACAAAATTCAACCACAAATTTCTGGAGCTAAAATATGTCAATCGAACACAATTTACTTTAGTCTTAAAGTTAATAGTTTGCGAGATGACGTTGGAATTTTATTTTCGATTTTTTAAATAACTTGCGGAAAAATCAAATGTTCGGGCAATATTTTCTAACTGAAGGTTTTTTGAGGTGGAAAATTCTAATTTGGTATTAATTTTTATACGGCACTTAGCGGGCTCTACATACACTATTATTTTTTAGTATCATCGGCATCAACTACTAAGGTTATTAGCCTCGTGTTCTGTGTAGGATTTATTACTGTTTTTCAGCGCCACTTTAGGAAATTATTTACTTTTTTGACAGTAATCTTGCTAAAGTTGCGGAGAACTTTAGAACTTTGCAAAAACTAATTAATTGATAGATATCGTTAAAATGAAATAAAATATTTTGAAGAAGTGTTGAAAAATGATTCGTTCTCGACACCCTATATTTGTCAAGATACGATTCATTTTTTGTGTACATTTTTTTGCCAAAAAAGTTGTTTATTTTGACGGGCTCTATCACAAACTCAGTTTTTGGAAAGTTTTGGCAACTTTACCTATAGCTTAAAAGACTCCATAACGTCACAGACAGTTGCAAATTTCTCCAAAATGGTTACATCTAGGGTTAATGAGCAAGTCTACTTTTTTGCCTAGAAAAGGTACCTCTGATAAAGAAGAAATAAGAGAATTCCAATAAGGAATAAATATATATCTTCTGAAGAAATCTTTAATACTTTCGGATGCATCCTGGAGTATTAACATGATAAAACTTATCGAAAATCAAAAAATCAAGTTTGCGCTGCATTCCCAAAATTAGGCATTCCAACGAGCTGTCAAACAATAGGTGCCAGTGGGAAATTATTGTATATCTAAGGGGGTAGCGACATAGTCTTGCAACTTGGACGCTATTTTTATTCAAAGTAGTAGTCGCTAAGCCTGCCAATTTATGAAGAAATGTATAGGTGTGTTTTTTAAATATCATTTTTATTGTGTTTGACATAAAATATTTAAATGTAATCCATTATTCATGATTTTACGTAAAGTAGATAGAATATACCATATGTCGCCACCCTTAGATATACCAAACCTGCCCACTGGTAATTCATTTGTTTGGAATGCCTAATACTTATAAATGACAAGTCGAAACAATATTTGTTGTCAAGGATTTGTTTATCTGAATTATTTAGTTGTTATGTTACCTCAAAGATACGACTTTCTTACATACATATTGGTTCCTGATTTAAGATGGATGGGCAACCTGCAGGTATGTACTTTAAAATAATATATTATTTTTCAAGAACCGGCCTTTAAAAGTAATATTTTTTTTAAATTTAATCTTGGAGGGTTCAAAAGTCATGTACAAAACATAAAGTTTGACTTTTTTACAGAGTTTTAGTTAATTGTTTTCCCGAATTCAGCTACTTTTTTATATATTTATTACTGATAAAACAACAAGTTATAAGATGGTAAAAAACTTGTTGCTACTTTCTGCTCCTTTTTGCTTATTTTTGGACAAAATAGAAAAAACAGGTTCAGTGCCTTTGAAAATTTTACAAATCAATTAGGCTTTTTATTCTACAGGGTGTTTCTAAGAGACCTATACAAAATTCAACCACAAATTTCTGGAGCTAAAATATGTCAATCGAACACAATTTACTTTAGTCTTAAAGTTAATAGTTTGCGAGATGACGTTGGAATTTTATTTTCGATTTTTTAAATAACTTGCGGAAAAATCAAATGTTCGGGCAATATTTTCTAACTGAAGGTTTTTTGAGGTGGAAAATTCTAATTTGGTATTAATTTTTATACGGCACTTAGCGGGCTCTACATACACTATTATTTTTTAGTATCATCGGCATCAACTACTAAGGTTATTAGCCTCGTGTTCTGTGTAGGATTTATTACTGTTTTTCAGCGCCACTTTAGGAAATTATTTACTTTTTTGACAGTAATCTTGCTAAAGTTGCGGAGAACTTTAGAACTTTGCAAAAACTAATTAATTGATAGATATCGTTAAAATGAAATAAAATATTTTGAAGAAGTGTTGAAAAATGATTCGTTCTCGACACCCTATATTTGTCAAGATACGATTCATTTTTTGTGTACATTTTTTTGCCAAAAAAGTTGTTTATTTTGACGGGCTCTATCACAAACTCAGTTTTTGGAAAGTTTTGGCAACTTTACCTATAGCTTAAAAGACTCCATAACGTCACAGACAGTTGCAAATTTCTCCAAAATGGTTACATCTAGGGTTAATGAGCAAGTCTACTTTTTTGCCTAGAAAAGGTACCTCTGATATTTTGGTTACTATAAAAAAATGTTAAAAGGAATAAATTCTAACTTATAGATTTTTTGGCGTCAAATTCAGTGGCGTACTTAATTTTTTTTTGATACCGTTTATGAGATTTTGCCCAAACTTATGACTTTTTAAATGGATCACCTGTATTTTGTTTGCTTAATATATTTCTCTGTTTTCACCCTTTTAAATAATATACAATACTGGGTGTTAATTTTTTCCTAACATGTCAAAAATACCACGTTATATTCTATTAAATTTGTTTTTTTTTTCCTTCAAAATAAAATATTTAACATATTTATCTTTATTATTAATCTACAAAATCATCCAAAACCGTAAATCATAAATGATGAAAACATCACCTTTTATACTTTTTGAATATCCTGTATGTGCGCAGTGAAATTTTTTCAAGTCCTAAAACAAAAAAAGTTTATAAATTTTTGCGAAATTTTTCACACTGTATATATTTTCCTCTAAAACAATAAAATATATTATATTTATATAATTTTTGTTTTTGATTTTCTTGTTTGATGTGTAGAAGTCTGACAAAAGATAAAACTAAACCTTTCGATCAACAATCAGTGTCAAATACCCCACTGTGGGACGGCTGGTTTGATCTATACTTCTACCTTGCAGTGACTCGCGGAAGTTTCCCTTATATTTTTTGCTAACCAGTGTATCGCGTTTTTAATGGAAACTCCCTAACTCGGTAGAAACACACTTCTTGTTTCGTCTTAACGGGATTTTTTTAGTTTTGCAAAATCAGTCTTAGTATATTTTTAATTCGTGACATCTGACTATCGTTTTAAGACTTTTCAATATAACCCACTCATTATACGATAATTGGAAATTACATTCAATTTAATTTTTTTTTTTCACTGAGCATAATCTTGCATAATCAAATAATCGATCGTTGGTTTCTACTCAATAGTATTAATGAATACTTGGAAATAATACATTGAATAAACTCCGGTACCCCAGACTTGAAGAATGACCTAAATTATCTAAATATTTTTAGTGAAATTTAATTTTCATCTTCAATCCCCCTATTTTCCAAAATTGTTTGCACCACCCCTAAAAAATATTCTGCCGGTGACTATGTCTAATCGACCTACTTTTGACTCCAGAACATATGATATAATTGATTACCTAACTTTTTGTTACACCCTGTATACAGGTACATTCTTATTATCTTGTTAATTTATAGTTTTAACATTGGAAAATGATGATTTATATAAAAATATTAATAGTTTCTATTTCTTGTTATATAATTATGATTAAAAGATTTGAACTTAATAAATTTATGAATATGCATAATCAAAAACTGGCTCTATTAACATTCGTGTTAAAAAGATTTTAGCAATATTATTTTAACCTGATTTTATTGACATGCAAACGTATTAAAAGCTCGGCGTGAACACTAAATCAATCAATAGTTCTTTAACAATAAAATTAATGAATCATTAATAGAATCATTTTTTTAATTCCTTGGAGTGGCTTACACTAGGTACACCTGCATAAAAATTTTATGAAGTGGTGGCTAAAAATTTACTATTGAGAAATAATATACTGGGTCACCCACAGAATATATGGTAATATATCCCAACTTTGTTTAAGGAAGCAATATACCACTGATTTATTCTAGAAGGACTTAAACTTCATTTTATGTGTTTTTAAAGTACTTTAAAAAGTGATGCATTCAATAGAAAACAATAATATTAAAGAACATGTTTTATGAGACAGTTTTTATTGCACTAGTCCAAATTGAAAGGACGAGTGCAATAAATAAGTTAACTATGAAACGCTTTCTTGATACCATTTTTTTTTATTTCTGTGTCTATCAACGTTATTAAAATACTCAAAATAGTGAATTTAAGACAAAAAATATAAATACATATTTGTTAACAAGGGAATGTATTAATATAATAATTGCAGAAATTGCTATTTGTGTATTAAGAGCGAAAAGTGATACTTTGCCGCTTGAGACAGAAAGTTACCGGGTGACGCGTAGCGGAGCGTGGCAATCTGTCGAAAGCAGCAACGAACTTTTCGTTCAAAATGATCACATTATTTTAAGAAATAGATATAAAAATTTCTAGTTAATAGTGTATAATGTGTTGCCTATATATACGTTAATCATGAAAAAAGAAGTTAATATTCAAAGTCAATGTTAACTTGAATAATAAATCACAGAATATCAAACTACGTACAAATAACTTCAAAATCATTTATTAAAAAGAAATATTATATTATATCTAATTTAAATTGGGCGAGCAACAAAGCTGTCAAGTTTTCCGCTCGGCGAGCGAAAAAGCTATCACTTAATGTCAGTTCGCGGAAAAGGTCAACTTTGTGGTTGTATGTCGAAGCGCAAAAGCCTACTTTAAGAGAGAATGATACCCCACAATAGCTCATGAATTCAGTGTTGCCACAACCTTCTCCTCGATTCTCCGCTGACAGATAACCAAATTCTCCGAATTCACTCGAGATTCTCCGCTCCGCTCAGGACAGTGACTAAAAGTGTTTATAATTAGTTCCCCATCCTGTATGGACCAAAAATACAACAAACTATTGAAATCCAGTACTTATGCTAGATCAGCTAGATACTAGTCCGTATGCGCAGTCAGTGGAGTATAATTTTGAAAATTGGTGCAGGACCAAAAAAAAAAGTTTTAACACATGACAAAACACTGCTCTGTACCTCTGATCAACGCGAAAACACATGAGATTCTCCACTAACAAATATTCACCAGTCACAAGTCAACTGTCAACGATAGACGGGCAAATTCTCCGCAAAATTTTATTATCCGCCAAATTCTCCGAACCTTCTCAAATTCTCCGGAAAGCGGAGAATTTTCCGCCCATTGGCAACACTGCATGAATTACTAAATTGGAACTTTCTATGAGCTCGCACGCTCGCCGGTCACACAGGAGAGGTGGTAGTTGTTATACGCAAAATATAGAGATGGATGTTCACGCACAGAACCTATAGCCTATAGCTCTGGTACTAATGAGTTTGCCGACCATATCCTATGCTATGTATGTGTCCTATATATCCTGAAAAGCTCTATTTTAATTTTATCATCCTTTTCAATAATGTTAATTATTCTATTATTGTGACAATCGATTTTTCCATTCGTTTTTGAGTAATTCCTAATGTTGAAGCCGACTTCTTGTTTTCTGTTTTTTTTTTGTTTTTAGGATGGTTGCCGACTCCTATTCAGATATAGTAAAGCAAACCTGTATATTCAAATGTAGACTTTTTAAGTTTAAACATAGTAAGTTCCTTAAATTCCGATCTAGGTAAAATGAAGTTATGGTCATCATGAATTTTTACGACGAATACTTTCAGAAATATGTATCTAAAACCTAGTAATTTTTCCATTGCCCAGTATTTTTTTGGATTTGGGCAAGATCATCACTTATTAATACTATGACATTATTTTACGATGGCCGATGAGAGATTATTTATTGTTTTTCCGTCTTAACTATTTTAAATTCCTCTGGTTATAATAATGGGACAACCTCTATATATGTTTTACATTCTTGCATATTATAAATAGGTCCAATAAAAATGTAATTTAATTTTAATTATCAAACATGCAATAATATTATGTAACAGCCGTTAATAATATAATTGCAAACCAATTAATGTTTTTATTAGGTAATTACAGGACAAATTACAAAAATCTTTAAATATAACAAATTTATTCGTCAAATTAAGTGAATACCAAAATAACAATTAAACTGGTGAATTTAAATATAAAAATATTTTATAGCAATATATTAAATTCTGAAACATTTCCATTCGCAATGCAACTTAACATTTAAACTTGACAAAATTGTTGTAAAAAACGGTAAATAACTCATAATTATTTGTTGTCTACAACTGTATAAATTTAAAAGTATTGAGGATTGGCACGTTACCCAACTGATAGACAGAGACGGCCTTAAATCTAGCTGATACTTTATACAAACATGCAAATGCTCTTTTTGTGTCGTCTTTTCAACAAAAATATGAGTTTTAAAAGAACCAAAAAAGATTGTGGATGTGTGGACGTGCCAACATTAGCAATAAGAAACTTTGTTTTGGTGCAAATTTTATTTGAAAAAATTATTTCGCGAAGAGCTTTCGGCCTTAAGCCATCATCACTGCTTATCCACAATAAAATTGTGTGAGTTTGTGTAGTTTGTAAATATAAATATAAAAAGGCATCAAGGTCATTTCACAAGCAAAAGTAGCCATTATCTTCTCTACCATTTTTTAAAAAGAATCATACATTTCAGACAAAAATGATCTAGAGTTAAGGGGATTTGTCTAGAGAACAAAGATGTCCCGGTTCGAATTCTGGCGACGACAGGCTTTTTTTCAAATCTGCAAGTATTTGTTTTCACTTTTAAGGTTTGGGGATGTTCTTAATAATTCGTAGGGGGATTTTTAAGATTTGTTTCCAAATTTTCAAATTGTTCAAAAAATAGTAAGGCTGTAAACTTAAATTTAAAACAAATGGTAAATTTAGGGAGAGCGCGTGTCATCGTTGTGCTTAAAATTGTGTTTCAAATGACTTCTGTGTTATTTCTTCGTGAGTTTTGGATATCTTCCATAAGCCATATAAAGTTATAATAGAACAAATAGAAGAGCCAGAAGTGCCAGGTACGATTCATATCTACACCGACGGTTCTAAAACAAAACAAGGCTCAGGAGGTGGAACGTACTCCAGATTCTTAAACCCAAACAAAAAATGGGCTGTGAGCAATAGTGTCAGTGTAGTTCAAACAGAGCTAACGATGATTCTCATAGCAGCGAAAGAAATAACCAGAAACAATATCAATGGAAGAAACATGCTCATCTATACAGATAGCAGTCACTACTCACCCTGAACAGACCACGAATTTACTCAGCGTTAGTACTAGAATGTCACGAAGCTTCGGCCGAAGTATCCATCAACCATGTGGTCACCTTAGGATGGATCAGAGGTCACGCTACATCGAAAGGTAACCGTCTTGTTGATTCACTAGCCAAGAAAGCAGCCTACAAAATACTTTTTGGACCTGGCCCTTCTATTGGCCTGACAAAATCGGTAGTGACAGACCTAATTAAAGAACATTCCCTTGTGAAATTCAAGGAAAGATGGGTTGAAACAAGAAACTGCAGAGTTGCCAGGGAGCTCTTAAGTTATCCTGACAACACTGCAGCAAACAAATACTTTCCTATGACTAGACAGAATCTGCGCCTAGTCACAGGCATTCTGACTAGTCATTGCCAAGCACGGAAGCATCTCCATATCATCGGGCTGTCAGAATACGCACTCTGCAGAGGGTGCGAACAAAAAGATGAGACCATCGAGCATATCCTTTACGATTGCTCGACGCTCTCATTTATTAGAAGATTTGTGTTCGGCGAGTATCGGCTAACACTTGCGGATATAAGAGAAGCATCTCTTGGCGACGTTGTCAACTACATTAAATCTGTAGGCTGGTTCACGAGCTAGGAGGTGCCTATCATCTTAGGAGGATGCATAATGGGCCTAAGTGCCGTGGGGGTAACCCACCCTCCACACGTTACAGATTGGATACATATTTTTAATAAATTAGTTATTAGCTTGATTTCTATTTGTAGTATATTTTTTGTAATATATTGAACATTACTTAAGGAAAATATTTTTATATTTAATAAATTATTACACTGTTAATATAATTTCTCGTATAGTAAATATTATTATAATATACCTACTATTTATTTATATTTTAGATTTTTAAATATAAAGTCTTGGTTTTTAAGAACATTCCTTCTCGAAAATCGCCGACGAATACGTTCGTCAACGAATGCTTTCGATAAGTTTGCCATATTTTAAAATCGCCGACGAAAGTTTCGCGACAGAATGTTCTTAAAAACCAAGGCCATTTAATTTGATGAAAATGATGAATTTCAATATGCAAATCAGTATACGATTTGTGTTGGACTATGGAAAATTTGCAGATGAAGAAGACGAGTTCCTGTTTTCCTCTTCTACATTGAAAAATTGAAGCTGTTGTTAACTGTTAGGCCATACAGACAAGAACTGGCGATAAATGACAGCAGAATTGCGCTGAAACCAAATATACTTGATAACAACGAACAACGTCAGCGCATTAGTCAAAACTGGACACATATAACAGATTTTAAAAAACGAACGTCTTTGAAAGTACATTTTTTAATACGGCGAACTTTGCGAATGATGATCGATGATCTTCGTCGGTGATTTTCGTTCTTAAAAATCAATGTTTTAGCTTTTTATATCGTTTTTATTTCCTATTATTTCAACCTTCCCTTTTCCTTTATACACATCCTGATGTTTGTATTACAAAATCTCATGTGTTCAATTCATGACTGTAATGTAAGCTATTTCCGACCATTCTGGTCAGGCTCTGATCCTTTGTGTCCATCTGCCTCGTTTGAGCCTTTTTTACGACCCCACTTGTCCTAAAAACTAGTAATATTTGATGAAGGGGATAAACCCCCTTTACCCAACTATACGGACGCCTATGCTCACAGATACCCGGTATAAATCATTAATTCGGGAATGTACTAGAACCTTTATTAAAATATTCGAGTAAAATGGTGACCGCGCTACAATAGCAAACGGAGAGTCGAAGAATTTGGTGAATCTTTCTGGAACGCCTTCGCCAATTATATAAAAATGCGTTTGCAGTTATGGATAGTTCAGTCCAAGCCGAGTCATAGAAGTAAATATAAATTAGTATAAGTAAATGTGTTAAATAAATTAGAAATATCAATAGTGCTTAAGTATTAAATTATATTATTAGTACTGGTGTAAATAAAATCATGCGACACTGGTTATAGTGTCCGCAGCATTTCCCTTCTGAACAAAAAGAAATGCTATTGAATGCAGACTCTATAAAATAAATATGCTCGAAGGGCATTTTTATTACGTGGCTGTACCAGTTTGAGTCTTTGTTTTTTTTTTTCTTCGTAATGGTTTGGTATTGGTTCTTGTTTTATTATTTTTCTAATATCATATCTTTTTATAATACATGTCTCATTTAGTTATTTTCAAAGATGTTTTATTTCGATGGTATTATTTATTTTTATTCAATTAGGAAAGTATTATCTACTGCGACCACGGTTTCATGAAAGACCGGCTCTGCCAATAAGCAAAGAACGATAAGGCTCACGACTACAGAAATATAATTATTTTATTCATTGAATGCCGTATAAAATTATGGCCGCATTACACAAATATGTCAAAAATGACCTTCCTTTTTATTAACTCACATCGATGTGAATTTATTAAAAATTTAATTGTTACTGAACTGTTGTTTAAAATGAAGTTTAAATGATCCAGATAGTATCTTAATTTGGAGGTTCTTCATAAGGTTGACTCCTTGCAATACATACTTTAATAGTTGATTAATCGTGTTATTCATTCTTCATTCTATTTTATGCAAACGAAATTGCGTTATAGAACATAACTTTATTTGAAGGCTTTGAAGCCAAGTCAAGAATCTTTCACTGTAATTTAAGGTATTGATAAATAACTATTATATATGTTGATAGATGCTAATTTTGTTTAATCGAATTTTTAATATTATTAATATATTTAAAATTTTATGATATTTATTACATATTAAATTTTTAATGATCTGGTTAATAATTTAATTATTTTATTTTATTAATGTTTATATATGTATAATGAAAATCTTTAAAAAAATTAAAAATCTAATCTGATATACAGTGAGGACGTATAGGTTGGAATAAATTCAATATTTTCTGTCTAACAGTATTTTAACAAAATACTTTCACATGTCAATTTTTATCTTTAACTGCGCGTCTTATGCTACAAACTAGATGTACTAATGACGTCACTACTTTCGTGTACAACACGTTTTTCTCTTTATTTTTAAATTTCCCAATAATAGACGACTACAAAAATGTATGCAATACCTATAACTCCAAAGTCATTCGTTTGTGAATAGAGACACTTAATTTGAATAAACTTCCACAGTGGCGTATGGCATGGATAAGTCGTCCTTTTTAAATTTTAGCCACGATGTTTTAAAGTATATAATATATTTAAAATATATAAAATAATTTAAAATTATAATCCAAATAAATTTTTTGACAGTGGCGTAAAATTTAAAGGGGATGAAGGTGTTACTTATCCATGTCGAATGCCACTGGAAAAGTTAACTCAACCGATTTTGCTGATAGGTGTATCTTATGGTACCAAAAACGTTTGCCGAATTTAGCAAAATTATACTAAGAAATAAAAAAATTATAGGCATTAATAATATTTAAATTTTCAACTTTAATACCCCGTATTTTGAAAACAAGTAATATTTTATTGAAGCAAGTTTCGTTTAATCGTTTTATTTTTAATCAGAGAATCTTCCTTTGTTCTGTCCCATTCTTGATGATAACTATTAAGGTTACCATTTGGGAACGCGCGACAAACGACAGGAGACCGAGACAGCATCAGACGCCAAATATTGCCATACTAAATCTGGTGTCGTCTGTCTCGTATACCGAAATGTATATTCATATATATCATCAGAAGCGGCTTGTGGTAATTTAAAATGGGTGTTCACTTTTTCCTATAATAAGTTCGGTTCAAAACTTTGTACAAGAGCTGTTTTTTTATTATTTGAGTTTGTATTAAGTGTATTTATTATTATCAACATCATACTGTTTTCAAGCACAACTATTAATAAATGAATATTTTAGTTAGTGCAATATTTGTTTTGTTTTTAATACGTTGAAAACCATCTATAAACAATATAAGTTAGTAAACTGACTTTTCTTCATAATTTGAGATTATTTTTAGAGATATATCAGGTTATGTAGAAAGGTTGATATTGATTTTTGTGTAAAAAATATTATATGAAACTTTACCTATCATTTTTCAGTTTTTATTGTAAGTTTATTCATTTTCACAATTTGTCACAGATGTCAAATAAAAATATATTTTTTAAATACCTTTTATTGGCAAATAAAATAAGAACTAAAAATGTATATTTTATAAGATCAGTCCCATCACAATACATAATATTACACAGATACAAACTAGAATAAAGGTATATAATGCCTGGCATTTTAAATGATACTCTTTGCAGTTTAACAGACCCCCTTAACCCCCATTTTCAAAATTTCTGTTGATATCGCTTTTCGTTTTTGATTTTTTTTTAATTTATACCACTCCCTTAAATCCTCCATATTTAATCAGATTTTTTTATAATTAAAGAGCTTCTTCTCCTTTTAGAGCTTAATGTTTACTAAAAATTTCAAGTTGATATCATTTTTCGTTTTTAATTTAGGATTTTTTTTAATTTCAACCCATCTTAACCCCCTATTTTTAATCAGATTTGTTAAAAATCAATAGGCTTTGTCCTCTTATAGAGCTTGATTTTTGCTTAAAATTTTCAAGTTGATATCATTTCTCGTTTTTGACTTATCGTGCAGACAAAAAACGTGACATCGGACAGACGGACAAAGTAAACCTATAATACTCTTCACAGAATACTGTATGAAGAGTAGAAAAAATATATAAGGTAAAATAAACAGTTTAAAAAGGTCAACAATAATATTCAACTTCTTTCATCAAAGAATACTAAAAGTTTGAAATAGCAGTACATAATTGAACATTTACAGAAATCTGTGAACTAAAATAGTTAGATACACATCGTAAAATGTTATCACACTTAATTCTCCATACAACCCTTTCTAAGTATATTTCACAGCACATTCCAAAATATTCTTGCTCTCGCTACTACCCTACCCTCATGGCAGACTTTTACATCTCCATGTTTACTAAAAAATAATGTGTTTTAATAATAACAGAATAATAGTATTTTGTCTAAATAGGTAAATCGGCTTCATCTGTATTTTCAAATTATTGTTTAATTGTAGATAGTATATTTATGTTTTGATATGTACTTATAGGATTGATTAGCCAAAGCATGTAGATATGTGGGATGTGACTTGTTAAGTGCCCAATCAAAATCACAATTTATGTTTGATACTTATTGCTCTTTTCGAGATATACTTTATTACCAACTGTAAACTAATTTACCAATAGCTTTATTTTTATTTAATACCTGCAGTGATCCAAATTACCATAACATTTAATATTTTTGAAAATACTAAATTATACAAACAAGGCAATAAAAAATTCATTAAAATAAAAGATTTCTGGTTTGTATGCAACAAACGATCTAGGTTAGAGGGTAACATGATTGATAATTACAGGCAAACATAACTTTATATAGGTAAACTATGTATTTAAATGTACATATCATTTCTTAGGTAAAATTTCTCATCGAGTATATTAAATTAACTGATTGATCCATTTTGCTGATTTAGACTTTTAAAGTAAAAAACCATTTGTCTCTTTATCTTTATCAAACTTTTATTGTACATTTCCATAATGATGTCAAGTAGTTACCTTATCAGAATAATCAAATTTTTCCTTTTAGCGGGTTTTGTAGGAAACAAAAAATTTAAAATTTTTGCTTACTTCTTACTTCATAGTCTTTACAATTGGGTACAAAATAGACCATTTTGAAGTAGTCTTTGGATGGTCTTAGACACTGAAACAAAATATAAAACAAATTAGATACGTAAAACTTTATTATAGTTAAATAAAACAACTTTAAAAATACTTTTATTTACCTTGCCTTAAAGAAGTTTTTCGGGAACAATCGTTGAATTTACACACATACTTTCAATTTATTACTGTCACAGTTCTTAATTAAACACATTTGTTTAAATGAACACAAATAAAATATTCTTAATTTTATTAAAAGCGTTTCATAGTAGAGGAATGACGGAAGACGGAATAACATTTTGTTTGATTTGGTACAGTGTTGCCAGAATATGTTTTTCTTATGTACCAGATTTGTCTAAAAAATGTACCAGATTCCTTAAATGTATCAGATTTTTTTAATTCTATTTGCAGTGAATCTAATTCATTGAAGGGGGAAAAATGGGGTCTTTATATACACGTGAACACTGATGCAAGCAGAAAGTACTACATCTAGTACAATTGTAAATTGTACTAAACTGGCAACCTTGTTTGTGAGCGACGCGACTGTGTTATTTTGCAGTTTGAAGGATCTGCTGGCGTGTTGTCTTCTCTTTTTAGCTATATCTTTAGCCAAATCGTCTCACTCGTGTTAGGCTCACTCATAACAATGCGCCACATACACAGTATACTTAGGTATACTGTGCCACAGAGACGCGATTAGCCAGAGGGCAATGATGTACCAAAAAATATAGATTAACACGTATGAAAATAAAAATATTAAAATTAAATTTATTTTTTTATGTTATTTATGTTATATTAAAATAATGTGTTTTTATGAACTGGGTATTCTCTGCACAAATGAACCAATGGAGAAACCGTCACTGTATATCATACAATGTAATAATTTCCTATAATTATAATTGAATAATAATCAAAAAGGTTAGAAAGGGTAGAGTTAAAATAGTAATATAACATTCGTCGAAAAATTTGGTGGAAGGAGTAGAGAGATGTTCTGGCCCGGACTTAAATATTTGTATGGTAGTAGATACCTAATTTTAGCAACCTTTAAAATGAGAAATTTTTGGATTCAGTTGATAACAGAATTAATTTATTAGCTAGTAGCTATAGGTAAAAGATTTTTAAAATAATGCAATACAAATATCTTATTGTATCTCAACGTATACACTTTGAAAGTGTTGCATTGTAACAACATATAGTGATGAATAGATACTTGAAAATAATTTCCAGCACTGTTACATTTAAAATATTTTCTATGATAAATAGTTTCCGAAATACTGGCTGTATCCAGAAAGCGCCGACCTTTTCTATTTGGTAACCCGATTAAATTTATAGTTCGACTGGTCACGTTAGATCAGAATACTTAAAAAACTTTTAGAAGCATGAGACTTTGTGTAAATGTAGTTTTTAACTAAACAAAAATACTGAATGTCCACGAAAAAAGTTGTGCTCAGTTTACAAAAAAATGCTTCAATTAAAAGTTGTTTGCCATGTAATTTTCTACATTTTTTGTAAGATGAACCATAGCGGCCGAACACTATTTTTAAAATGTGCATAGCTTTATGTGACATCGAGATTAAAACTTTGAAAATGTAGCTTTATTTCAATATTTTCTTTACGAAATACCTAAAATGCACCAAAAATTAAAAAACATATTAAGCCACCAGGTTGGTTACATAAAAAATTATAGCAACAAAATATATATAAAATCAGATAACAAACAACTTTTATTTAAAGCATTTTTTGTGAAATAAATGGTTAAAAGACAAACGTATAAAATCTGAATTTTGATGTCATAACAAGGACACAACTCAGGTTTCAGTATACGAACTCTCATGCATCTAAATTTTTTTTAGATAATTTTTCTGTGATTACTTAACTAACTATTGCATAAACGAAATATTATCAAAATTTGCTGTTTTTTTAAAACAAAAGTTATAGTAACTGATTTTCTAACTACCTACAAAACGGGATATAGAGTTGCCTTTAAATGTGTGGCAATGATGATTTTGAAAATAAAAATCTCCACGATAATGTGACATAAATTTGAATTAGTGCATAAGTTTTCTTTATCCACGTTTAATTTATCAAAGTTTTCACATTTTCAACTTGTAGCGTGGACCAATATCCAGGTCTGGTTTTGTTTATTTTTAAATAAACAAATATGACCGTCAATAGAAAAGCTATAAATTAAATAACTTCATTCTTTGAAAGCCACACTTACTATGTTATTAATATTTCTATTAAACGTTGTCCATATACCACTTAAATTATCAAACAAAAAATAAACTCTTTTTACTTTTATAGTATCGTGTAATATTTAAATTGATTTTATTGGAAGATTAATTTTTTTGTCGAGTCCAGTGAACAGTGTGATTATTTTATCTACCGCAAACCGCATTGGACTCTATTAGTGTGAAGATTTTCCTTAAAAGAGAAATGAATAAAAACTAACCACCCAAACACCGGATCTTAAGTAATTGCAGCGTCATACCTCGGTAACTCGAAACTAGATATTTAGTAAAATAAATATAAGAATTTTTTTAAATAATGTTTATAAAACTACGATTATCAACCAAGAATTTGTTCTACCGCTTTTTGTTTTTAAAATCTGTAATTCATTTTAATATTTCTAACCGACTCGACTGTTCCACTTCAGCTGATATCTAAGTTATATATTTATTAAAATCAGTTGTATTTATTTCAATTTTTTATGTTATGGTAATATTACGCCTTAAGCCGTGATTAAGAATTATTATTTTCTATATAATTATTTCAATTTTCAATAATACAGTTATGTTTAGTATTATTAAATATTATTAATAGGAATCATTTAAACATATTTCTGAAAGGAGCGTGTAAAGTAGTCCACACCCTCAGAAGAAATGGTTAAATAATTATCAAATCTCAAAATAAAAAATATATAAATTTTAAATAAAAAAATAAAAAAAGGTGTCTTCATGTTATGAGCCATTTTTGCTCGTTTTTCATATCTTTCATTTCTTGTATAATTTTTATTTACTTTCTGTGAACTTTTATTCAATATCTACAATTTTTCAGTGCTTTTTTCAATAATGTGGTCTAGTAGATTTAGTTGTTTTCCCTATAATTTTGTTGTTTTATTCTCTTAATTTACCAGTGTTGCAATAAAAACAACCCTATTTTAGAATACACCGTTTACTAGGCAGGTCTAGGTATTTTATGTCTATAAAGAAATATTACTAATACTATGGGGGTAGAAAAAATATCTGATAAGAAATTACGTAAAATTAGAGGCATAAGATAGCAATAAATGATACCGTGGTGGCATACAGTTGGAACTGGGCCCATTTATAAAGCTTAAAAAAACGAGAATCAAAATATCTGAATGTATATTTGGTTTGTAACTTTATTGTTCACTAAAGTTGGTTAAAATTTCACCTGCTGTCAGAATAACAATTAAGTCAATTGAAATAATCAAAAGTATATATTTATTTTCATCCAAACAAGCTTAGATACTAGACCAATAATTACATGGATGGAAAAAGAATATACAATACAATAACTAAATCAAATTTATGAACGGAATCGAAAAAATATCTAAACTTAGCCATCACCGACGAAAACTGAGATTTGAGTTACGTTATGATATCTGTATGTAATTCAATCATTTAAAAAGACACTCAGACACATTTATTCCATAGCCTACTTCAGAGACATTTTTTTGTGGATAACTATACAGGGTGGACCGGATTTAATTTGCGTATACAGAGATCTCGTAAACCGTAAGATATACATTGTCGGTTAAATAGGAAAAAAGTTTCGTATTTTGACGGATAATACAATGGTCCATAGAAGTTCTAGATTTTCTAACTGGTTTCGGAGATATTCGATAAAATCCGAAAAATCTCATTTTCGTTTTTTAAGTCGTGCGTTGTTATTATAAAAGATACAAAAAAAAAATCTGATGTGTCCAACACATGACTTTCCTATCTAGTTATTATAGGCATTTTCCGGTTATTTTATACAACCTATTGCAGCATCTCTATTAATGTTTAGAGGATAAACTAAATATATACATTTTCCACATACATCTACCTCGAAACATTTTTCTATAGATATTCATTGAAAACGAAAATACAGAAAAATTTAAATTTAGCACTTTTCCATTACGGTCCATTTTAGAAAAATCATATAAAAACAAAAATTATAGAAATCGATATCGCAAACAACTTTTAGTTCAACAATTTTCATAAAAATCAGAATTTTGCACATTTTGTCAAATTTCTCGAATACGGTCCATTTCAGGAAATTTTGACATAGAACAAAAATTATAGATAATAATATTAGAAGTAACTTTTATTTGTTAGGTTAAGTACCCCCCCAGATGTTCCGACTTTGTCCAAAATCTAGTCATTTCACGTCAGGCCGAAATAAACCTTAAGTTTAAAATTTAATGTTTTTTCCTTTATCCGTTTTTGAGTTTTCTTCAAATTTCGAAATTTACACATTTTCTCAAATATCTCGAATACGGTCCATTTTAGAGAAATTATGTATAGGACAAAAATTATAGAAAATTATATTACAAACAACTTTTATTTGAACAATTTTTATAAAAAATTATTTTTTTTTACATTTTCTCAAATTTCTCGAATACGGACCATTTTAGGAAAATTTTGCATAAAACAAAAATTATAGATAATTATATTGGAAGTAACTTTTATTTGAGGAATTTTCTTCTCCAAACGTAAATAACAGATATATTCCATAAAATATAAAAATGACCACCTATAAAGTACCCCCCCAGATGTTCCAACTCTGCCCAAAATCTAATCAGCTCATTGGACGCTGAAACAAAGCTTAAGTTTAAAATTTGGTGTTTTTTTGTGTATCGGTTCATGAGTTATGCGTTATACAGACACACACACACACAGACACACACACACACAGACAGACATCATCGCGAAAATAGTCAAAACGGATTCAGGGGACCTCAAAACGTAAAAATCCGTCGAAAACTCGAGGTCGAAAAAAATCATGATTCCTATACTTTCCTTATATCTGTATACAGATAGGAAAGTAATTATACGCAGTTTTTGTTATAAATCAAGTTCCCTGTAATCTGCTATGTCAAAATTTTTATTACAACGTTTCGTATTTCCAGGGCCACCTTCAACTTATTTTTTTAAATACGGACGTGGATTTTTAACTGTAATTTTGTATAGCTTTTGTATAGCTAAATACAACGATATGTTACAACTTTACCATTTTTCTACATTTCGTCTATGAAAATATCATCAGCTACAAAATGGGTTACAATTTTTTATCAAACATGATTAAGTACAACCAGCAAACAAGACTAATGAAGAACGAATTATGGTTGTACACATTCTACAAATAATAAAGCTAATAACAAAAACATAAAATGAAAAACAAAACGGTCAAGCAATCTATAAATTCCTATCACCTGATTTTCTGTAAAATCTTTCGCTTAGGTTTCTTACACCGTATTTTTTCTATCTTTAATGTTTTCATTTTTGCATACATTAGATCTTAACAAAATCATGTTTGCCATGCATGTCACTTGTAACTTGTCACCAATATTTATGTTATAATCTGTAACATCTAATATTACAGTACTTTTTTAGCTTTAAACAATTTAAAATTAAATAAATATTATGGTTCGTTATACTGAAGAAGAGAAGAAAGATATGTATGATGTGCACATAAGATGCTATAGGAATGAAACGCGGTCCGCTCAGACTTATTTAGATTTATATCCTGATAGACAACAGCCATCTAAGAGGATGTTTTCTTATATTTCAAAAAATATGGCAGAGCATAGCAGTGTGAAAAAAAGGTGACCTAGATATCAGGTTCGACATACTGATAATGTTCTTGCCCAAATACATATTAACCCTGAAAATTCTACTAGGCGAATAGCTAAAGAATGTGTAGTAGGAACCTCCACGGTTAAAAGAATTTTAAAGAAACATAAATACCACGGGTATAAATTTCAAAAAGTCCAGAAATTACACGCTGGAGACTCTGATAGAAGACTGATGTTTTGTCGTTGGTATAGTAGAAAACTGCGCAATGACCGTTCTTTCAACAAAAAGATATTATGGACGGATGAATGCCCTTTTACTAATAGTGGAATCCTAATCCCCATTTAATCAAAGAAGTTAGACCACAGTTACGTTTTACCCAAAATGTGTGTTGTGGACTAATCAATAATCAGATTATTGGGCCGATTTTTTTGGATGGTAATTTAAATCAGTTCATATACCTACTTTTATTGGAGGAAGTACTCGATGAGATGCCCTTATAAACAAGACGAAATCCTCAATACTTTATGCAAGACGGTTGTGGTGCGCACAATGCTAGGAGGGTTGCAGAGTATCTCGATCAATATTTTACAGGTAATTGGATTGGTACCAATAGACCAATAAGATGGCCTCCTCGATCTCCGTGTCTTAACCCCATTGATTATTTTGTATGGGGCTTCGTAAAGAACCAAATCTACGACAAAAATATGCCAAATAATCTACAAGAACTTGGTCAACGAATAGTAGATACATTTGAAAAAATTACACCAGAAATGGTTGATAAAACTACATCCCAAATTTTGAAAGAGTAAAACCAAATTTGGTAGATTTTCACACTTTTATTTTAAAAATAAAAATTGTGAAAATCTACCAAATTTGGTTTTACTCTTTCAAAATTAAATGGATTTTCATCAAGTAAAGGCCGAAACAATAAATAATACATCCCAAATGTCTAGGAGAATTGCACTCTGTATCCAACAGAATGGACTACATTTTGAGCAACTATTGTGACTGTTTTTGTTTTTGAATTTTGTTTTTGTTATTAGCTATATAATTTGTAGAAAGTGTACAACCATAATTCGTTCTTCATTAGTCTTGTTTGCTGGTTGTACTTAATCATGTTTGATAAAAAATTGTAACCCATTTTGTAATTAAATAATTCTTGTATTATGTTCCAAATAATATTTAAAATTTCACATTTTAAGCATTTTTTGTTTTTTAATTATTATTTAATTAGCTATCTTGTTTTAATCAAGTAAGAAACGGTATCATCAGAAACTACATAGCTGATATTTTCATAGACGATACGTAGTAAAATGATAAAGTGTAACATATCGTTGTATTTAGCTATACAAAAGCTATAAAAAATTACAGTTAAAAATCCAGTTCCGTATTTAAAAAAATAAGTTGAAGGTGGCCCTGCAAATACGAAACGTAATAAAAATGTTGACATGGCAGATTATAGGGAACTTGATTTATAACAAAAACTTTGTATAATTTTTTTATCTTTTATATTAACAACGCACGACTTAAAAAACGAAAATGAGGTTTTTCGAAAGTATTTATTACATACCTTCTGCAACTACATAATCTGCATCAATGACTTTTAAAAACCATTTTTTTTTAATATATAAATGAACGAAAATCCACACACAAATTAAAATACAACACTAGAATTCTAAAAAAAAATATATTTTAGTCAGAGCCCTTGCAAAGCACTCAAAAAAGTGCTTTGAACCCAAGTCGTTTGGAAAAGTAATTGCTAGCATCAAGCCCCAAGCACTTTGGAAATTCTAAGTGCTTGCAATTACCAATTACCGAGAAAAGTAATAATTGCCTAATTCAATTACCAAGCACCAATTACACAAAACAACCTTAACTGCAAAATTTTGTGAATAAATTGTTAATGACAAAAATATCTTTTTGAACACTGTACTCTTATTGATTGTTGTCGCTGTAAATGGTTGCCATAATAGTCATTTTAGTCCAAAGTTCGAAAAACCATGCAAAAATGGCGAATATAGGAAATTTTATTTTTTTCGAATCTGTGAAATTCAATTTAAATATTTTTAGGCGTGATTTTCTACATAAGAAAACATGAAAAATTTCTTCATATGAACATAGGTTAACACTGTATCTTGAAAACTATGAATTTTCGGATCTATGTCCATGTAAAGAAATGTTGACGTCTTCTTTTGTAGAATCATCCCTAGAATTATTGGAACTGAATTTCAGGAGACCCATGTTGACAGATTCGAAAAAAAAATACATTTCCTATATTCGCTATTTTTGTATAGTTTTTCGAACTTTAGAATAAAATGACTATAGCAGTGACAAATCAATAAGAGTATAGTGTTCAAAAAGACATTTTGTCATTAAGACTTTATTCACAAAATTTTGCAGTGTGATCTCGGACTATAAAACATTTGGATAAAAATAAAAAAACAACAAACTAGTTAAAAAAAGTGTAATAATTCATAAACAAGCGCTTAAAATCTAATTTTGCTTGCAATTCCTTTAGTGCTTGCAAGACTTTCAATGGCTTGAAATGCGAAATTCAATTACCAAGCACTTTTTGTAAAGAGCTTTAATTACCAATTACCAAGGACTGTATTGTAAAAGTACCTGCAAGCACTGTGCTCGAAGGACTGTTGTGCTTGAATCATTTTTTTAAGCACTGCCCAACTCTGATTTCAGTCAACATGGACTCCAACGCGTTTCCCCGGATCCAATAAAAATTTTTAATGGCACTGGTAAAGCGAACAGGCCGATGTAATAAGATTGGAAGACATTTAACCCCTCAACAATAATATTTTATCTAGTGGCGCACTAAAGGGGGGAGGAGTTTAGGGGTTACAAACTCCCCCTAAATGTTATTTATAGTCGATTTTGTTTTAAATAAATTGAATGAAAAACTAAGAAAACCTTATAAAAATCTGAATTGAAATAAAAGTGTCTAAATATTTTATTGTATACAGTTTAATTGTTTAATAAATGTATTTTTTCTCTTTTTACGATGTGCAAAATATTGTAACGTTTACTTATTTTAAAATAGTTTACTAATCTAATTTATTTACACTAATGTGCTAATTTATTTTATAACTAATCAATTTGTACTTAATACTCCTAATTTATATATCACATTTTCTAAAATACCTACTAATCGATGTGGACATTTACTATATCGATCTGATTACAGCCTGTCTCGATTTCAACTCTGAGTTTTTCACCTCAGCAAAACCCATTTATATAAAAAGGAGAAACAGTAGCGGCTTGTTGTTAAATACATTGGATGTTTTGCAAGATTCTGCTGTTGATCGACTTGCAGACATCCCATTTACCATGGTTGGAACATTAAGTTGCCTTATTTCTTTAAATATTATTGGTAATCGGACAAGTGTGGCTACAAAGGCACAAATAAGGCAGAGAGGGACTTAAGGAATTAGAGCATGACTGGACTGGTTGAAAATGGTTCGCATTATAATATCCTACTAAAAAACTTAACATCCTTTAAATAAAATACCTGAGTGTGCTGTTATCACAGTCAAACTGGATTAAATAAAATAGAATAATCAGAGCAGTGAGAATAAATAGAAAATCACGAACAGTCAATTAAACCAACAAGAAACACGAAAATATACAAGAGAAGCTACAATGCCAAATAAAATTATTTTTCCGGTAAGATCAGTAAGTGCGAAAAAAGTGTACTATCGCTTAGTTATAATAAAATACGTCGCCGTGTGGTCGTGCCCTAGGTACCCTTAGTGTAAAGACGAAACTTTTAGAAAAGATAAAGACTGAAATTAATGTTGCCGAATGATTTAATTTAAAAAGAGATACCAAAGGAAGAATAAGTTGATAGTGCAAGAGGGGGTGCAAGAATTGCCTAAAAAAATAGTCAAAAAAATAAGGTTTTGAACAGATCATGCGGAAGAAATGGATAGAGAATGCACACCCACCGACACAGTAATACATGAAACTTTTTTTACAGGATTCAAAGTATAAATTTTAAGTAAAAGGGACCTAAAATAAGAAGAAGATTTTTGAATAACTGATCCGGTACCAAAATTTACGATGAACAATAATAAAAAATCACTAAAACAACAATTAAATTTTAAACATAAGTAAATGCGTTTGTAATAGCATGAGTGGAACAAATAACATTCTAAACTAAGACAAGTTAAAAATAACGTATCTCTATGGATACCATATTCTTTCAGTCAGCGTATTCTGAATCTGTTTTATCGTCTGAGTCATACCATTTTAACTAATTTTTATTTTATTTTTTATAGAATAGACCCCCTAATTGCGATGAATGTAATACAAGACTATCTGTGAGCCATATTTTATCCAAATATAATAAGTACAGGCGAAAACATCAACGTTTTTAAATCACACCTGACCTGTCAGAACTTCTGGTTAAAACATATCCCACGGATTCTCTAAATGAATTTCTAAAATCAGAGAATTTTCCGTAATGTAATCGTATTCTAAACACAATAGAGTACTCAAAAAAAAAGTTTTGAGCCATTGGGTACATTTTTGGCATTTTTGTGCCACTTCAAACTTTCGAAAAAAAAATTATTTTTATTTTTGAAAAAAAAATTATTTAATTGTTTGATATCTTAGCCAATTATGGTCCGATGTCGGTGAAATTCACACACACATAAGATTTCACATTTAAGAGTAAGCTTTGTAAGTGGCATTAAAAAAATTCAAATTGTTTGGCCGTTATAGACAAACAATGAAATTAGGACCGCGGTGCATTTTGCCCTTCCGCCATATGCCCAATTTTGGGATTTCTCTTGCCCCCTTCTGGGAATCACTAGTCACATCCCTTAAGTTCAAAACACATTTTTGGTTTTTTAAATATCTTAATTTTACCAATGTTATAAAGAATTTAGTGTTTGAACATTTAACAAATTCAATTTTTCGACCTTCGTCGCCTCAAAATACTAAACAAATTTCAATCGTCCATACCGCGAGAACGGTGCATCGGATCAAAATTTCTCAAGAGACATAAAAATTAGCATTTTTCCTAAGTTTTTAAATGTCGTAAACTGCGTTTTAAAAATATTGATTTATTTCCGACATGTGCCTGCGCAAAATTGAAAAAATCCAAAATTTCGGCACTTTCGAAAAACTGCTACATTTTGTTTTGCCTTTTTTCGAAAAGATCACCTCAAAATAAATAGAATCCATTTTGTTTCATCTAATTACAATTTAATGTAAGCTCAAAACCCGTAATTTAATTCGATTATAATAGAGGGAGCGTGAAAACGAGTTTGTAGGCGATTGTTGTGTTAGCAACATCTGTAGAGGAAGTGAGGAAGCGGGCACAAGGGGGAAGGTAAACATCCTTCTTGTTCAGTGGCGTATCATTTATCTATAAAAACACATTGTCCAAACGTTTTAATTAAAAAAAAAACTAAAAAATTTGCTAATTTTACTATTTTTAAAATGAATACCGTCTTATATGTGTCTAATGCAGGAAATGAAACAAAATCACTGTGAAGGTCTAATTTTTTCATTTGAAGAATAAAACCTTAAAATCAATGTTATTATAAATAAATACAGGAGCGACTAGTTTCGGCCTTACAGGAACATCTTCAGCATATAATAAAGCATATAATAAAACAACATGAATTCATTATATGTAATAAGCTAATAAACGTTTGTTTCAATGAAAAAAACATATATGTGAATATAAAAAATATATAAATAGATAAGATTAATATCAAAATCAATTTGAAAATACAACAGATAATAAAATGAAATAAATTAATACAAGTACAAATAGAAAGTTAATAACATACCTTCTAAAAGTAACACATTTTAAGTAGATAAACATTTAAAGAGTGTATTCCTGAACATAACTAATCTAACATTTTTCCCATTTTTAATATTATGAGGGTTTTTGCAGTTGAAATGAAAATTATAATTTATTTTGGTCCTAATAAAAATTGAAACATAGGTTATCAGAGAGTAAAATACATAATAGAACTTCATAATCTTAAATCGTTATCAAAAATTATTAATGGTAAAACTTCAAACAATAATTAGATTCTTAAACAAATTTCTCGTTTTTGTTTTGCAAAAGACTTTTTTGCCTTCTTTGGTTGCCTTTGCCACTTTTCTTTTAGTAGTTTCGAGAATAATTTTCCTATGGAAACCAGTAGAACCATTAATTGGTTGGTAACATTTTGATATTTTGGGTCTGGTAAGAGTCTTATTAAACTTTCTTCTTAGGTAGCTGTAACCTTTTGGAGAATAAAAATTTAATGTTTGATCAAAAGCTCTTAATTGAGAATTATATTTGCGAATGCGGTTTTAATAATATTTTCAAAAGTTCTTGGAATCGTTGTTAACAGAAACCTGCAAAAAAATATATTATTTTATTCCTAAAATATAAGATATCACACAATGCACATTCATATAATATCATTGTGCTAGAAAAATACTAAGTAGGTACTGAGACAATTTAAAAAAAGTATTTCGAGAAACTCAACTTTTAATGTCATCATTGTACTTAACTTTTTTATTGCTAAATTATTAATAATGTCATTTTGTGTAGTTCGTTGTGATTTGTACAATATATATTATAAAAACCTATCGTCAATGTTAATGTGCCAAGTTTTTTTAATAATTATGTCCTTGTTATAGTAAAAACACATTTAAACACATTTTTAAAGTTTTCTGGATTTCTGCTTTAAATTATCGTACAATTGAACTGACTAATTGTGTGTTTAAGTAAAGGTATATCTCTTTTTGTTATAACAGTCTTTGTATATTGTTCTAACTTTTTAGATAATCAGAGAAAACAGTAAGACATCTTAATATATCCTATTTCACCAACAAAAATGTAGAATAATTAATCTCACATCAAACGAAAAAAGTCATTTTAGGTTTTAACTTAAAAACTAAATAAAATGTATATTGCAACTGTGTTTAAATAAATGAATGTTTTTATACCTGACTATAGCACCAGACAAACCTTTTTTAGATCATAATGATCTGCATAACTCAAAATAGTCAATATTAAATATTCACATTTTTTTGGGACGTTTTTTAAGGAAATTAAAAAAAAAAACATGAATAATGTGATATTCTTGTTTAGTTTTGTACTATAATATAATATAGTCCATTAGGTAGTGATTTAGAAGCAAATTATGTTCTATTTATAGAATAAAAAATCACTCATAATATCTAAATATTTATACCTATTTATATTTTGGACAGGAAGATTATGTTATGTTTTTGGCTCTGAATAGTTTTCTTAAGAATTTTAAAACTTTCCTTAGCTCTTTTGGGATATTCCATGCATATTTTAGAAGTTCATTTTGTTTAAACCTAAACCAAATTAAGTACAAGAAATGAAAATTTAAACAATACACAAAATTAGTCTTTTAGATTAGTTAAAAAAAAGTGTCAACAAAAAAATGGCTATACCTTTTTCCTTAAACATTCTTTTTGAAAGAAACTTAAGTTTCTCTACTTACTTGTGTTTTAGTATTTTAGTAGCAGATGAATATAGTGTAAAAAGTAGTGACAGGATTGATTATTATACTTCTTTTGTCGAAATTGCATTTTTCTTTAATATTTTCCTCTACTGAGGTCTGTAATAAAAATGTTCATTAGAATAAAAAGTTATTCAGGTGGTCACTTTTTGAATTCCTATATTTTGGAACCATGTATTTCTTTCTCATATCAAGAAAAGGAAACCTAAAAAAAATAACAATAAACTTTACAAAGATGTGATATTAAAATAATAATAATAATAAGTAATTAACCTTTACTATTATCATTATGAGACGGATGAAGACGAACTGGCTGGAGTTTACTTGCTCTTAATCTTAATTTTTCGATAAGAAAATAAGAAAGTTTAATTGCAAATTAAAGGTGATTGCCTAATGCACCGCCTCTGATAATTAGGTTGTATCTGTACTTACTTATGATATTATCTTGAAGAAGCATTTTCAATAGGCCTTTTACACATAAATCATGTTTTCACCATATTATTAGAGATAATAAATCTTAAATATACATTTACAACCCTTACAACGTTATAAATAATAATATTTTTCGTAAAATACAAATAAGAAATTGACATGTGTCAGAAAGTGTCAGAACTGGCGCTGTCAAACTTGGCAACGCTGATTAAATAAGCCAATTACAGAAGAGGTATTTTCCCCCTCGGGGGGAGTAGATGTTGCTAACAAAATTTACCGCGGGGAAGGGGGGAAGACTCCCTCTAGTAGTAATTGCTCGGAGCTAGCGGCCGGGCTATTAGAGATGTGGCTCGGAACTTTCGGAAGGAATATAGTCACTTGAATTATTTGTTGTGTCTTGGAATAACTCGACGCAAAGTTTTTCGTCGGGACAAATTAGATAATAGATTTAATTTTGTTAAAACTATCATACAAATACTCTGGTATGTTTATATCGTCCTCCAAAGAAAACTTCTCCAGAAAACGATCAACATCTTTTTGAGGTACTTTCAGACCTATCTATTTCCCATGACAATCTTGTGGTGGTTGGGGATTTCAACTATCCAGAAATTTCCTGGCCCCTTACTGCAGGTCTTGAAGTATCGCAAAACTCTGTTTCACACTTTATACATTTTATTATAGACTCCAATCTTGAACAACTTATGAACGAACCTACCCGCTTTCGGTTAAATCAAGAACCTTCAACTCTAGACCTTATATTAACAAATGATGACCAACTTCTAATTTCTCCATCTGTCCACTCACCTATTGGGAAATCTGACCATGGCGTTATTATATTTAATATGCAATTTAACATAGAAACCCCTAATCCCGATAGGGACGTAACTTATAGTGTCACAAACTTTAATAACGTAAAGATATTCCTCTCCGAAATTGATTGGAATCACTTTTTTAGAAGTACTGCATTAGTAGAAGATATGTGGACACTATTTCATACAAAGATATCTGAAATTGTGAAGGCTAACACAAAAAACAAAAAATGTCCTCAGAACAAATTAAAACCCTGGATCAATGGACAACTTTTAACTTTAATAAAACATAAGAAAAATATGTGGAAAAAATTTAAAGCAACCAAAAGACATGATGATTTTGTTAAGCATCGACGTTTCGCAAACGATTTAATCAATGTTATTGATAACGCAAGAAGAGAATACGAAGAATATATCGCTAGTAGCGATAACCCTAAGAAGCTATTTAAACACATAAGAATCTCTCTATCTTCCAAAGTATCAGTACCGCTTCTTAAAAAAACGGATGGAAACTTATGTAATAATGATCAAGAAACAGCTAAAGCTCTGGCCAACCATTTTTCACAAGTGTTTTCCTTAGAACCCACTGGCGACATCCCAGTTAGTCACGATGCCCGAACAGCAACCTCTTTATGTAATGTCGAGTTCTCACCTGCAATTGTTAATGAAAATCTCAAAAAAAATTCAATCACCTGGAATTGACAATTTATCCGCAATGCTTTTAAAAGAATGCGCATCTTATTTGGCTTTACCCTTATCCATTATTATGACATCTTCCTTTACATCTCACACACTTCCTTCAATGTGGAAAATTGCTTCGGTGACACCTATTTTTAAAAAGGGTGACAAACTCAGTCCATCCAACTATCGTCCAATAAGCCTCGTCCCAATTGCCTGTAAAATAATGGAATCCATCTTAACTAATTATATGTCTGATTTTCTCTAGAGTCATGACGTCTTGCAAAGAGAACAACACGGTTTCATTAAAGGCCGATCTACATTAACAAACCTAATGACCTGTTTAAACGATTGGACTACGTCTGTGGACAATAAAGAGCCTGTCGATATCGTATATCTTGATTTCGCTAAAGCCTTTGACCGCGTTCCAAAAAAGAGATTGCTTTATAAGTTGGAAAAAGCTAGCATTCGCGGCTCTTTACTTCTCTGGATAAGTGATTTTTTGTCAAATCGCATCTTCAAGGTAAAATTTGGGCAGATGTTCTCGTCAGAGTATCCAGTTCTAAGTGGTGTCTCTCAAGGCTCTTTCATAGGGCCATTACTATTCTTGGTATACGCTGCAGATGTAGGCAAAGACTTAAATTCTAATATTTCGTGTTATGCTGATGACACTAAGCTATACTCTAATTCTGTGACAGATTCTGCGCAGCTACAAAAAGACCTTGAAACTATTTCAAACTGGTGTGAGACCTGGCTGCTTCCTTTAAACGCGGAAAAATGTGTCGTCCTGCATATAGAAAAAAATAATCCGTGCGTGAACTATTATCTAAACGGTAGTGCGTTAGCAACTGTGAACTCGTATAACGACCTGGGACTCATTGTGAACTCTTCATTAACGTGGTCAGAGCACATATCAGCGGTATGTAAACGTTCAAACTCAATGCTTTACCTATTAAAAAAGTCCTTCACGCGTGTGAACTTTTAAACATTTTCTAAACTTTATACAACCTACGTTAGACCGTTGATGAAATATGTCGGACCTGCGTGGTGTCCTGATCTGATTTCTGATCAAAAAAGACTGGAAAATGTTTAACGCTACGCTACTCGAATGCCTTTCTGCAGAATCAGACCATCGTATGAAGAACGGCTTAATATGGCGAGTTTGTGTTTATTTTCCCACAGAAGATTAAGAGGTGATTTAATTGTGACTTACAGAATTCTTCATGGTACTTTTTCATCCAACCTCTATAGTATACTCCCACGGAATACAGATGAGCGCCTACGTGGACATGAGTATAAATTGAGCAGTATAAAACACGTACCCGACAAAACTTTTTTTGTAACAGAGTTTTCTATACTTGGAATAATTTACCCTCGAGTGTTGTTCGCGCTCAGTCAGTAAATGTATTCAAAAACCGACTCGATGACTTTTTTAATGAAAACTAAAAGTTTATTTTTAGTGCTTTGTTTGCATTCTGTTATTTGCTAATTACTTATATAATAATTGTCTTTGTTATTAAACTTGTAATTTTGGGCTTAAAAGGATTCATTCCTCAGCCCTAATTTATTTGTAATAATAATAATAATGATGACAAATAATTTATATATGCATATTTAGCCATTTGACCCGACAATTCTAATAATTATTGAACTAAAATAAAAAATGATTATTTATCTAGATATTTTGCGCTAGTGCCGCAGACCTTTGGCCACTTAGGACAAGCCCCGCAACTGTCTAATATGCATCAACTTATTTTACTTAAATTTTATCATTTGTTACTGTAATATTTGTTATATTAAAAACAAATGAGAAAAAAATAAAAGTAACGATTTTTCAATAATTATAAATTCATTTATTATACCAGTGTTTTCAATATTTTCAAATTACAAAAACTAGTGCATCCACCATTTTTTTAGATGAAATAAAAATTTAACATTTACAATAACAATTATTTACAATATTTAAATAATATTGCGATACTTTGTCAAGATTTTGGACGATTTTCGAAAAAAATCTAACTACTAATGTTGTTTTGAACAGTTCTACCCAATGTTGAACTTTTCCCGCCAAATTCAAGAACACCTTACTTAATGGTTCTAGATATACATATTTTTTTAATATATGGTGACTTGTGCTTCAATCTACCAATAAAGAATGCAGGAGTCATTCTAGTTTATTGGTACATTTTGCTATAATTTCTTTTACCATTAAACTTTCACAATGGGAAAAACAAAGAAATAAGGAGTGTAAACTAGATCGACATATGTTGCACTTGCAGTTCTTTTCGAAAATTATATTCGTAATACAATTAAAATGTATATAGAGAAAACAGCAGATTAAATTAGAATCTAATACTTGCTAGTCAACGCTAATAATTCTTTAGAACGGCATTATTTATTTATTGAGATCTACACTCTATAAAAACCTGACAATAAGTAAAAGTTTGCCCAATAGGCAAATTCCATGTAATAAAACTCTACGAATTTATTATCTCATGGTTTGTTCATGTTTTGTACAAGATTATTTTGTAACGTTGAATTATAGCATTGGGCCATAGAGCCAGAAAGGTGATAAAATGAAGTTGCAAATCAATCTGACTCTTATTCAAGAATAAATTAGAGAAATTAGAGTAACAATAGATATAGTTAATAATTGCACTACCAGAATTAAATTTGTGTATATACATATTAGTTATAGCTAGGAAAAAGAGAAAACAAAAGTAATTTTAAAAAAAGTTAATAATACATGCATAATATTTTTTTATTAGTTTATTTCTTTTCGTTTTAAATATTTAAATATGGATTTGACTTAAATGCTTAAATTGCTATATTTAAATATTTAGCTTTAAAATACATACCCACATAATGTAATTTTCTTTTTTTTTTCAGGTTCGCAGGAGATGCGCGTGGTTTGTTACTACACCAATTGGTCAGTATACAGACCAGGAAATGGAAAATTTAGCCCTCAAAATATTAACCCATATTTATGTACGCATCTCATATATGCATTTGGAGGATTTACCAAAGAAAATACCCTTAAACCTTTTGATAAGTACCAAGATATAGAAAAAGGTAAGTTGTTTATTTTATATTAAAATGTAGGGGAAGGTTGGCACCCTTCGTACAGTTATTGTTCTCATTCATGCCGACATGAGATAAATCACATATTTGTTTTTTTTTTTTTTTAATTCAATTTATGGTACATACATTTAACTTTGTACAATTGACAAAAAAAGTTGATAAAACAAAATACAACTTCTTCGAGGTAATTTAAAAAAAAATGGGGGAATGTATGAATGTACCTCTTGAATGGGGCGCTTTCGTACATTATATGGGGTACTTTAGTACACTATGGGGTAGGTTCGTACAAATGTTTCAAGAACAAAATCTCAAAAAAACCAAAAATAATATTAACAAAAAAATATCTATAATAAATATAACAAAGAAAACATATTGCACTTCTATAAAACTTAAATTTACATTCCAATGAAATCAGAAATGATTATAATAATAATTAGTATTTATTGAACATTAAATGAGGTTAAATCTACCAAAAAATTGAAAATATTGGAGGTTCTCGCAGTAGTAGATGAAATTGGATCTGGTAGTATTAATACAATATCTGCAATGTCAACCATTCCATCATCCGTTACAGTTGGAAAAACAAATGTTCATGAAGATGATTTTTTTCTTAAGAATGAAACTTTGTATTCTGTCTCACTGAAGTGACTTTGAACCTGTCCTACATAGTATAAAACATTTTTCTTTTTTTCGAACTTCACTAAAATGAATTTTGAATCACTTATATTTTCTGGAACATCCACACTTAATGTAGAACTCTCTCGCAGACTAATACTAACATCGGAATCGCTACTCTCAGAGACCGTTTTTGTTTTTTTATGACTCAGTTTTGATATTTCAATGTCTGTGTCATTTAAAAAAGATAAAGCGCGTTTTTTTTATTTAGCTTTTCTTTTCTTTTCTTTTTCCATTTTCTTCATCATTTTATTTTTTTCCATTTCCTCTCTTCTGTCTTTTTCAGGTGTGTCTGTGTATATGCGAGACTTTCTCGGTTGCCTTCCCTTCTTTGTTTGAATCTTCTTTTCAATTTTGGGATATGGACGAACCATTTCTGGAGTTATTAACTTAGAGGTAGAGGCTTTGGCTAGTTATGGTGTTAGTGGAGTTTCTATTAATTGAAGTGTTAGCTCATTTAAGGTTTCTAGGCAATTTATTGGTGTTGGAGGGACATCTTGAATGGAAATATCAGTGGTTTGATCCACAGTGAGAGAAATATCTTTGGTATCTGAAGTAGATTCAGCAGACTGATAGATTTGAACTGGGGCAAAATCCTCATCACTAAACGCCAGTGAATGATTCAAAATAAGCTATTTTCGCTAGTTTTGGAATATTGTATATATTAAGCGTTTTACAAGGATTATTTACATGCTAATCGTTAAAATTTATATTTATTGTAAAGTGATTCTATATTTTTGTAGAATTCGTTCACAGCTTTTTTATTAAAACCAAAGGACCTGGCAGCACTCGTGTTCTTTGTCTTTCTTAAACTTAAATTTTCATTGCGTGTCCGAAAACCATGCACCCAATCTTTTCCCATCATCTTATTCTGGTCCCAACTTGATGGATGTGCAATATTATTGGCTGTTGCAAACTCGTAAGCCAATTTCCTGACTTGTGTTAATGTTAACCCATAATGCTTTTTTGAGCATATCACAATATATTCATTTAAAAGAGATTCCTCTTCTTTGGAAAATACTTGTGTTGATGTATATTTTGAATTGAAGGTGCGTTGTGTATTTTCATCTACATCAAGTTTACTTCTAATTTTTTTTATGCGACTTTGTAGGATTGTTGCCTTAATATTATATTTATCTGCTGCTTTCCTGTAAGACAACTAGCCTTCCATTACTTCATGTATGGCTAAGGACACTGACTCTTCATCCACTTCACTATTTCTTGTACCCTTTTTTTCATACTTTCGAACCATAGTTCTGTAAACAAAATTTGGAAATGTATTGACATAAAAGGGGTAGATTCGTACACGTACTATATTCAAGATGAATGGTCTTATTTCAATGCTTTGTTGTGTTTCTATATCCGCAAGTAAAACTCGTCTTGATTTGAAATTCTAGTAATACTTTTTCAATAGCTAATAAGCCTTGCTTCAAGATTAAAATCAACTTAACCCAACTAAAATACCTCTAATTAAATGAAGAGTATCTATTGCTCAATTGAAGTATTATGTACATCTTAAAAGAAATAGTCTTACACTTTTTTTAAATATACTTTATTTATATTCAATAATACCTTGTTCTTAAGGAGGTCCTTTCGCCACACCTCTCGCCTTAAATTAATTTTTTTCTAATAGTTGAAGTCCTTATTTATCTAATACTGAACTTTTAACTATACCTTACCTTGCAAATTTTTGAGAATTTTTTTTTAATGTATTTGTACAGTGCCTCACAATTCTCGAATTATACTATTATTTATTGATTAGATGGAGGAGGAAAAAACTAAAAATAAGGTTTTTGAAATATTTAGATTTTGTTTTATACAATAAAATATATATAGTAAACCGTGGAACTTATTGAGAAATTAATATTAAAAAATCACAAAAAATTTTCAAGTAACCTAGTTGAAATTTTTTTTGTGATTTTGTGAAAAGATTAATTTTAGTCATAATCTAATATTTTTTATTTAACATTGGTGGCGAAAGGACCTCCTTCAACTAAATTTGTTACAATAATAATATGAACTGTTCCAAGAAATGTTAATATTGGCTTTGACATAAATATATTGATTTTGGTTTAATTATAGCATAGTTTCATTGAATAAATTAATAATCTTGAAATAAGAACAGGCTGTTCTTGCTTTTTAATAGGGTTCTCACATCTACCTATATACCGAAAAACATTTTTCAAAATTATTTTTAGTTAATGTATGAAATTTCTCTGTCCTCTAAGGTCTTCCACCTATATTTAAAGAAAAATAATTTTATAACTACAAAACCTAAATGGAACATAAAAGTTTGTCATGTTAAGATAATAGGTCGTATCTACAAAATGAATATTTTTAGTAAATGTGGGTAGGTAGATAATTACGTCCTTTTAGACTTCGCAAATAAGTTTTGTATATTTTACTAACCTTTTCTTATAATAATTATAATAAACATTTTCCAATGCAAATAGGCCTTTATTATTTTGTGTCATAATAAAATAAAATGTAAGCTTATTAAATTTGTAAAAATATTGAAATCAGAATTTTCGTAGATACGACCTCTTGTCTTAGCAAGGCAGAAGTCGTCTTTCCAAAAAGTCGTCATCCAGCATCATACATTTTTTTTTACTTCTATTCCAGTTTGTTTCATGTTCTTATGATTATAAATTTACTAACATATATAATATAATACCTAGCAAGAAGTGAACTAAATATATTTACATTTAAATATTGGTATCAGGTCGCTGAGGCCCCATCCATCTAATAAATCTTCCATTTCAATTTAATTTGTTCATGCACTTATTAATTGAATCACAAAGAATTTCTAACAAAAAGTATAATGCAACCCTAACGATACGACGCAAACTTGTTAGAAAATGGGCAATAGGATGAACACGTGATAATGCTAATTTGCCAGATTCTCTATAAATGCGTTGTGTCTCTGACTTCCAAATAATAAGTATCACATCTCAACATGTACCAGTCATATATCTACCGTACCAGTGCAGTGGTTTTAAAATAAGTTTCAGTTGGCAACACCGTGCAGTGAATTTTAACTAGCTAATCTTTTGTGAAGTACATAGGTTTTTGATTCGAATTGTTTAGTTCTTTTCTTGTTCTGAAATTTAAATGCTTTGAATCGAATCCTTTTATAACATTGAATCAAGTAGGCCATAGTCGGTTTTAAGAGCATAT
The DNA here is from genome assembly GCA_927349885.1 of Psylliodes chrysocephalus. NCBI lineage: Eukaryota > Metazoa > Arthropoda > Insecta > Coleoptera > Chrysomelidae > Psylliodes > Psylliodes chrysocephalus. The sequence goes on along the minus strand of OV651813.1, from coordinate 47,594,313 downwards.
CATTCTTACAATAAACGTAAAAGCTTTCTTGGATTAATTAACAATTATAATATCGAATGAAATAATTTGTTCTCAGATTAATTATTATAAATCTTAAAATACAAGATTATGCCTACATTTCACTCAACATTTATTTTCTTATTGTATCGAGAAATATTATTTGAAGCAAACTTTGCTTTATTTCAAACAAAAATGTAATCTTCCAAGTGTAAAGCTTTTCTTGAATGTAAATGATAATTTTTTTCTGTGTATGCAGCCAATATTACTTTCATGCATTATTAGTTGCATAACTCCATTTTATTTTATTGGTATATTTAGAAAAATAGAAAATCATGTAATTTAGGGCCCTATTCTGTAATTTATCGTTTATGGACGACATCGTTAAGCTAACGACAGTTCAACCAACGACTTTTATAACGATAATTTTTGAAACTCTATTCAATAACAAAGTCGTTACGTTGTTTCTAGTTACCAAATCTGAACGATGATTTCTAGTAAGTTGGTATTATAATTTAGTGTTTTGTGATAAAATAACGTATGTTGATGATTATACCGGGTGTTTAAATTAAAGTTTCACAGTTAAATATCGCCAAGAATATGCATTTTATAAAAAAAAGTACCAGACAAAAGTTTTATAGTTTTTTAGGGGAAACATTTTGGCTAAATTAATTTTTTTATAGCTAACCATAATATGGCCATATCGAGGTGGTTTTTTTTTAAATTGGAACCCTATTTTTTTACATAGGTATTTTTTTTTATTGGATTTCTACTTATTGAGTAATACCTACTTGAAAATTTTGCTGCGCGAAAAAAAGTTGGCCATATTATGGTTTGCTATAAAAAAAACAATTTTAGCCAAAATGTTTTCCCCAAAAAACTATAAAACTTTGTTTTTTTTTTATAAAAGGCGGTATTTAACTGTAACCCTTTAATTTGAACACCCGGTATATTTTACATTTTTTTGGAACGTAAAATAAAAATTCTATTAGTGATATATTCATTTTTTTCAGAATATATTAATTATTGTTCTTAACCTACAACACGATGAGGGGGTCGATTCTCGATTCGTAGGAATTCTGTTTCTCGCGGGCCATTTTTGCTGGTCGTATTGTATGTAGGGTTTATTTAAATGAGTATGGATATATTAAAAAAAAAACGAGAATTATTCCAAAAGAATACAAAAAAACAACTCGAGAAGAGTACAAGTTGTATTTATTGGATTTAAAAGACAAGCCAAATTTGATATCCTTTTTCCTGATTATCTTTTCTGTTTATGTCATCGGCTTCGACAACTCAGGCCATTAGCCTCGTTTTCTGTGTAGGTTACGGAGAAGTATTATTCCTTACAAATTGTACTTGCTGTATTAGGTAGATGGCAATTTAGTTGTAAAATTTGTAAAAAAGTGCTTTTATTATTTAGAACACATCCTGATTCACAATAAAAAATGAGAGGGAATGCAAAAATCTCTATAACGACACTTCATATTATTAACGACAGCTCTTTAGCTATCGTTGATGAACGACAATTTTACAACCATATTTATCTATTGTCAACGACAATCGTTGTCTACTGAATAAGAAAAGTCGTCTGTGAACGATTATCGTCTATTAACGACGTCGTTCAGAGTTACTGAATAGACCCCTTATTCTCAATCACTTGATGTAGGATATTTATCTTGCTCATTATTTTTTAGTTTTCGAAAAAGTGGGATATTTTGTCATTTATTGAGTGAATTAGTGTTTTGATTATTTGGTGCAGATTTAGAATGGATAATGGGGACAAAAACATATTTCTTCTCTGTTGTAAGTTCACTAAAAAAATCTATTTTTATAAAGCCTACCATACTTTCTTCGATTTGAACTTTTAAAATCAAAAAAGCTTATTTATTTCTTTTCACAACTAGTGAAATAATGGTTTACATAAATTAAATCTTTTTGACACTTGCTGCGATTACAAAAAAATGTCAAAATTAGAAAAAAACATTTGTGTACAATAGACATTCATTATATTATTTTAAATGCTCCAAATGATCAATTGTTTTCTAATAACTATTTCCTATTTAGGTGGTTATGCCAAATTTACTGGATTGAAAACATATAACAAGGACCTAAAAACTCTACTAGCTATCGGTGGTTGGAACGAAGGATCGACTCGATTTTCTCCAATGGTAGCCAGTCGAGAGAAACGAAAAGAATTTGCTAAAAATGCCATTAAATTTTTAAGACTGAACCATTTCGATGGATTGGATCTTGATTGGGAGTATCCATCCTTTAGAGATGGTGGAAAATCTAGAGATAGGAGCAATTATCCACTTCTTGTACAGGTAAAACATTTTTTGTTATTATTTTTATTCAAACAAGAGAAGAAATAAATATAAATCCTCCTTGAACAACCGTATAGGCGCTATTGAAAATTCAATACTAAAGTATGAAGTGAATTTTATTTAGACAAATTATTTTAAAAAATGTTCATTGTAGCTAACTAATATTACTTAGATTGAAATTATTTGTTAACTAATCTCGTTTTTATTTTCTAATATGTTGAGGCAACTCTCATTTCAGAAAACACATTGCTCGACTAAGACATCCGTATAAGATATAACAAGGGCTCTTCGCAGGGGCGTGCGGTCCATGGAAACGGGGGAAGCATCGCTTCCCTACACTGTGAGATTTAAACATAGATATTTTTCAGTTTAAAATGCGTAGAAATTAATATTAAATTAGGTACTATATTTTCTCTGAAACATTACGTAAATGTACTAACAATTCATTGGTGTAATGTGTAAACGCACGCACCACCCATGAAAAAATTAATTGTGTAAACGTACACACCCATAGATATATAACCAAGACAGATAGGATCATTTACAAAATTTTTGAAGAATGAACGGTGGTGTCCGCGGTAGAAACCCAATAATCGGATTGAACATTGATGCCAAGTTTACGTGCTTTTAACTATAGATATATATAACCAAGACAGATTACACAATTTCTGAAGTCAACGCGGATGATCCTCGACAGAAATGCATTATTTGGATAAAATTAAAATATAGATGCCAAGTTTGCGATGTTTTTAACTGTAGTAATGTTATTGTGTTTGCTTGAAATACTGTTAGGTCTTTAAATTGTCCAAAAAAAAATAACGTCTGACAACAGCGGATCTAGAGTAGACCGCAATTGTGAAGGGTCGTATATTGTTTCATTCATAAAATTCCTTCGATACAGTACTAGTCCAGGAGCCAGTAAATTTTTTTCGTACTTGTTTTCCCGGTCCGTGTATATTTAAATAATCTATTCCCAGTGAACTGTATATTTAAAATGAAACGCCAATCTATTAACAAAAGTAAGCCAGATTGAATTCGCGCATTACGTCACATCGATACAAGTGAGATTGTTTACAAAGTGCCGTTGCAGGCCTATTTTGCCCATTTCATGTATTTGTTTTTAAATCATGTTAAATTACTTTTGAAACTCAACAAGGAGAAAATCCAATTAACTCTTCCGTTGTGTATATACATATAAGATAAATTAACTGAAGTTTTATTAGTAAAATTTTCGATGAAAACGACCACATCTCAAGCAACTTATTTTCGCTGATTTAAATTATCGAGTCAGGTTTTATTTTTGTTTTAATAAATTAAAAGTATTCTTTATCGTTAACAACAATTTAATAGATGAGAAATACGTTTTTTACATTTTTAATGTAATTTACAGAAAATAGCTAGGTATGTATTTGTTTTTAAATAATTTGATAATTTATGAAAAAAGGGAGTAAAAGTGGAATGACCAGTGGCCAGTAGGTCAGTCAATACAATGTATCATATATTTCTATTATAACATAACTAAAATACCTACATCTTTTTGTAGATTTCGGCGATTATTAATACGGAGACAGCCGAATCTCTACCAAGTTATAAATAAATCGTTATAGTTAAAATGTAGAATTATTATTTATTTTTGTATTTTATGTTTTTATAAGGTATCTGACTTTTTATATTATTCTTTTTTCTTCTCTCATGTTGTTACTTGTTGTCACAGCAATCTTGTTCTCCTGGAAACAACTGAAAAACCCGGAATGCTCCGGAATCGTTACATCCTTTTCTATTCCTTTGTCCTTCTTTTATATGTGCCTAAGATGCGCAGTAGAGGTTACGACAAAACTAACTAACTGTCATAATATAATACGGGATGAGTAAAAAGTGAAACAAAAACACTACATCACTTCCCCTTTTTTTTTTTTTTTTTATATGTATAAAAAATATGAAAATCAATTTAAAACAAATGAAACTTTCTTTTTGGGTTTGATGATTGGATTATCCTCTGAACATGGATAATCCGATAACACAAAAGCAGGCTTTAGTTTATCAATATTAACAACTAATTCCACATTATTTTTTAAAATTGTAAAAACTTTGTCTGTTCGATTTAAAACTTTAAATGGACCCTCGTAAGGAGGGGTCAACGGTGGTTTTAAACCTGAAATTTTCATAAAAACAAAATCAGTTGTCTTTAAATCAGGTGAAACAAAAATTTTTTCGTTGACGTGTTTAGTTACCGGAGCAGGTCTAAAATTATTAAAGTTTTCACGTAATCTGATTAGTAAAGCGTGAGTATCAATATTTTCGTTCAAATTAGTGAAAAATTCACCTGGTAAACGTAAAGATTGACCATATACTAAATCCGCAGAGGAACATTGTAAATCTTCCTTGAAAGCTGATCTTAAACCCAGTAAAATTAAAGGTAATTGTTCAGACCAATTATTATTGTTTAATTTAGCCATCAAAGCACTTTTTAAAGATCTATGGAATCGTTCAATAATTCCGTTACTTTGCGGATGATAAGTTGTCGTATGTATACTATTAAAACCTAACCGTTTACTAAATTCTTTAAACAGATGGGATTCGAATTGCGCTCCTTGATCATGAGTTATTTTACATGGAACTCCAAATCTAGAAATGAAATTATTAAGAATTTTGTTGATTATATTTTCCGAAGAAATATTTTTAAGAGGGTACGCTTCTACCCATCTAGTAGCTCTGTCGATAATGGTAAGCAAATAATTGCATCCCTCTGACATTTTTAAAGGACCCACAAGGTCTAAGTGAATATGTTCGAATCTCCCTTTTGGAGGATCGAATTGTCCAATAGGACTTTTGGTGTGTTTAACTACTTTTGCTCTTTGGCAATTAAGACAAGCTTTAACCCAGATTCTGATGTCTTTACTCATCCTTGGCCAAAAAAATCTAGACCTGATTAATTTAATAGATGCTGTAGAACCCAGGTGAGCGATGTTATGCATTTTTAAATAAACGATATAACGTAACTCTTTTGGGATATAAGGTCTATTTTTGCCATGACTTACTTCGCACCAGATGTTGGTCTTTGGGGATTCTACTGTTATATATTGTAGCTTGAAATGTTTGTTTGCATTAATGGAATTTTGTTTTTCAATTAAATTTTTTAATTCTAAATCAACATCTTGTTTTTGACTTATTTCAACAAGGTCATAATCTTTAATTTCAAGCGAAACGATATCTGCCTCGTCTATCCTACTGAGAAAATCAGCGACGAGAACATTATCGCTACCTACATAAAAAATATTTTTGGTAAATTGCAAAATATATTCTAAATAACGAAATTGTCTAGGTGACTTTTCTGTCTTTGACACAATAGCTTTTTCGATCGGTTTGTGATCGGTATAAACATCAAAGACAGAACCTTCTAACATATGTTTAAAATGACGTAATGTTTTATATATCGCAAATAATTCTCTGTCAAAAGTTGAGTAGTTCTGTTGGGTTTTAGAAAGTTTTTTTGAAAAGAATGCTATTGGTTGTCTTGATCCGTCAACTATTTGTTCTAAGACAGCACCAATAGCTGTTTGGCTCGCGTCAGTAGTCACTGATAGATGCGCATTATCTTTAGGATGAGCTAAAAGGGTAGCTTTAACAAGCGCTTTTTTGGCTTCGTTAAAACTATCTTCACATTTTTTAGGCCAATCCTCAAAAATTTTGATTTTATTTGAATTAAGGTGATTAATAAAGTCATGTAAAGGACTTAATAATAATGCGAAATTTTTAACGAATCTGTGATAGAAATTAACCATGCCTACAAATCGTTGTAATTCTTTTAATGATTTGGGTTTTCCATATTCTATGATCGTTTTAACTTTTTCATGCGAAGGTGAGATACCTTCAACTGAAATGTCAAAACCTAAAAATGTCAATTTATCGACACCGAAAATGCATTTCGAAGGTTTAATATTAATTCCGTAAGAATTAAGTCTTGCAAGAAGGATATCTAAATGTTTCAGATGTTCATCTTCATCTTTGCTAAAAATGAGGATATCATCTATATACACGAAAACAAAATCTAAACCGTTCAAAATTTCGTGAATGAATTTTTGAAAACTGTTTCCAGCATTACGCAAGCCAAAAGGAGTCATTAGAAACTCGAAGGCTCCAAATGGAGTAGTAATGGCGGTCTTAAAAATATCTTCCTCAGCGATAGGTATTTGGTGATAAGCTCTGACAATGTCTATTTTTGAAAAAATTTTGCAACCATGAATTCCTAAATTGAGATCAGAAATATAAGGTAGTGGATATCTTTCAGGAACTGTTACATTATTTAATTGTCTATAATCACCACAAGGTCTCCATTCCCCATAGTTACCCTTAGGAACCATATGGAGAGGAGATACTACAGAAGAATTAGATGGTCTACAAATCCCTAATTCAACCATTTGTTCAAATTCTTTTTTTGCTATTTTGTATTTACTTGGGTTCAATCTTCTAGGTTTGCAATTTGGTAAATGACCTTCAGTTACTATATGATGTTTGACGTTATGTTTACGATCAAGCTTAAAATTCGGAGATGAAAAAATATAAGGGTACTTCTTAAAAATTTTGGTATACTTATTTTCAACTGCAAAAAGTTTTGGTGAATCTAAAATGTTAATTTTATTTGTTTTTCCAACTGAAATAACATTAGTTAGATTATCAACCAAACGTTTGTTTTTTAAATCGATTAATAAATCAGATAGCGTTAAAAAATCCGCACCTATGATTGGTTTATTTACGTCTGCAATAATGAAATTAAAAGGAAAATTTCTTCTCAAACTCAAATCTACTTTAATAAAAGTTTTACCATACGTAGAAATAGCATTACCACTGGCTGAAGTAAGAAAATGATCATCTTTTTTCCTTTTATTAAAATTGGTTCGAGGAATTACGCTGACGTCCGCACCACTATCTATGAGAAAGTTTAATCGATTAGTTTTGTCCCAAATAAAAAGTCTGGTTGTGTTTGATCTATTTAGATCTTCACCTAAACTGGATGCAATTGAATTTACTCGTTTTTTTGAATGTTTTCGTTGAAATTCTTCGAATAATAAACAATTACCACCTAAACATTTGTTGGCATTCTTTTTAAATCTACGATGATAGTAACAAATAATGTCATTATCATCGGTTTTGGTATGTTTATCTCTACTCCTTGACCTTTGTCTACAAGAATGACATTGATTTTGAATATTATCACGTCTATGATTAGAGAAAGAAGAAGTAGAACTTTCTTCTTTTTTAAGGCTAGAAATATCTTTTTCTAAATGAATTTGTCGATCCAAAATATTTTGTAATAAATTTTGACAAGTTTTTGAAAAATCTGTCATAATTTTTTCCAGGTTTTCGTTACAATTCACTTCAGCAAGATTATTTTGATAAGAATTAGTTGAATCCCAAATTTTGTCAGCCAAATTAAGCAATCCTGTGACATCAGATTTGCCTGAAGTGGTTAAAGCAATTTTAATAAATTCTGGAAGTTTATTTTTCCAAATTTTAATGATTAAATTGTCATCAGTGGTTATATTGCTAGAGATTTGCAATAATTCACGGTAAAAAGCAGAAGGTATACGATCACCTAATTGTGAATTAGAAATCAATTTCTTTAATTTAGTTTCCTCAGAAATTGTTAATCTTTTAATTAAAGTATCTTTTAGATTATTGTAAAGATCAACCTCTGGAGGTGAACTTACCACGTCAATTATTTCGCTAAAGATCTCAAAAGGTAAATTGGACAAAGTTAAGTGATATTTTGATTTATCTGAATTGATTTTGTAAATAATAAATTGACTTTCGAGTTGTTTGAACCAAATTTCTGGCTTTGAAGTTAAAAAAGGGGGAACTTTAACGTATTTAATATCCTCTATTGTGTCAGGCATTACGTTAGTTAACAATTTAAATATACGTATATATATGACAGCTAGAAAGAATTATTCCACCTACACTTACGCAACTTCAGCAAAGGAAACGTTTGGGGTGGTGTCTTGGATATGTCTCCAAAAAGTTTCTCTCGTCCGAAGATGAAGTCCACCAAACCAACTGATGGATACTCAACTACTCCAGAATCTCGCCGGGGCCTCCAATGTAGATTTCGGCGATTATTAATACGGAGACAGCCGAATCTCTACCAAGTTATAAATAAATCGTTATAGTTAAAATGTAGAATTATTATTTATTTTTGTATTTTATGTTTTTATAAGGTATCTGACTTTTTATATTATTCTTTTTTCTTCTCTCATGTTGTTACTTGTTGTCACAGCAATCTTGTTCTCCTGGAAACAACTGAAAAACCCGGAATGCTCCGGAATCGTTACATCCTTTTCTATTCCTTTGTCCTTCTTTTATATGTGCCTAAGATGCGCAGTAGAGGTTACGACAAAACTAACTAACTGTCATAATATAATACGGGATGAGTAAAAAGTGAAACAAAAACACTACACTTTTAACCATAAGGGCACAAGTTAAAAACCATTTTAATATATGCATTAGAATGAAGTAATAATAACTTAAAGAGACGAGGTCTTAAAGTAATAACTGGTACAGCATGTTTTTTAAACGTTTCCTCATTCCTGCTAGAATGAAATCACTTACTATGAAATGTGCTCTAAAAACGGCATTTATAGCAGTCAGTGTTTCAGTCTTAGGATCTCTTCCTAAAGCCCTCATCCAAGCTGCATACATATTAAAAAATAATTTAAAAAAAAAACATATATATCTATATAGTTTTCGGTTCTGGGTGCCCTAAAAGAGGACACTTAGCCGACAATTTGGTCCAGATAGCTAAAACCCAAAAGTCACACCCCGAACCAGGACGTATTGCTATCCTTTTAAGTAAAAAATAACTACAAATAACTTACCTGAAAAATGAAGGCGTCTAACTTTACACCAAAAAAAAACATACACTTTTTCCCATTGTTGCAAGCACCCGATGACGATTAGGTAGATATCAACTAGAAGCATGTACTTAATGGTTATAAAGCTTATTTTAACACAAAAAGAATAAAGCACTAGTCAAAAAGCAGCAATCAAATATAAATAGACCACAATATTAAAATTCAAATTAAGAACTATATAAAAGACAAATACTCTTAAAGCGCAAAAGATCAGAACCAAATAAAATGAATAACCATAATAACCTAAAAATCACACTAAAATTGCAAAAACAATTACTGTAAAATCATGAGATTACATCAATAATGCATATGCGTCGGAGTATCGCAAATGTCAAAAGTACAGTGTTTCCATGAAAATTTAGCTATTTTTTAAGCAGTATTATGGGACCATTTCTACCACGCGCATCCAACGATATTGGCGTTCCACAGTTCACTGCATTTTTCTCATACCTCTAGTATAAATGATTTGACATAACGAAACTAACAATAATTATAATTAATGTAGAGTGTTTCGTGAATTCTAAATAAAACAAGTATTATATAAAAGTGTAAAAGTAAATGTAATTTATTTCCCTATTTTCTTCTGTAATAGCTTCAATTATTATATTTAATTTCTATAAATAAACCAACTGGTTAGGTGAAACATTGTGATATATGATTTTATTTATGTGTCCTATGCGTACACTTTAATATACAAAACACCTGGAACATTCTTTAAATAATTGTGGTCGTAGAAATAATTGTGTACATAACTCGTTTGAAAGTGTATTTTATGCACTTGCAAAATATATTATCCATACAGATTAATCAGACTATTTTTTTACTTAACTTCAGTACATCTCTTACTACTAAAACTATTTTTATCAATGGAAAAAAAGGGCCGTGTTCTCGTATGTTTTGACGCATTTTCGGCCTCAGCCCATCGGATCCCCCTCTAAATATATATGAATTTTGCATAGAATTGCTAATCCTACAATTCTCTATTCGTGCTTGCTGACTGGGAAAATAAATGCCGAAAATCGTCACTGTCTCCTGGACTATACAATACATGATGATGAGGACTTCACAACAAATACACTTTTATGAATGGCTAGTTGGGGATGTGTACACACCCTATACTTCGAGTCCGTCGGCGGAAGCTCGTCTTGAAAGAGCCGGTTCATCTTCCAATAGGTTTCGCTTTGTGTTATTGACCTTGCTTTGCCGCGACAATAGTCAGTCCGTTTGGAAACGTGAAATACGATCGAGAGGCAGCGATTTTTACATCGCCTTACGCATATTGCAATTCTCACCGCGAATCGACGTTTGTTTTTCGTAGTTGTTTTTCTTTTTGTAAAATGGAGGAACTATGCACTGTACCTGTGAAAAATAATAATGTGGTAAATTGTGTCTGTATTGTGTGCTGTTTGTTGAAAAAAGAATTTTCAAGTAGAAATTTTGAAGAAAAAACGGACATTATTAATTCTAGTAGACTAAAGGATTCTATCAATTTAGAGATGAAAGTAGAAAAGTCAGCAAAGAAATTTACCAGGCATTTTTACGTAGGGTTCTATGAAAAGTATGAATGGTTAACCGGCTGCAAAACTTTGAAGAAATTGTTTTGCTGGCCTTGCCTACTTTTTAATATAGAGAAAAAAAATGGAACTCAGATTTGAATAATTTTCACAAAAGTGTAAAACGACATGTAAATAGCAAATCTCATATAAGTGCTACAATTAAAGAAAAAATATTCGGGACCTATCGGATTGAACATAGTTTGGTTAATCATTTAAAAATAAGCAACAAAATTCACAATGAAGGGGTAAAAAAAATAGGGACGACTTACAACGATTAATTGATGTAACTTGTTTTCTGGGAGAGCATAAACTAAGTTTTAGGGGTCACAATGAAGCAAGTGGATCCGCCAATCGAGAAAATTACATGGACCTTCTAAGTTTTTTAGCAAAATACGATGATACCCTAAAAAATCATTTTATTGATTCGACGACTTTCCGAGGTACCTCAAACAGAATCCAAAATGATTTAATTAAATGCACTGCCGACGTTGTGATGGATCACATTAAAAGTGAAATTACAAAAGCATCTTTCGTATCAATTGCGCTTGATGAAACTACAGATGTAGCAAACTTAAGTCAATTATCCATTGTTGGGCGATATATATTGGATGGCATTCCTCAAGAGCGATTCTTAGGATTTTTGGACTTCACTAGCGAAAGAACTGCAGATGCATTGTTTAAAATTGTTTGTGACATTATTTCAAGTTTAGAATGTGGGCCTCAGCTTGTTGCCCAGAGCTACGATGGTGCTGCCGTAATGGCTGGGCCATTTAGGAGGCCTTCAAGCTAAAGTGAAAGAGAAGTTTAACCATGCAATTTGCGTTCACTGTATAGCACATAGACTTAATTTAGTTTTATCGCGAAGCATGGATATTATTAAAGATTGTAAAGTTTTCTTTTCGACGCTTATTGGTTTGGCTTCCTTCTTTTCAAAGTCATCGAAAAAAACTCGCGCTTTGGACATTCACGTTCAAAAAAGGTTTCCAAAAGTTGCTCCGACGCGATGGAACTACAATGAACGTTTAGTGCAAACAGTGTTTCAATACCGTGATTCTTTGATACACTTATCTCAAGACGTTTGGGGTAATAAAGAAACATGGGATGCTGAAACTGTTACTGCCGCTAAAGGGTATTTGCATTGACTCAAAAAAACTTTAATTTCAATTTTTTGTGCAGAGATTTTCCCTTTTACTGACATTTTATTCGACATTTTACAGACAAAGTCAAATGACATTGGCTTTTGCATTACACAAATTGATGATTTTAAAAATAAAATAAATAAAAAACGAGATCAGTTTGAACACTTTTGGAATAAGACTCAAAACATTGGCTTAGAACCTGAAAGAAAGAGAATTAGAATTGATAATGTCGGCGACAGAGAGACCTCCTATCGTCGATTATACGCCGACATTTTTGATAATATTTTACAACAAATGAACTCTCGATTTCAAAACTTTAACGAATTAAAATTTGTTGAATTGTGCAATTTTAATATTAGTAACTAGGATTCATCAAAATTTCCATCGGAAGCTTTTAATTCACTAAAATTAAATTAAGGAATTTTTTTTCGATATTTCAGCATTAAAGTCCCAGTTAAGTGTTGTTTATGAAACAACTTAAATTAGTAATAAAAAGACGCCCATCAATTTGTTATATTTTCTTATAACAACTAGTTTAAATAAGTCCCTTTGTGGAGTCGTCAAGTTGTGTGAATTAGTACTAACCATGTCAGCCACAAATGCTTCAGCTGAGCGAAGTTTTTCAGCTTTAAAGCGCATTAAAAGTTTTATACGAAATTCAACAAGTGAAGACATACTCTCTAATTTAGCCCTAATATCCATTGAAAAACAGCTTGTTAAACAGTTATCAGAAAATCCAAAATTTTACGACGATGTTATAGACAAAGTTGCAACCATTGAGGATAGGCGAATAGATCTTAAGTATAAATAAATGTCAACTGCTGTGTCAACTGTTGAAAAATGCGGGAAAAAATAAAAAAACTTCAATTAAATGTTTTTTTTAAATAAACCAAGGAAGCTTTTCAATGGTAAGTTTTTTTATAGCTTCTAGTACTAAACTAGGTAATAAAGTAATAGTAACACTTCAAAAATCTCAATCTCGAATATCCGTAGTACTGAGGAAAAAATCAAGATTTTGACAAAATGGTGAATGCGCCGCGAAAAATTTTCGTCTGCGGCGCTGTACTTACTGGCCTGCTGTATTTTTATACAATCGCTTCCTCTTCCAAAAATGTCACCGCACGCCACTGGCTCTTCGAAATAATATTGTTAATATGGCCTCTGTGGTATTTTATTGCAAAGGGGTCAAAACGGCATAAACTTCAAGAGTGTATTATATAGTACTTCTAATCGACAATTGGCGTAGCAAAAATTATACGAAAAGTGACTCGTTCTTATACAGATTGCGACTATTTCGCCTAGACAGAACAGCATTCAAAAATCTTTATTTAAATGATTTTTATGATAAATATGTATATCAAAATTTTTATGATGGATTTTTTATTTTAATAGGTACAAACAATTTGAAAAACAAAAAAATTTAGGAAGTACAGAGTATAACACGTGACTAATTCAATGTCATCAGTTAGCTAAAACTAACATTAATACCTTCAGTAGTTATCTTAAAATAATTTCACTGACCTATTTGATAGAACTAATACTTAAATTGTCATAAAAGCCAATATAAACACCAATTCTTGGTTATTTTTCCCTTCTTTTTCATTTTTTTTCCTATTCTATAATTTTCTATTCTTCTAAAACTTTTCTCTCTGATGGATATCGTAAATAAATATCTCAACCATTACCTTTATCTTTTCGATTTTAATTTCTTTTGGACACCATTTTTAAAAATACAGAAGACGGCCCTGACTGCAAAAAGTCATACGAGAAGCAGTAGAATGCATAATTTCAAAATATCCCGCCAAGCCTCTTCACTTGTACTTATTAAATTGCTCTTACTATTGTCTTGAAAAGTCAACTGTGTATAATAATATGTGCAATAATTGTAATAGTGTTAGAACTGTTCATTATTATTTTATACGCAGTATTGGTCAGATCAAACTATCCGTCGGTCCTGCTTTGCCTGTATTGGAGCGAGTAATAAATGGAGCTAGCACATGTTGAAAAAGACACGACACAATGGCTGCGTTCATCCGCGCCATTTCAAGGAGCGCTACAAAAGTAGCGATCACTTACGCTACCTGATCGATCTTTATGCACGGATGAACCATGTTTAAAAGTGACATTTGATTTTGGTTTATTCATTTTACTTTTGAGTTGAATGTCTCTGGTTGAAGATTTGTTTGTTTATTTTTCAATTGCTAATATGCTAATATAACCCTACTAGTCACAAAGCAAGCCGTGGACGTAAGTGCGTAAGACAGATCAGTGATCACCGATCAGACGTAAATAAAATGCGCTACTTTTAATGGCGGCCGCTCCTTGAGCGAAATGTCAAAATACACCGTTCATACGTGCCACTCGAGAGCGCTACCAGATCGATCAGGTAGCATGTGGCGCGGATGAACGCAGCCATTGCTGCAATTTACCGCTGGGTCGGGGGTAGGGCTGGAAAATTATCTAAAAAAATAATCGATTATTTAATCTAATCGAATTAGAAAAAAAAAACAAAATTTGGTAGTAAAGCCTATTAAAGGATGTTTCATTTACAAAAATAACCTTCATTTACAAAAATAACCTTGATACCTATTCTGTGGTTATGGACCACTCTGTGTAGTCGAATTATTTTAGAAAATGTTGCTTCTTTAGATCTGTATAATATACAGTTATTGGAATTGGAACTTTTTTCTAAATCTTCTAGTTTAGCTACTATGCTCCAAATGGATATAATTGGCCCATCCGGTATATTCTTGTTATGTAATTGGGCAAATGCTGTGTAAAAATTAAAAAACTAATAAATGTAAAAATTAACCTAAATGGATCGATAATTAAATAATCAATCAAAAATAAGCATTTAATTGTAAAAGAGCGAAACAAATAAAAGCAATTTTAAAAGAAATTGGTTACCTTCTGCCAAACCCAAGGCAACGTTTAATTAAATGATATGATCGAAAATTGAAATGCACGCATGATGCTTCCAATTTCCTCAGGTAATTTTTTTAGTTATTTGTAAATGGTAACCTTGACTTTTTAAATTCCTTATCTACTATCGAATAAGAATAGCATATTTTACTTTTAATAATAGGTAATAAATATTGAATTGAACATTTAGCTATTTAGCACCTGAACTTTCACTTACATGCAGGTTGTGCATTAGTTGAATACGCAATAAATATAATGAATCAAGAAATGAATACGGATCTCTGTTATCTGTTTAAATTATTGTATAAAAATAAATAATATTTATTGAAAAGATCAAGGAAAAAATTTATTTACCTGTAATTTAAATAAATTTAATGGATGATTGGATGATGGATGATTGCATTATGGATGATTGCATGATGGATGATTGCATGATGGATAATTGAATGATGGATGATTGGATATGTGATTGAATGATTAATTGACGGATAATTGATATATGTGATGGGCGATGGATGGTGAATGGAGGACGGTGGATTATGGATGATGGTGATGGAGAATTGGCGATGGAAGATGGCTGATGAAATATGGATAATTGAATGATAGATTATAGGATGATTTATGATAAAGGAAGGATGATGGACGATCGGGGAAGAATGATGGATTATGATGGATAATTGGATGATGGATAATAGATGATGGATGATGGATAATAAATGATGGATGACGAATAATTGGATGATGGATAATTGGATAATAGATAATTGGATGATGGATAATAGATGATAAATGACGAATAATTGGATGATGGATAATTGGATGATGAATGATGGATTATGAATGGTTGATGATGAATGATAAATGATGGATGAGCGATTGTCAATGACGGATGATGGATTTTGACGGATGACAGATGTTAAATGATGGATAATAGATGATGGATAATAAATGATGGATGACGAATAATTGGATGATGGATAATTGGATAATAGATAATTGGATGATGGATAATAGATGATGAATGACGAATAATTGGATGATGGATAATTGGATGATGAATGATGGATTATGAATGGTTGATGATGAATGATAAATGATGGATGAGCGATTGTCAATGACGGATGATGGATTTTGACGGATGACAGATGTTAAATGATGGATAATAGATGATGGATACTTGGATTGGATAATGAATGATGAATGGTTGCTGATGAATGATAAATAATGGATGATGGATAAGCGATGTTCAATGATGGATGATAGATATTGACGGATTACAGATGTTAAATGATGGACGACGGCTGATGGATAATAAATGATGGATGATTGGTTGATAGATAATTGGATGATGAATGATTGGTGGTAGATGATTGGATGATGGATTATAATGAATGTCGGATGACAGATGTTAATTTTGGATTATAATGGATGTCGGATGACGGATGTTGATGATGGATTGTGATGGATGACGGATGATGGGTAAATGGATAATTGTTTGATGGATTATTAGATTATGGATGACGGATGATGGGTAATTTGATGATGGTTAATTGGATGATGGATGATTGGATGGTAGATGATTGAATGATAGATGATTGATGACGGATAACGAATAACTTATGACGTATGTTAAATGGTGGGTGGCGAATGACTAATGTTAAATGATGGATGATAGATATTGGATAATGGAAGATGGATGAAGGATGGTAGATGATGTTTAGATTGGCAATGAACGAATGATGGATAATGATGTAAAAAAAAGCTGTTTTCTTCCAGTGTTGCTAAATAAAGATTAGCTAAAGATGAAGGCGTTTGTGCAAAATTTATACACAAAAAAGTTTTAATGTATATACATAAGTATATATGTTTCGTAAAGCTTTCCAGGCCCATTTCTACGAGACAGGTCAGTCCCCATTCATAACTTTTTAAAATCATTTTGATCTTGAATCTCTATTTATTTTATTATTTCTCGTACAAAATAGCGCTGGACAAAATAGCGCAGAACATAGAAGCGCAAGTCAAAATAATCCAGTATTCTAATTAACATAAAAAACTAACTAATTTACCTAACCTGGGCGGCCTGAAGCCATCGCAGGTTGCTTTGAAAAAAAAACATCACATAAAATTATAAAAATTAAAAAAATTGTAACTCATTTACCTTACCTGTGCAGTTTAGAGCCATATACAACAACCCGCTATGGCTCCAGGCCGCACAGGTTAGGTATATTAGTTTGTTTTTTTTTATTAGAAAACTAGCATATTTTGTCATGCGTTAATTTGTTTCGCTCTTTATTTATATCGGGCGCTAACTTGTCTCTCATGTATTTGTCTCGGCGCAAATTTATTGCGGCAAATTTGTCCCGCGCGAAATTGTTTCGCGCTAAAATAGCTCGGTTCCTAAAATGTGAGAGAGACGGAGCTTCACTTCAAACATTCTATACGTAGGCGTCGTTGGAACATATCTTGTATGTGCTCCTTTGTCCTGCGCCTTTTGTCCTGTGCCTTTCTGTGCTGTTTTATCATGGAGCCATTATTCACACATATATTCTGCATTTATTACTTTTTAACTAGTTACTTTCCTATGTGTGTGTGTGTGTGTGTGTGTGTGCGTGTGCGTGTGCGTGTGCGTGTGCGTGTGCGTGCGCGTGCGCGTGCGCGTGCGCGTGCGCGTGCGCGTGCGCGTGTGCGTGTGCGTGTGCGTGTGCGTGTGCATGTGCGTGCGCGTGCGTGTGTGTGTGTGTGTGTGTGTTCGGGCAAAATTCGGAATATTTGGGAGATACTTTATGGGTGGTCATTTTTATATTTTATGGAATATATCCGTTATTTACGTTTGGAGAAGAAAATTTTAACAATATTATTGTCTATAATTTTTGTTCTTTACAAAATTTGCCTAAAATGGTCCGTATTCGAGAAATTTGACAAAATGTAAAAAAATTATTTTTTTATAAAAATTGTTTAAATAAAAATTGTTTGCAATATAATTCTCTATAATTTTTATTTTATACATAATTTGTCTAAAATGAACCGTATTCGAGATATTTGAGAAAATGTGTAAATTTCGAATTTTGAAGAAAACTCAAAAACGGATAGAGGAAAAAACATTAAATTTTAAACTTTTTTGGGCAGAGTCAGAACATCTGGGGGGGTACTTTATGGGAGGCCGTTTTTATATTTTATGGAATATATATTATAGAAAAATGTATGTGGAAAATGTATATATTTAGTTTATCCTCTAAACATTTATAGAGGTGCTGCATTAGGTTATACAAAATAACCGGAAAAAGCCTATAATAACTAAATATGAAAGTCATGTGTTGGACACATCAGATTTTTTTGATTATTTTATGTATCTGTTCCAATACGTCAGTGTTATTTGGGAATATTTCAGTTGCAGTTTTTTTTGTTGTTCCTGTTCTCAGACACTTTTAATAATGGTGGTGTTCTACAGCTCCACGGCTATTATATTGCTTGGACACCTTCACCATTTCACCCTCATTAACACGGCTTGAGCTCGGTACCTCTTTATTTTCTCGTGGTATCCTCTTTGTTTTTCTTTTTATTGCCCTCTTTTATACGGCTTTACCTCTTTTGTCAGCGAACCAAATATACACAAAACGAATCAATCTCAGCTGTGGTTGAATGAGAAAAGAAAGCCCACTTAAATGCTAAATTTCATCGTAAGACCGCGCAAGACTCAAATTATTGAATTTATCCTCCTAAAAAGGGCCTTGAAATACACACGGCTCCAACGCTGTACCAGTGACATACCTGAATATTTTTCCCAGGAGAGTATAATTATTAAATGTCGTTAATATTCCGGAAATAAAAGTGAAACGTTATTTATAACGTTACAAGTGGTGAAACGATCGGCCTTAACAGTAATATGTACAAATAGTTATAATGTGGGCGGTTATAAAAACTAAAGAATAAATATTGAAATCAATTATTCCTTAAACCGTACATGAACCTGCTGAGCAGATAAGTCGATATCCTGCTGGGGATACGTCGTATCGTATCCTACACAAATTTAGTTGGCAATTTGTTTATTTCAAAACTTTTAACATTGTCTATTAGTTTTATTCAGAATTGATTTTTTTGTAGGAACTTCGAGAAGAATTTGAAAGAGAGGCGGAAAAAACTGGAAGGCCAAGATTATTACTGACAATGGCTGTACCAGCCGGTATAGAATATATTAATAAAGGATTCGATGTGCCAAAACTTACAGAGTAAGAAATTCTTTATTTTTAATATTTATTTGAAATAACTTTTTTTATAAAATCATCTAGTATTTTTTAAGCAAGAATGATATTTAACATATTTTAGTGGTTTTTTCTCGATTTTTCACCCTTTTTCCTTGTTTGGACCATTTGTGTTTTAATTAGGTTTTGAATAATTTAAACGAATTTAATTTATTTTTCAGTTATTTAGCGTTTTAACACTAATTCAACGGTTTTCTATTATTGTCCGTATTTTAATAATTTTATTATTCTACTTTAGCGGTAAAACAGGGTTTTTTAATTCTTGACCACATTTTCCGGCATTTTTAAGCAAAATGATATTTAACACATTTTAGTTATTCAATTTTTCGCTATTTTACCTTTTTCGCACTAATTGTGCTTTATTAGTTTTTGTCACCAATTTAATTTATTCTTTAAGTCTAATATTCGCGTTTAATATTAGATATTGTAGCTAAGCTTTTACTCACAACCCATTTTGATTAACAAATGTCTTAAAACGTGCACGGTACTAGGAAATGTATGTGTTTAGTGTTAATAAAGATGATGAAAATATAATGTTCGGCCAATTTTAAGAAAGTTTTCGTAATCGCTATGTCGATACATCTGCATTCAAATTTAAATTGGTTAAGCAAGAAACTTTTAAAGAATTCGCGATTTCAGAATTAAATAATTCAGAAAATATTGATAGATTGAAGATAATTGATATTGATTAGAGATTATCGAAATAGGTAATCGACATTTGTGAAAAATTTACAATATCTGTTTTTAAATTGTAAACATTAGAAAATATTTAGATTCAAAATATATGTGCTGCACCTGGGAGGAAAATGGTCAAGAATCGAATACCTACCAGTAAAACAATATCTAGGCTTTTAATTTTCCTGAGTAACCTTAACTCCAATTTGTTTATGGTGCCACCTACTACTATATTTAAATGTTTTGAAACAAGTTCCTTTCTAATGGATTCGTATATCCAAAGTATATTAGACGAAAAAAATTTGATTCTTTTTGTACCCCTATAACTTTTAGAATAATAACAGAGTTGAGTATTGAGTTATACATATGTATATTTTGATTTTCCAAATTAAATTTTGATTTGTTAGTTATTGAATATTAATTTATAATTTATTTCAGATATTTAGACTGGATGAACATTTTAAGTTACGACTTCCATTCTGCTTTTGAGCCAGCTGTCAATCATCACGCGCCATTATACTCCATGGAAGAAGAAAGTGAATACAACTTTGAGTCAGATTTAAACATAGTGAGTCCAACAAAAAATATTGATATAGAAACTTTTATTTATGTGTTCAATTTGTACGGTTATACATGATAAATCTCCTATAACAATATAGTAAATGGTGATGGAAAATATACAATTTTAATTTAATATCTGCAAAAAAATAAATAATTTGTGTTTTATATCTTCCACTTGCTACAAGAAAAGATAAATATCTAATCGATCTATTACATGATTGCAAGTAACGCATATATTGTGTGTTAGTATATTTCTCAAAACATGGATAAAACGATATAGAAAATCTCACTGAGCTTAGGTAAACATGCGACACCATTCCGGCAACACATCAGTGTGCAAAAGAGGTAAGGTAATTGTAGAAACCATTGTCATACTCAGACAGCCAAGTGATGTTGACAGCACTGCGTTTCATGCAGGTACACTCAAAGCTTGTTACCCGACCAATGCGCCCCGGTCAAATGCACCTCGACTAAAGCGCGCCGTCAAATGCTTCCCGACAAATGAGCTTCCTGACAAATGCGCTTCCCAAAATATGCGCCTCAACAATTTTTTATTTTATTTTTCAATTTTTTTCATTAATTACTAGCAGACTTTTTAATTTTTCAGTTATTTATTTTCCCGCTTGGGGGTTTGGAAATGGATTACATTATTTCTTAGGGTAATGTTGATTGAGTTTTTTTCTGAAATTATTTATATTAAATTTACCTATGCTGCATTTTATTTATATTATTTTTATCTGTATTTTACCCTTCAACGTAATTCTATATAATTGTATTAATACCTTTTTTGTTTTTTTTTTAAAATAAAGATAGTTTATTTTTGTGTATTTTTATCGTTTGGGGTGTATACAAAATAAAGAACAGAACATATTTTATTAAATGATTTATTGATTAAAAATAATTGGAAATGGTCAATAAAATAATTGATAAATTATTGTGATAATATATTATAATTCTAAATTTAACGACAATTCTCACAAATTGGTCTGGGTCGATTGACCGACATCCAATTGACCGACAAGCCAATTGACCGACAGCCAATATACCGACAGGCCAATTGATCGACAGGACAATATAACGACACCCAATTGACCGACGACACCCAATTAACCGACACCCACCGACAGGCAAATTTTGTGGCAGGTTAATTCACAAACATTTAGGGAATAATAAAACGTCTTTATTTAAACAAGTAAAAGAGTTTATTCATGTAAAACAAATAGCGTATTCTGTTTTTGTTGTAAAATATTATCTAACAAAGTAAATCATTTATTGCCATCATTGCCTTATTTAGTTGTAAGTGTGAGAATATTTTTAACTTTACCAGTAACAGTTGCATCTGAAGTATTACGTTTTTATTTACTTCATTATTTTTTATTGTGAGTATTAATGTTTATATTTTATTTTAAGGATGTTACTTGTAAAATATTATATTAGTGAATATTTAATAAAATATTTTCTTTAAAAAAATTAGCGATTTTAAAATATATTCCTGCACAAAGACAACAGAGGGGCTAATAACTGCCCTGCCTAAATACGGCCCTTAAATATTACATTTTATAGTGTATCTGTAACGTCTGAAGGGTGGGTTAATCCACGGCCCTTATATCTCACTAGCTCGTGAGCCAGTCTACAGATATAATGTAGTTGACAACGTCCCAATGAAGTACTCTTATATTGGCCGGTGTTAACCAATTCTCGCCGAACACAAATCTAATAAATGAGAGCGTCGGGCAATCGTAAAGGATATGCTCTCAATGTATTATTTTCTTTTTCACACCCCCTGCAGAGTGCGGATTCTGACAGCCCCATGATATGGAGATGCTTTTGTACTTGGCAATGACTAGTCAGAATGCCTTTGATCAGGCGCACTTTTTATAGTGGTGTAGATATATAGAAGTAGAACAACATAAAATATGTAGTTTTTAAGAATGACCTTAGTTAAATAATTTTTATTATGACGCAATAAAATTAACAAAATCCTGTCCGTTTTCATTCTGTACACACAAAATTTAAAAAAATAACAATTTGGACTTTAAATTTTAATAGTAAAATCAACTGTGCAAAAATATAAAGTACATCATTGGATTCAGGATTGTGTGTTCTTTTCAATATGAAAAATAAAAATTCAAATTCGGAGATACAGGATGTTGTTTTAGGGATTGATAAATTTACTCATTTTTGGTAAAGACGGACCTGGATTTCGTCTTCTGTTTATACCTTAGTAAATTCCGTAAGTTATGGAGAATACGTGTACACAATTTTAAAAAGTCTACACAAAGTGGTTCGTAACTTATGAGTCAAGAAATATCTCGAAACCTTTTTGCCAAACTATCGTAAGTGCCATTTGAACAAATGTCGCTTACGTTAAGGTACGTTTACATCTGACATTTATTGCATGATATTTATGTCTGACAGTTGTTTAGTCCAGTGTAAACACTCAAAAATATATGTCCGAGAGAAACGTTTGTGTGTTTACATTGGACTAAACAACTGTCAGACATAAATCTCATGCAATAAATGTCAGATGTAAATGTACCTTAAGTCTGGCAAAAAGGTATCGATATCGGCAAAATTGATAAAACACCCTATATCTCGGTTATAAAGAGCGGAAGACCCAATAAGTAATGGGTTATTTGAAAGTACCTCAGTGGCTTCCATCTACAGTTAACTTGCGTCCCTTTCCCAATGAAACCCTTATAAGTACGATCCTTGACTACTGTCATGTCCAGAAATCAAGAGTACAAATATAGAAAATATTGTTGTAAAACGTATACGTGCAAAAAATACAGTAGATGCTCTGCATATTAAAAAAGCCTAAAAACTTATAAAATTAAACCTGTGAGTAAATAATAAACGTTATATTATCCTAAGAAACATTTTGCTTCTCGGTCAATTGGGTGTTGGTCAGTTGGCCTTTCAGTAAATTGACCTGTCGGTAAATTGTCTTGTCGATAAATTGTCTTGTCGGTAGATTGTCTTGTCAGTAAATTGTCCTGTCGGTCAATTGGGTGTCGGCCAATCTGGTGTCGGGTAATTGTCTGAAACCGGATGTAACAACTGGCCGTAACTAGTTATCGATTAAAATTATTTATTGTGGTATAAACTTTCATAATTCTACTACATAAAGTAAAACATATAAGTTCAATAAAAAATTATAAACCTTTGTTTTAACCATTTTAAATACAATGAAATGGCCAGCTTGAACTTAAATTAATTTTGTTGGACGCATATATCGGGAGCCGCATTTGTCGTGGGCGATTAAGTCGGGAAGCGCATTTGTCGGGACGCTTTTGTCGGGGCAGTTTTGCTGGGGCGCATTTAACGAGTCACCAAACCAGACTAACCTTAGCCTGGTTACCAGGTCACAGAGGATATAAAAGCAATGAAGAGGCTGATTTACTAGAATTATTCTGTAGTGTTAAAAAGACAGTCATCAGAACATGCAGGAAGCAGTGGATGTTGGAACAATTCACTAGGACAGAGATAGAAAGAAAGAGGCAAGAGAGTTCATACAAGGACTATGGCCAAAGCTCACCAAACATAGAATAGGAAAAATACTAGAGTACTAATATGCATATTAACAGGGCATTGTAGGGTTAACATGCATAGCATCGCCCTATCAGAAGATACCTTGTGAGGAATATATAAGAAACAGGAACAACTGCAATATCCATAAAATTTAGTCTATGGAATCTACTAGAGAAGACCAAACTAGAGGAAGTACTCAATCAACAAATTATATCAACAGTAGGTCGAGCTGAGGAGACTACATGGCCCACACAGTTTTAATAAAATCTATTAATTATTTTAAAAATTAATAGGATAAAATATTAATTAGTAAATATATGTTCTCGGAGAAGAATTTCGTATGGTGTGTCGATTGCAGGAAAAATGCCAAGTTTACTTCTGGAAAAACTGTAGTATATGATTTTCAGGTATGAGCTGTTTTAAAAGTCTCTACTGCTACGGACTATGAACCCATACAGGCGATAAGCAGCAGCTTATATAGAATTTATTTTCCTTTTTCATAGATTACTCTTTCACATTCAATTCAAATTGTGTTTAGATAAACGAAAATAAATTTGTATTTTTCATTAGATTTTTTTTTTTTCTTTAGGATTATGCAATTAAACACTACTTGAAAAATGGAGCCGATCCAAGTAAACTAGTGCTTGGAATACCTACATACGGCAGATCATACACACTCTATAACCCCGATGCTTTTGAATTGGGATCACCTGCTGACGGACCTGGATCAATGGGAGAAGCAACTAGGGAAAATGGATACTTAGCATATTATGAGGTAAAATAAATACCACTAATTAAGACGCAAATATATCGTAGATCCAGGATTGTCAACATTGTAACAATAATGACCCTGAGAAATAGCTATTTGTGTATTAAGAGCGAAAAGTGATACTTTCTTGAAAGCGGCAACGAACTTTTCGCTCAAAATGCACACAAGATTTTTTCTACGATCCCACTTTTTTAAGAAATCGATATGTCGCAGGCTTATTATAAAATCAGTCTTATTATAATAAGCCTAGGCTTTTTCAATACGACTAGGCATATCATAATACTACTCAAATAATTAAGAATCTCACAATTTGACTAATAATTTCAGGCGTATTATAATAAGCCTGCCGCTTGTTAGTCTTATTGTTAAATTGAACAGACGCACATGTGTTTTAGAATTCGACTAGATTTAATCCGTCTGACGACTGACGATGTGCCAGGCGAATTGCAATCATCATCGTTGTTGAGTTGATTAGATGTTTTAATTTTGTTGTACCTACCTAATATTTGTGCAAAATATTGCAAGCCAAGCAAAACACAGTGTTATAGCAATAAATGTTCATGTTTTAAAGCTCGTATGAAATGTACTAGTAAATGTCATAAAAGTGGACCATGCTGTAATAAATAATTTTAATCTATTTTTTTTTGTGTCATCGGCATTAACTATTAAGGTTATTAGCCTCGTATTTTGTGTAGGCTTTGTTACTGTTTCCCAGCGCCACTTTAGGAGCAGCACTGTTAATTAGAACCCAACAGTGAATGGTCGAGTGGAATCCTAATCTACTATTTCTATTTTAATTTTAAATAGTTTAGAGTGTTTAAAATCAATGGTTGAGTATAGTTCGCATGGCACACAGTCATGCGTCATTCGTATTATAAACACGATTCGCCTGGCACATCGTCAGTCGTATTATGATACGACGGATTTCATCTAGTCGTATTCTAAAACACTTGCGCATCTACTCAATTTAACAATAAGACTAACAATCGACAGGCATGTTATAATACGCCTGAAATTGTCAGTCAAATTGTGAGATTCTTAATTATTTGGATAGTATTATAATATGCCTAGTCGTATTGAAAAAGCCTAGGCGTATTATAATAAGACTAATTTTACTATAAGCCTGCGACAGATATAAAAACTGAAAATGTGTCGTAAGTAGTGTATAATGTGTTGCCTATACTTACGTTAATCATGAAAAAAGTCCATGTTAACTTGGATAATATAACAAAAAACCATGTAACTACGTACAAATAACAAATATCATTTATTAAATACAAATATTATTATATATTAGCTAATTTAAATTAGGCGAGCAACAAAGCTGTCAACTTTTTAGCTCGGCGAGCGACAAAGTTGTCACTTAATATCAGTTCACTGAAAACGTCAAGTTTGCGGTTGGATTTCGAAGCGTAGAATCCTACTTTGGATAGTGATCGTAGAAAAAATTATTTTGTCATAAAAAAAGGGAAGAGTTTAATAATCAGGAAATACCACACCATTTTGCTCACCGCTATTGTTATCCCAGATAAAATTAATTTAATTTGGAATTAGTTTTATGTGGGATTGATTTTGTGTGTCATTGTCTGTGTCCTCCCACCATGAGTTGCACATAAAGGATCGCTATCTGTATGATATTTACATTAAAAGCTAATGATCCGAATAATTTTAATGTAAGGCCGGAGCCCGAAGGATGATTGCCAAACTCGGAGTCTAAGGGTCAAATATTACGATGTACGAGTATATTTCCTCGATATGCTTATGCGAAAGTTTGGAGATTGTATAAAAATTCCTATTCTTCTTCGATGATTTATTGCTCATATGGTTTTTTTTTTAATTATATAGATTTGCGATTACGTCAAAAATCAAGATTGGGAAGTAGAACAACCTAACCCGGAAGTAATGGGGCCTTACGCTTTTAAAGATAACCAGTGGGTAGGATATGACGACGAAGACATCGTTAGAAAGAAAGCTCATTATGTAGTTGAAAATGGATTGGGAGGTATTATGTTTTGGTCAATCGATAACGATGACTTCAGAGGAAACTGTCACGGAAAACCGTATCCATTGATTGAAGCTGGCAGAGCCGCCCTAATAGAAGCTTATGGGTAAGAACTATTGTTATGTTATACAGGGTGGACCGGATTTAATTTGCGTATACAGAGATCTCGTAAACCGTAAGATATACATTGTTAAATGGGGAAAAAGTTTCGTATTTTGAAGGATAATACAATGGTCCATAGAAGTTCCAGATTTTCTGACTGGTTCCGGAGATATTCGATAAAATCCGAAAAACCTCATTTTAGATTTTTAAGTCGTGCGTTATTATAAAAGATACAAAAAAAATTATACGAATTTTTTGTTATAAATCAGGTTCCCTATAATCTGCCATGTCAAAATTTTTATTACGACGTTTCGTATTTCCAGGGCCACCTTCAACTTATTTTTTTAAATACGGACCTGGATTTTTAACTGTAATTTTTTATAGCTTTTGTATAGGTAAATACAACGATATGTTACACTTTACCATTTTACTACGTTTTGTCTATGAAAATATCATCAGCTATGTAGTTTCTGATGATACCGTTTCTTACTTGATTAAAACAAGATAGCTAATTAAATAATAATTAAAAAACAAAAAATGCTTAAAATGTGAAATTTTAAATATTATTTGAAACATAATACAAGAATTATTTAATTACAAAATGGGTTACAACTTTTTATCAAACATAATTAAGTACAACCAGCAAACAAGACTAATGAAGAACGAATTATGGTTGTACACATTCTACAAATAATAAAGCTAATAACAAAAACATAAAATGAAAAACAAAACGACCAAGCAATCTATAAATTCCGATCACCTGATTTTCTGTAAAATCTCTCCTTAGGTTTCTCATACAGTATTTTTTCTATCTTTAATGTTTTCATTTTTGCATATATAAGATCTTAACAAAATCATGTTTGCCATGCATGTCAGTTGTAACCATAGACATCATATTATCTAAGATAGACTCGCCCTACACATTGTATACCCAATACACCTTCTGTCCGCATGTTTTACCAGACGGGGAAAGGGGAATCGTACGTCGCACATTGACGTAGTGTTTCGGGAGGGTTTACATATATTTTTAGTAAAAATTATTTAATGACCAAATAATAACCTATGGGTCTTCGGAATCAAAGGTAAATTTAAAGAAAACATATTCAATTTATACAGGGCATTCAAAAAGTCATTTTATATATTTTCTTATAGATTAACATAGGTAGGTAGCTCAAAGTTGAAGAACATTTTTGTTGGTATTTTATTATATATATTTTTTTAAATACATGAAGAGCAAATAGCAAGTAAAAATATAAAGCCATTTATTATTATTTTTACATGGGTACTGTTTGAAAACCTTTTCTACAGGTCGAAAAAAGAATAATTATATTGCCGGACTACCTTTTTTATGAAATAAAAAGCTATTAAAAACAGAACAATTTTATTTCAGATACATAAATATACAAATATGATCTTTCTATTACATACCATTTGGGTTGCATGTCACGACATCTATTTTTAGAATTATTTGTGTAATGATATAATAACTCATTTAGGACAGTATTCAGCAATGATTTTATAATATCTGGACAAGGCTAAAACACATTAGCTTAAGATTATCAAGAGATACTTTATTTCTAATTTGTCCGAATAGAAAAACACTAAAGGAAGCTTCTTTTGTGACATTTCGAATGTCATTTTACTATCAATGGTTACTCCTACAAACACTCTTGGTGAAGAATCTGCTCAATAGATTTATTTAGTGTTATAAGATAACTGATATTTTGTAAAGCATATTTTGGAATAAAAGACAAAATAGCTATTATGTATTAAGACCTTTGACAGTTGAGACAGAAAGTCTGTCGAAGAGAAAAGATTTATTTTATATTTATTCAAAAAGGAGGAAAAATACAATATTAAAACTGTTATCTCAGTTATGTAATCATCATTTTAAGTATTTGTGTTTTTCCAACTGACCATAGCAACTGACCATTATTTTGTTATTGAGATGAAGAACCGTACGAGTCGCAGATATGTACGATTTTTCACCTAATTTCACGGGTATAATCAGCTGTACTACATTAACAGCTAGGTATCTAGTACGGTTTTTAAGCTCAATCGATGAAGAGACAAATTTTAAACGAAATGGCTTATTTTTAAATGTCAAGTTTTCGAACTCACTGGTTCAATTGCAGAACACTGTTTGCAGTGAATCTTTTTCTTTAAGGATTTTACTATAAAACCAGAAATATAAGCAACTACATCCTGAATGTATTCGCTTAGAAAATATATAGATAGGTAATCATGGTCACGAAGCTCATTTGTAAATTCCAAATTTTCTTTAGTGTCTGATGCGTAACATTTTAAATTTAACGCAATTTGGCTAGTAGTGTTGCTACAATCCAAGATGACTTTACTTCATTATGAATTAATAATTTTTAATAACAATTTTGAAACAATCTCCATGTGAGATTGTTATTGAAGCATCTGTTACGAACTGCACTAAAAAAAAAGTATTTTTTTCTTCTTCATTTTTCACCTCTTCAGCTACCTCTCCCAAAATTCTGTAAAATGTGATGATTACTGTATAATTTTAGAGCTTACATATAATAAAAATACCCATAATAAATACTGTACTTACTTGATAGGTATAGCATTATGTTTTAAGATGTGTCTACCTCTTAAATTTTCATAAATATCTGCCATACAAAAATGGTCAGAACATATACTAAAGCTTCTTTCATTTTGATAATGTTTTCCTCCACCAAGCATAGATTTTGCAGCCAAATTCTACGTTGAATAATTTCTCTAGGAAACCTGATCAGAAAATATAGAACATTATTATTTAAATAAACAATGCTAGTGCTAAATGCCTTTACACTGTTAAATAAATTAAGCCTTATTCCCTGTATATGCCTACGTCTATGCTAACATAATCTTATTTATGAAATGACCGAATAACATTCTTATTCTGCGTATTTCGGCACACTATACATTTCCTCCCTATCGTAAAAGTCCTTAATAAAAAGTTCAGGGTTTAAATTATTCTTGAAAACTACAAAAAACCACAAAAATCACAATAAAACTTGATCTGCAAAATGTCTTAGGTTGCCAAAGTTAAATGATTTATACCAAAATGTTTAATATTCCCATATGATACACATGTAAAAATAGCTACTTAAAAGTCTTAAGTGCAATTAATAAAAAACTAATATTGATGCTTTCAATTCTTTATTTCCTTTTTTTATTAGATTGTATTAAAGGTAATAGTAACTTTTTAAATAAAAATTTAATGTTTGATATTTGATGAAAGAGATCTGACAACATAGGAAGAGCGTACCGTCAAAAAAAAGTTGCGGACAAGTGTAATGTATACAAGGCGTATCTATTATCCGATATCTTTGGTTGTAACTTGTCACCAATATTTCTGTTATAATCTGTAACATCTAATATTACAGTACTTTTTTAGCATTAAATAATTTAAAATTAAATAAATATTATGGTTCGTTATACTGAAGAAGAGAAGAAAAATATGTATGATGTGTACATAAGATGCTATAGGAATGAAACCCGGTCAGCTCAGACTTATTTAGATTTATATCCTGATAGACAACAGCCATCTACGAGGATGTTTTCTGATATTTCAAAAAATATGGCAGAGCATAGCAGTGTGAAAAAAAGGAGACCTAGATATCAGGTTCGACATACTGATAATGTTCTTGCCCAAATACATATTAACCCTGAAAAGTCTACTAGGCGAATAGCTAAAGAATGTGTAGTAGGAACCTCCACGGTTAAAAGAATTTTAAAGAAACATAAATACCACGGGTATAAATTTCAAAAAGTCCAGAAATTACACGCTGGAGACTCTGATAGAAGACTGATGTTTTGTCGTTGGTATAGTAGAAAACTGCGCAATGACCGTTCTTTCAACAAAAAAATATTATGGACGGATGAATGCTCCTTTACTAATAGTGGAATATTTAATCCCAGGAACAAGCATTTGTCTGCTACTTCTAATCCCCATTTAATCAGAGAAGTTAGACCACAGTTCCGTTTTACCCAAAATGTGTGGTGTGGACTAATCAATAATCAGTTTATTGGGCTGATTTTTTTGGATGGTAATTTAAATCAGTTCCGATACCTACATTTAGTGGAGGAAGTACTCGATGAGATACCCTTACAAACAAGACAAAATCTTCAATACTTTATGCAAGACGGTTGTGGTGCACACAATGCTAGGAGGGTTGCAGAGTATCTCGATCAATATTTTAGAGGTAATTGGATTGGTACCAATGGGCCAATAAGATGGCCTCCATGATCTTCGTGTCTTAACCCCATGGATTATTTTGTATGGGGCTTCGTAAAGAACCAAATCTACGACAAAAATATGCCAAATAATCTACAAAACCTTTGTTAACGAATAGTAGATGCATTTGAAAATATTACACCAGAAATGGTTGATAAAACTACATCCCAAATGTCTAGGAGAATTGCACTCTATATCCAACAGAATGGACTACATTTTGAGCAACTATTGTGACTGTTTTTGTTTTTGAATTTTGTTTTTGTTATTAGCTTTATTATTTGTAGAATGTGTACAACCATAATTCGTTCTTCATTAGTCTTGTTTGCTGGTTGTACTTAATTATGTTTGATAAAAAATTGTAAAGCATTTTGTAATAAAATAATTCTTGTATTATGTTTCAAATAATATTTAAAATTTTACATTTTAAGCATTTTTTGTTTTTTAATTATTTAATTAGCTATCTTGTTTTAATCAAGTAAGAAACGGTATCATCAGAAGCTACATAGCGGCTGATATTTTCATAGACGAAACGTAGTAAAAAGGTAAAGTGTAACATATCGTTGTATTTAGCTATACAAAAGCTATAAAAAATTACAGTTAAAAATCCAGGTCCGTATTTAAAAAAATAAGTTGAAGGTGGCTTGCAAATACGAAACGTCGTAATAAAAATTTTGACATGGCATATTAAAGGGAACTTGATTTATAACAAAAAATTCGTATAATTTTTTTTATATCTTTTATAATAACAACGCGCGACTTAAAAAACAAAAATGAGGTTTTTCGGATTTTATCGAATATCTCCGGAACCAGTCATAAAATCTGGAACTTCTATGGACCATTGTATTATCCGTCAAAATACGAAACTTTTTCCCCATTTAACCGACAATGTATATCTTACGGTTTACGAGATCTCTGTATACGCAAATTAAATCCGGTCCACCATATAGATACAGATGCGGAAAAAATATTAAAAAATGTGCCTTTCTTGCTTATGCTAATTATTTTTCGTCAGGGTTACAAAAATATATATATTTTCAAAGTAACTCGTATTTCACGAATACAAAATTAAACACGAAGTGTGTGTGTCATCAGGAAGCCATTTTAACTATCAAAAGGTCACGTGGTTTAGAATGTCTGATTGTCACTAACAATTAATGATATAATTGTTTCAATATTTTACTTTACCCAAGCAGTAGTTTCTTTCAATATTAGCATCAACTTCCATTTGGTTCCGGTCTCATTTCAATATTTCACTTTACCCTAGAAGTAGTATCTTCTAGTATAATCAGCATTAGCTTCATCTTCCATTATTCCATTTATTCCTTGTTGTTTCCAACTTTTTAACTATCCTGCTTTTGATCTTAAAAAGTTATATCGTTACTTTCCTGCTAGTTATTTTTACAATAGCTACAATACAGGTCTTATGGTTTGTTTATATTTTATTTTTAGACTTACAGATGACAATCTCATCGAAAAGCCCTCTAAGCCATTAAAAAGTAGGACAAGAACAAGAACAAAGACTAAGACTTTAAATAAAATTGAAGAATCCGACAGTGAAAAATCAGAAAAACCTATAAGTTCGAGAAGAAGAAACAGGTAGGAATATTTATTTATCAATATTTATGATAATAATTCCCATAATTTTTGTTTTAGAGTAAGGCAGAATAAAGAGAATACTGAAGATGCTGAAGAAGTACCCAGCAAACGAAAAACGAGACGCAAAAATGCAGAAGAGACTTCAAGTTACAGCAGCCTTAAAGTTGTTACTCCAAGTTACACTACGCCTGCACCACCATCTAAAGCAGAAGCAGATGGAGGTAAGCTTTCATTACGGAAATAACTGCAATATTATAAAAAATATTTCAATTGAATTTTGAAATATTTATTTGAAATTAACTTATTTTCAGGATTTAAATGTGAAGACGAAGGATTTTATCCTCATCCAAAAGATTGCAAAAAATACTTTTGGTGTCTTAGCGGCGCTGGGG
Organism: Psylliodes chrysocephalus; assembly: GCA_927349885.1. NCBI lineage: Eukaryota > Metazoa > Arthropoda > Insecta > Coleoptera > Chrysomelidae > Psylliodes > Psylliodes chrysocephalus. The sequence continues at coordinate 47,561,328 of OV651813.1, read as the reverse complement.
ATTCAGGATTAATTGCCCATCAGTTTACATGTCCAGCAGGTAAATAAAAACATTTTTAATACAACATACCATTCGATTCTTTTTAAAGCATGGCATTGTAAAACTGTTTTTTTTTTTTTTTTCAGGTTTATATTTTAACAAAGCGGCCGATTCCTGTGATTATAGTCAGAATGTTTTGTGTAAAAAAGCTGCACAGAAAGCTTCTACTACTACTAAGAAACCTGAAAACCAATCATCTTTAACAGATACCACCACACCTCCATCCATCTCATTTTCGACTAGGAGGGCTCCACCAAAAATTACTGCTGCAACCAGTCGAACTACCCTTAGGCAGACAACTACAACTGCAGCATATGAAGTAGGTTGTCAATTAAACTCTAAAAAGTATGTCCGTTAACTAAGTATTTAACAGAAGAACTTCATGCGTATACATTCTAATAACAAGCATACAAAATTTAAATATTAAAATATTTATTACTTCTTTAAGTTATTACATTTAACTACTGCATTTGAGTTGGTGTTCAGAATTATATATTTTGGTTAATTCTGCCACTTCTTTAGGAGTTCGATTTCCAGGTATTTGCGTAACTGACACTAAAGGATGCAAGGTAGATAAATGTTTCTTCTCTAAGGCAATTCCCATGGGTAATCTTGGTCTAAATCCTGTGTACGTGCATCCAGGCTTTGTATCATGTGCTGAAACTAGTCTTTCTTCTTTGACCAGTCCTGTTATTTCTTTTTTTACTTTTTCTGGAACTAAATTCTTATATGGATCCACGCAAGCGCCGCAAACTACCGGCGGATCTTTACGAATCCAAAATTCTTTAGTTGGATTGGGATTTCCTCTTAGCTGATCATGATCCCACTCTCTACACACTTCACGAAACTTTTCATTCAGTGGAGGCGTAAAATCAATCCGCAATGTCACTTTGTCCCTTGTTTCTATTTGATCTATGCGTGGTTTTACTGGTTTAAAGTAAACTGTTGCATCTTTCTCTGCTTTTCTTCCTTGAGTTGTATACATATACCGACACAACAGTTTACGCTGGTCCGGTTCTTTAATGTCATCTATTGGTATAGCTGGTACCATATAAAGTCTTGGTCGGGTTTTGATTGCTTCTTCTTTCTTTATCTGTGGAAGTTCCCCTAATTCCTGTAAATTAAATTAAAATCCTGAAAACGAATGTTTTTTGTTTGTCGGGATATAAAAGAAGTCAAGTCTATAGGCATAACCCTGTAATTCTCTGAAATGTACCTGAGAAGAAAGTGGGGTAATGGTTATTGATATTGCAGATAGTGTGAAAACAAATAGAGGCTCAAAGACTCTTTGTGGGATCTGAGCCATTTTGCGGTATCAACAGTAACAGAATATTATTAGAAACAAAAAAGAATTGAGCAGTTGAAGAACGATCTCTTGGGTCTAAAATGCTTCTGGATAACTAATACCAAAAAGATCGAAAGTTTTTATCTGTTTGAGCAATAACAGGCTAAGCATAGTAACTGGGATCTACTCAAAGGATACCTTAGTAAATGGATAAGTAGAATATAGTGCATACAGATTGTGTGAGAAGAAGAACCAAACCTCCATTTACATTCTGAATAAATGTGTTGCAATATAGAATCCAAAATAACTATACTTGGGAGCACACCAAATAAAAATAGGTAATCCATACTCCAAATCCTAAAGTTTCTTGGAACGATAGGGTTAGAAGGGTCGTTGTAGACGTCAAAACCATTCCCTTTATTCCTTACCAACAGAAAGAGGCACAATGGGTTTTTTAAGCCGCAGTATATCTGGTACCTCCTACATAACATGGTGTTAGGTAAAATAAATAAACAGATGTTTTCTGTAAAAATTAAAATAGATATTTCAAACCAATAATTAGTACTGTACGATATTTAAATTAGAATTCCTTCACATAGAATTCTTATATTTTAACAAGGATGTGGTTACCTTAAAAGGAATATGTGGATTTGTACGAGTAATTGGTTTGGGTAAAGAGTAGAGCTCAATAGGTACTTCGGCTCCTTTATGATATTTCGCAAAACTACCATGATCTTCTCTTTTATAAGGTCTTGATACAACTTTTGGCGGATCTTCCATTCTTTTTTGTTCAAATTTGCAACTTGTTCTAACAGCTTCGCAATATTTCTTGTAATCATTTTGATTTGTGGTCGTATAACTTCCGAAGAGATCAGCTGGTAGTTTATCATTGAAAATTTCTCTTATTGGAGTGTTTTTACACTTTTTAGAGTGTGACATTTCTGTTTTAAAAGTTTTTATGAGTATAAAATATTAAAAACAATAACATTATACTCGTAAATTAGCTTTCATTCCTGTCATTGTGACAAATTATCCCTTTTCTTCTTCTCTTTAATTTCTCTTTAGTCCCACATCTGAGTGCAAAAAGTGGCACGTCGTGTTTCTGTTTCCTATTTGGAGTTGGGTTCAGGTAAAGGAGTGAACAGCATTTACTATGTCCCGGTGGTGACAGCGGTCATGTGACCTGTGAAATTCAAACCAAAGTTGCTTATCGATAGATTATTTGTTTTTTGCTGGCAAATAAATATATTCTTCTAGGCTTCAATAACAAATAAACAAATCCATTTGCAAGCATTTTCTGTCATTCGGTTTTGTTACTTCCGGTGTAGAGATTTCGGCCAAGTTACCGTATATTTACATTTTTCAACGAAATTCGGAATATAGCTTAAACGCATTTTTTTCTGAATATAAGAATATATTGTAAGCATTTTTTATATTGGCGAAAAGGGTGATACCTATGCAAAACAAAAATTGTAACTTTGAGATAGGTGTAAAATGGAAACTAAAAGTTGAAAAGTGGTTTATTTGCCCTCAAAATGTTTGTATGACTCTTAACTGAAAGAATTTCCCTTGCAAGCATTTTTTACTCAGTTGTTTTGCCACATTCAATCCATTCACCCAGGGTTTTCTAGAAATAAATGTCAAACTTTAACGTCTAATTTATGGCGAATGGGGGTAGAACTACTGGATAAAAATACTTGCAAGGGCAATTCTCTTAGTTAAGAGTAATACAAACATTTCTAGAGCAATTAATAACTATTTATGCAACCAGTTGCGAATGACTTATTTTATGTAACAAGTGAATATTTTCGGGATGAGCTGAGCGAGGTCCCACAACATGAACAAGTTACACAAAACGGCATTTCATAACGTGTTACATACAATATTTTTTCTAATTTTGACTAGATTTTTTATAAAATTGTGTTTCGGTAAAATATTATTAACATCTATGCAACCAATGTTACTTTCTTGTATTGCATAACTTCACTCATAACAGTCCCAATAGCTTCGGAAAATACAACTCTTGCTCAAAACATTTTCGATTATAATCTTACTAGGGATGGACAAAATTATCGATTATTTTCGATTAATCTTTTATTCGATTATTTTCCATTAATCGAATTATTTTCGATTAATCTATTATTTTCGATTGATTAATTTAAAATAATTGATTATTTTAAATAATCGATAATAGATTATTTATTTTGATAAACGCCCAGCCCTAAATCTTATCACTTATTTTATGAATAGCCAACAAATCAAGAATTCCTTTAAATCAATCACTTTTTTAGGATGAAGAATACGACGATGAAGAAGAATATGACGATGAAGAAGACAATAAAAAAGATTCTGAAGAAGATCCTAGGGTTATTAAAGAATTAATTGAACTTATAAAGAAAGCCGGTAAGACATTTTTGAAATTAAATATGCGTTTTACTATAAAATCAATATGTTTAGGAGGTATTGAAGAATTAGAAAAACAGTTTAAAATAAAAGGAAACTCATCGTTGAATTCTGAACATGCCACAACGAAATCACCAATATTTTCGAAAAGTCTTTATGAACGAGTTCTTAGTAAAGCTATCAAAGGTACCACAACGAACGCGAGGTAATTACTACATTGTCATCATAAACATATATATTTAATTAATATTAAATAATTTTATAGAAATTCGTCATTTAGAAATAGTAGAGGTCCACAGAGTGAAAAAACTGAAGTAGATGAAAAGACAGAATCTAAACCAGAAAGAGGAAAATTACAGTATACATCAATATCCAGATTTAGGTAAAATATTTTGATCATTATTAACATATATGTATTTTATTTTACAAATTAAACTGTAGGCCATCCACTGCAAAGAAACTCGAAGAAGATAGAGATCCAGTTCTAGAACAAAATACAGAAAATCAACCAATTAAAAAAGCTACTGAAAAATATCCTTCTTATACTAATATCAGAAGGGCAAGAGTTGGTACAACTACCAGCGAACCGGAAAGTAATAGGTAATTTTTTATTTTTCACTGCAGTACATCAAACCTAAAACTTGTACATCTTAACTAATTATTAAGAAAAGCCGAATATAATTTTCCTCTAAACTTCCCAGCTTTCATTCTACAGGGTAATAAAGTGAATTTCATAAATAAATAATTTTCTAAATAACTTCCCTTGCGGTAAAGGCTTTAACTTAAAAATATGTATATGTTATTTAATTATCATTATTAGTTAACACACTCTATTTCGATAAATTACGATAATCCATTGGTGTAGAATCAAGGGTTAAGAAAACAATTTTAATCCAAACTTTTTGAGCACCCTATATTTTATAATAGTTAATATTAATAATTATTTTTCACTGAATTTGTCACAAAAAAGGGACTCTTGGTTGATCCCTGTAGAACATTCCATTTCAGAGATTTTTAAAAAAATAGATTTAGTCCCACTCAAACATGAATTCATTGTACAATTTTATCAAGAGCCAATTTCATAATGAATATTAGAAGATTCATTAACTAATGGGATTGAGATCTTATGGATTTAATTTTACTCAAACATAAAACCTATGTATATTATGAAATTCCAAAAATGCAAATTTTTATTAATGGCCGATTTTATATTCAGTATTAAAAGGTACATTAACCAATGAGACTATTAAGTCCTTAAGATCTTGGTCCCATTAGTTAATGAATCTTCTAATATTCATTATGAAATTGGCCCTTGATAAAATTATACAATGATTTCATGTTTGAGTAGGACTAAAACTATTTTTTAAAACATCTTGGAAATGGAATGTTCTACAGAGAACAACCAAGAGTTCCTTTTTTGTGACAAATTGCGAAAAATAATTATTAATCTTAACTTTTATGAAATATAGGGTATTCAAAAAGTTTGGAATAAACTTGTTTCCTTAATCCTTGATTCTACGTCAATGGGTTACAATAATTTATCGAATTAATGTGTGTTAACTAATAATGACGATATACATATTTTTAAGTTAATGTCTTTATCGTAAGGGAAGATATTTAGAAAAATATATATTTATGAAACTCGCTTGTAGACTATAGAATGAAAACTGGGACGTTTACAGGAAAATTATGTTTAGCTTTCCTTAATAATTAGTTAAAATCTTTAAGTCCCTCAGTTTACGGTTCTGCATTGTGAAACACCCTGTATAAAAGGTACGTCTTATTTTTTTAGAAATAAAATATTGGGAGAAACAGACGATGAAGAAGAAGATGATGATGATAATACTAACGATGATGAAGACGAAGAAACAGATGGAGATTACGTTCTTACGACAAAACGAACTTATAGTCCTCAATACGTAAACATTCGTCGGCAAAGACCTACAACCACGGAAGAATCCTCGACATCAAAATATACTGAATTTAGAAGAGGGTCTACTGAAAATTCAGCTAAAGAAGATGATACTCATACAACGTCAAAGTAAGTGCTCGAAACTTGTTCTCTCTGTGTATAGTTAATTAGTCTGATCAATAAATAATATTTTTTTACACCCACATGTATGTATACAGTGCGGCACATATGTATGGATTAAATTCAGCTTTAGCGTTATTATGTATTTTTGAAAAAAAAAACTAAAACAAGTCGATTTATATTCTTAATTTGACAATTTTTAATATGAAATTATTACCCTTCCCCTCTTGCACTGCCTCTGAATTATGAGCACCACTTCGAAATTTTTAAATAAGAAAAAGGGCCGTGTGTCACTTTGTTTGAAAAGAATTTTAATTCTCTTTTCAGCACATAAAGTTTTTTAAATTTGGTTCAGTCATGACTGAGAAAATTAATTTTTAATATGTAAAATTATGATAACGTCTACATCACAAAACTTTACGTAGAATGAAACAAAGTTACACATGGTGTTCATTTGAAAGTTTATGGCATCAATAGAAAACCAATTGAAATGGTTCATTTTCAGTCACGTGCATCATCATATCCAATCAGCTCTGACTTACACTGATAAGTTCCCTTGAGTCAAGTTTGCACCAAACAACCCAATATGTAGGAACTATTACGTCTATTTTTTATTCCGCTAAATGATAAAACTCAAAATTTGTTTCGTCTAATAACTATTTTAATAATACTTTATTAAATAGGTTCACAGTAGAGACAGTAGAGACAGTAATTCATGACTTTTTACTCTTTTTCTCATTTCATAATAATAATAATAATAATAATGATTATTTTTTTCGTATAACTTTTAACCAATTAGAACGTTCAATTTAGTTAAGTTACCTCGTATAATTTCGATAATACCTGATTATACATAGAGTAGCTCCACCAATCAAAAATATTTACAATAATTTCATTTACGTAGTAACCACATCGACAACAATACACTAACTAACAGGACCGTCAAATTTTGACGTTTATCAATAATTATTTTAAAATGAGTCGAATTAATAAATTGTTGATATTTACTTAATTTACTCAAAAAATAATCGTATCAAATACAATACGTACTTCAAAATAAATACGGTTATACATCTCAAACTTCCTGCATAATTACAAATCGTGTCAGTTTGACAGAATTATTTAAACTGTCAAACTGACACTCTTTATAATTATGCAACAAGTTATCGATGTATAACCTGATTATTTTGAAGTACTTATAGTATTACTACTGATAATACTCTTCCTAATTCACCCCCTTACGAGTTAATTTTAACCCCAAAAGCTGAGCTTGTTCGGGGAAAGGGACAGCTATTATTATTTGCCGTGGCGCTCCGGGGCGACTTAAAGATGATTGATGGTGCCATTTGACTTACATTATTATTATTATTATTTGTAAGCTAATTTTATTAACACTATAATAAGATTATAAATTTGTTAATTTAATTGATTGCGATTAAAGTGTTTATTTCTTAACATTAGAAGTTGTATGATTTTTCAATTATTTAAGTTCATATTTCATTAAATTATATTTTGTTATATTGTGAATTAAATTATTAATAAAATTTACTTTCAAATGAAGTGTTACACTTTCCCAAATAGCATAGACACGTTTTAAAGACATCTTAAAGATGTTTGTTCACGAAGTTCATGACGTTTTGAAGATGTACGCTAATATCTAAAAGATGTTTTAAAGGCATCTATAGGACGTACATTGTTACAACAAAACAAGGCGTCTTTAGAACATCCAATTTTATACGTCTTTAAGACGTATTGGGCGTGTTTAAGCCGTCTATTTACTTGATGAAAATTGGTTCAAAAAAATAAATGAATACTTGTCTACTATATTTAATACTGTTTATTATACATTATTAAACTATTAAAACTGATACATAGAGTAAATATTATTTTACAGTGTTGGATAAAATAATTAGAAAATGACTTCAAGTACTTGTTGCTATGAGAAACTATTCCCGGAAATCCTACTTTTTTCCAGTTTGGTTGCTTTAAAAACTTCTTTTATGGTATTAATTTTAGTCAAAGCGAATGTAACTAATGTCCTCACAGCATATAATTTTGTTGAATTATTGTTTTAAGGTATTTTTTTAAAAAATAAGACATTATTACAGTGAGGTTATAATAGTAATAGGCAAATAAATTAAAACTTACCGTTTTTAATGATAAAGTTTACCAGTTTCGGTATACCACAGTTCCAATAATGTCAAATAAATAATATAAAAACACAACCATGAAAAGGTAATGACTCTAAAAATATTATACAATGGCTGTCCCAAGAAGAAGGCAGCCAGACGAAAGAACACGACGCGATACGCGCGCGCAAGACTATGCAATCAGTCAATGACAATACGTGTGTCATTTTATCTAACTGTTGCAGCAACGTTGGCATCGGTGCGGTACCTACCTGTCTTTTTTTTCATCAACCTATCAATGATGAAGTAACAGCGCTGGCTTCTTGTCCAACGTTGATACAATCGATGCAACACCAGTCCATCAGTTTCAATGTATGGTTTTTACGATTAGATGTAACAACTGACAGATGGATTGCGGGAATTAATAAGAATTAAGAAAATTAATTATTTAATTGTTATTTGTGGAAAAAAACCGAAAAATATGAGCTTTTAAAAATATATTCGTCCAAATTAAAGTATCTAGGTACATTGAAATTAAATTATAAACACAAATTTTATTTCAAAATGTCAACTGTTATTTATATCAACGGTCAACCATAAATAAATCGAATCCAACACAAGGCGTTCAAGGTCGCATCGGTGAAACAACGATTCCAACAAACCGGTGGAAAAAATACACACGTAATGCCGAATGACAATCATACATGCGCTGCAGGCAGCGCCAAGAACGGTGTCGTGGCGCCATATTCAAATATAGCAAAAAGAGTTGAACGTCCACATTACCGACATATTTAAAACGTACTAAAAACCTCCCAACAAAGACGTTTTAAACATGTCCTGAGCAGGACGTCTTAAAACCGTTCGTTTTACGTACCAGGACGTTTGAACATGAACTAGACGTCTTTAAGATGTGGTATCCTATCTGGGTTGCAATACAAAAAGTGGTTTATTCTGATATAGAGGGTGCTAAAATCAAAAGTAACTTAATGAATAGTCATATTGCTGAATTATTCATAAAATTACCTTTAAAATGGGGCAGCGGTCCGGCTTAACAGGTTCATATCTGCAGTCAAGCCGGGTAGGCGTTATATCAACGAGTACTAGGTAAAGCGTGTGATGTGCCATCTTTTAGGAAATATAAAGTCATCGGTCCCGAGTCCATGGATGTTGGGCTCGTTAAAAATCCCTACCTCTAGTTAGAATACCAGTGGATTCGGCTAAATTTTTTGTGATTAGGGGAAGCTTGCTCACCAGCGTCATTGTTTAAACCTCGTAGTTAGAAATAAGCCGACGTTAAATAAATTAATTTAAAAAATACCATTGAAATGATGTGCCCTCTTCTCATTTAGGATTCTAAGGGTAACATCTACCCCTTCTAGGGGATTGAACCACGATGGCTAAAAATATTTATTAAAATTGGCATATCTTTCCGATACTGGAAGGAAGATATTAAGGGTTGGAAGTTTTCCTTTATATTTGTTTATATTTGCAAAAAAAAAACCGTAAATTTTAGTAAATTGTAATAAAAGTATCTATGTAAAACCAATACAATTATAAATATTAACCCATAAAAATATAACATGTTAGCGTAACCTTTTTAGCATTGAATTCCCATTCGAAAGGTTCGGGATCAAATTTTACCAATTAATCAAAATCATAAATTCAAATTTGTATGCTAATTACTTTTAAAATAGTTATTTTATCTGAATAAAATGTCTAAATTAATTTTTAATATTTTGTAATTTTAGTGGGTCGTATAAAAATATATTGTACAACTCGAGTGGATTGTTCATATTGCTCTTAAATATCGTCTTCTTACGATATGGTCATCAGATCCACTCTTGTTGCACAAACTACTATTAACAGCTAATTAATTATTTATTAATAAATTTAAATATCCATTTTCTTTTATTATAGATACAAAATTCTTAGACGTGGTACGACGACAACTAGCAAACCAGAATCAGATAATACTCCATCGCCCAGGTGAGTTTTTTTAACTTCTTGATAAAACTAAAATTATTTTCTATTATATATTCAAACTTTTATTATCGCTCAACTAAAAATGTTTAAAATTTTCTTAATATTCGTAAAATGTATTTTTTTAATTATTTTTTTAATATTACAGTACTAGATCCAGAACTGAAGAAACTACGATATCTTCAACAACAGATAACTCATCTCGGTAATTATTATTTCTTTTAAAAATATTTATTTGGTGTCTAATTATATTTATTTTAATAGATCCACGCCTAAAGATGATACAGGAAACTCAACGACAGAAGAAAATAGAAATGAATATTTACCTAATGTAATAACAACAACCGGAACATACGTAACTACAACAGATGACATTAACCACGTTAAATCTGAACTTAACGAATCGAAAAGTAGCGAATCGTCGAACGTATCCGCAAAACCAAATTTAATAAACTCTTTTCTGAGGAAAAGACCACAGCTATTTGAACCAAGGCCCTTTTCGAAATCCACAGAAGCCACGACTTCAAGACCTAGAACGACTCAAATCACAAAGGTGAGTGAATCAAGTTACGACTTAACATCCAAGTCTGACTTAGAACACAATAAAAACCAAACCGAGAAATCAAATGTAAACTTTAGATCTAGAGGTAACTCAAGATTTCATCCTAATAGAAATATAAATACAGACGAAAACGAGAAGCAACTGATTCCATCAAAAAGACGTATCCTTGTTACAGAAAAATATGTGGAAGAAAACAGAACTTACAGACCCTCAGAAATAGCTGATTTATCGTCACTAACGGCTGTAGATTTTGATAACATAAAAGGTTTAAATCCACGTACATATATAAGAAGAAGGCGACCATTAAAACAATCCACCACAACTGAAAAAATACTAGACATAGAAAGTACTCCAAACTCCCTAAAAAGGAGACGAATTCATATTGATGAAGCATCGTCAGGGAATACAAGAATAGTACCAGAATATAAAACCAGTCAAACAACAGAATCTAATATACGATTTTCACCTCGAAATAGAAAGATTATTCGCAGATTTAGAACCACTACTGTAGCGACTGCTTTAACTGAAGAGCCAGAAGAGAAAAAGATTCAAATAAATAGTTCCAAATCTGTTTTGGATGCACCTTCAAAAACGAACGAAGTAGATGATGACTCTTTTGAAGATACTACCACTGAAGAAGATGAAAACATTAAATTATCTGAATCTAATATTAGAGAAAATAGTGATATTAACAGCTTTAAAGCAGATTCTAAATTAAGACAAAAATTATTTAAATCTGAAATTTATGGGAAATCCAGTATATATGATAAAAACGTAGGAAGCCGACTACTTGCAGAAAAAGAAACAACTAGTTCAACCGAACCAACTATCATCAGTTCTACAGAGCCCAGTATATTTCACCGTACTAGAAAAATTATCCGAAAAATTGTACCTACAGAACCTTCAAAGATTGTTGACAAAGAAGTAGATTCTGATCAAATTTTTGGACGCAAAAGAAAAATCATTCGAAAACTTCGTCCCATTTCTAAATTTAGTGCAAACATTACATCCAGTGTATCATCTAGTCAAATTAATTTAAATGATACAAATTATTCCATTTTGAATGAACACAACGATGAACGTAACGATGAACGTTTACCAGGGTCCGATGATCTCAAAGACATCAATAATTTAAATGATAAAGAAGAAACACCAAAACTGCCTAAAAGAGTATTCCGTCCTAGATTTGGTAGTAAAAGAACTTCTTCTTCTACTTCTACTACACCGGAAATAGACATTACTACTCCTAAAAATATACCACGAAATAAGACAATTTTACTTAGAGGACCCAGCAGAAATTATAGACCAACCTTTAAACCAACACCATCAGATAGAGAATTTTCTAGTGAACCTTCTGTTGAAATAGAAAAGTTTAGTCCGAGATATACTTACATATCAAGGAGGCGCCCTACGAAAGATAATAATTTAAGTAAACCTACAGAAATAGTAAGTGAAATACCCGAATATATTATTACAACGTTATCTGAATCAGATCAAACCGATATTTATGACACAACAACTGAAAATGATGGAACAACTTATTACCAAGTAGATCAGAAGAGCACAGATTATATGACTACTACCGAAAATCTATCATCAGAAACTACTTACACAGAATATCCCTCAACTGAACATGTATTCATCAGTAACGATAATGATATAAACTTTGATATAAATACACATTACACGGAAAATCCAACAACATATTTAAATTTTGAAACAACAACAAAACTAAAACCTGAAGACGATGAACTTTCTACAATAATAACAGACCAAACTACTGAACAAAACGTGAACTCAACTGATACAACTACAGAATTACCTAAAACTACGATTGGCGAAGTGCCTATTGCTGCCAATGAAGAATCAGTTAACAATTCATATCGCATTAATCTAAAATCAGTCAACTCAAGACCTAAATATAATCCTTCTAAGCTAAATCTTACCAATTCTCAGACTCCTGAACCTAGTGTAAATGCATTTAAACCAAAATTAAATTACAGAACCCGTTTTCAGTCTTCTACTTCTGATGATACCAGTGCTAGTTCTACTGCTGAAAGTGTTCCTGTCGTAAGTGAAACCAGTACTAGAAGTAATAATATTAATAGATTTAATAGATATAAATCGGGATTCCGTACTAGTACCCAAAAACCTAGGACTGAAGAAACTCAGGATAAAGCTATAAGTAGTACTACTTTACCGCTAAATAAATTTTTATACAAGTACAAAAAACCAAAACCACAGGTAAATCGAGAAGAAGAAAAAGAAACGGATGACTTTATCGATGAAGATCTTAATAATAACGAAGAAACCAGTGAAAAACCGAAAAGTAGATATTTAATCAATAAAAATACAAGAACAACAAAAACCGTTAATATCCCGTACTTTGAAAAATCCACAAGCAAATTACCAAGTTTCACAAAAACTACCACAGAAATCACTATAAACGATGACCTAAAAAATATTAATACTGACGCTGTTAAAAATAGAAACAAATCGTTATTTAATAGTAGAAAAGTAAACCCAAATCTTCTTAGTCCTTCTACATCTCCCTCGACAGTTGCTCTAGAAGAATCTACTACATACTATACCGACGATAGTACAGATTTTACCACTGAACCTTCAACATCAGAATCTACAGAACATCCAACAACGTTAGTTCACATTTTTGCCCAAAAAGGTGACAATACAACTGAGGGTTCGGACAAATTAAATCAAACAACATCTAGCAAAATTGAAAGGATCATCGAAGTAAACCGTATTATTAACTTCAAAACTAAAGAAGATGTTATTAAAAATCACCACGTTGAACACGGAATTGATAAAGAATCTTCTCCATTTTATGATAAAATAGGATCTATTACCAGAGTTACAAATATCAAAGTCGTAGACGAAGATGGACAACTAGTTAATAGTAATGAGACTCGTTCCCCAGTTTATATTACTGATTTCCAATCTACTGAATCTCCTATAAAATCTTCTGTAGATATGATAATACAAATTGCAAAAATACAAGAAGTTCCGGCACCAGATAATAAAGTAAATTTAACTAATTTTGATGTACAAATTAACGATCCAATTTCTTTGAACCGCGAAGAAAGACGTTTTGATCTAGTTAGTTCAGGAAAATTGGATGACAGCAAATATAGAAATGTGGGTAAAGCAGAAATTATTGATGGTATATCTCACATAAACGTTATTACACCACGACCAATATATTTAACAGAATCTTCAACAATAGCTTTAGAGGGATTATTCCAGACAGAAAAACCAACGCTTTTTACCAGTAAAAATTCAATCAATGAAGAATTATTAGAAACTGAAAACTCCAAATTTGTTAATGTAAGAATATTACACCCTGATGAAGATGTACGATTAAATGCAGATGCAATAGACACTAAAGTTATTCCAATAAAGTTGCTGAAGCAAGATGATGAAGACTTTATATTAAGAGCCAGAGTAGTAGAAGTATCACCAAAATCACCGTTCAATACTATCAAAATTGTTCCAATTAAAGTAGAATCAGCTAAAAAAATGCCACCCCCTCTGCCTTTGATTAGGATAAATAGACAGCATAATTAACAAGTTTTAATTTAAAAATAAATAATTTTAGATATAATTTATGTTACTATTAGTGTCATTGTTATGTATGTACATACAAAATGTTCTTGTTGTTGTTATACAAATTGCTGTATGTGTGATAATCGAATGTAAATAATAAGCACCGTGTAATATATTAGCACAATCTAGTTTTTCTCTATTGTTTATTTTTAATCATATCCTTATTTCAAATAACATTCAACTAACGATTGTTATTTGACATACGATTCGTAAGAGAAATTTCAGAATGTATTATAATGCATTACAGCCAGTATTCCGATTAACACTTGACCAGATGTACGCTGGAATAATCAAATAATCAAATAGTTGACAATAGGTCTGTTTGGGTCCTATTCCATTGGTTCTCGGACGGTTTGCATCGAGTTTTAAAGAAACCCGAACAAACCTTATAACACTTGACCAGTTTCCTTTAACACTATTGCGCGAGGTGCGGTAGTATCACATATTACTTTCTCACTAATCAGCACCAGTTTTTAATCACAATTTAACGTACATGTTCGACAGATATAGCTCAAGCCGCCAAGTTGCTAGACACAGTGAATAAAAGAACGGAGCTCAGTTTGTTCCGGTTCTTGGATTTTAATGTATTATATTCGACATTGCAAATGTAAGTGCCGTAAAAAAATCGCATTCTAAGTGCACAAGCTAGTGAAATTGCATTATGTTTTGAAATTTACGCAATAGGAAACAGATGGTGGTAATAAATCTCATCGAATTTCATTCAGTAGAAGAACGAGTTGCTGCGTTGACAGATAGAACAAATGGAATAATTTAATACCGCTTATTCTTCAGTTCCTCATACTCGTCTGCATTAAAGAAACTGCAAAAACTATTTGATATAATTATTGGTTTATAATTTATGCTTTATATTATAATGTAATAGTATATTTTATTTAATAATGCTACGATCCCTTTTGAGTCATACTTACCTGATAATCTTCAACCAGAATTTCCCACTGAAAATTTAAACCAGATAGTACCTAACATTTCAACTTCGATATGGTTCAACACGAGAATAACAACCACATATGGGACCACCGTTGAGGTAACCCTTTACTGACAAAAAAAATCATAGAAATCGGACAAAGTAGTAAAGAATTATCGATAAACATACATAAAAATTGAAGAGTTTGAGGATTTTCTCATTAGATTTTGACCAAATTTATATGGGACCCCTAAAGTATCCTCTTTCTAACAAAAAAGAATCATTGAAATCTGACACCGTGTTAAAGAATTATCGCAGAACATACATAAAAAATATACCTATATATTACGACGAATTGAGAACCTCCTCCTTTTTTGAAGTCGGTTAAAAAGATCTTAGTTTTACAATATTCCAAATGTGTGCAGACATTATTTTTGCCTCTTTTATTGTTAGATTTTCTAACACATTTAGAATGGTTTCAAAATTATTAAAACACCTATGTTTTGGTCTCATAATTGTGTAAATTGGACAATCATAAAGAATGTGATATAATGTCTAATTTTCATACATATTACAGACAGAACATATCTCACAAGGGTCAATAACATACGACGTCCCATTAATATTAAATTGATGTACAAATTTGTTGCACATTCTTACTCGGGCAATAGTGCGAGTGATCTGTATGGGCATTTTTAAATGTAAATATATGGTTTAGGATCTCTAGAAGTTCCAAAAACCTTATAAAGGCGACAAAAAAGAACAAATATTCAATACATCTGATTCAAAAAGATTATGATAATATCGGTCTAATATTGTTTTTTGTTTAAATTAATTTGATTTAAATCATTCCATAAATCAATAGAGTTTGAAAATGTAAAAAACATTTTAAACTAAGTAGCCCAATTAAATTTTATATCACAACGGTCAAGCATGCGTAAATGCTCCTTTAGGCAAAGTTTCGGAAACCTGTTGTCGTACATAGCTAGAATTTTTCAGAATCAATTTAACGACATTTTTAAAATGTTATACGAATACCTACTTTACTCTTCCCGTTTCAAGCTTTAGTACATAATCCAGAGTATTTATTGGTACTAGCAGTATTCTCTTGAAAAAACATATTTGAAGCCTTTCATGTATGAATATTTATGAATATATTTGAATATTTATGAATATTTATGAATATTTATGAATATTTATGAATATTTATGAATATTGATGAATATTTATGAATATTTATGAATATTTATGAATATTTATGAATATTTATGAATATTTATGAATATTTATGAATATTTATGAATATTTATGAATATTTATGAATATTTATGAATATTTATGAATATTTATGAATATTTATGAATATTTATGAATATTTATGAATATTTATGAATATTTATGAATATTTATGAATATTTATGAATATTTATGAATATTTATGAATATTTATGAATATTTATGAATATTTATGAATATTTATGAATATTTATGAATATTTATGAATATTTATGAATATTTATGAATATTTATTAATATTTATGAATATTTATGAATATTTATGAATATTTATGAATATTTATGAATATTTATGAATATTTATGAATATTTATGAATATTTATG
Organism: Psylliodes chrysocephalus; assembly: GCA_927349885.1. Lineage (NCBI taxonomy): Eukaryota > Metazoa > Arthropoda > Insecta > Coleoptera > Chrysomelidae > Psylliodes > Psylliodes chrysocephalus. Next base: position 47,544,731 of record OV651813.1, on the reverse strand, counting down.
AATATTTATGAATATTTATGAATATTTATGAATATTTATGAATATTTATGAATATTTATGAATATTTATGAATATTTATGAAATTTATGAATATTTATGAATATTTATGAATATTTATGAATATTTATGAATATTTATGAATATTTATGAATATTTATGAAAATTTATGAATATTTATGAATATTTATGAATATTTATGAATATTTATGAATATTTATGAATATTTATGAATATTTATGAATATTTATGAATATTTATGAATATTTATGAATATTTATGAATATTTATGAATATTTATGAATATTTATGAATATTTATGAATATTTATGAATATTTATGAATATTTATGAATATTTATGAATATTTATGAATATTTATGAATATTTATGAATATTTATGAATATTTATGAATATTTATGAATATTTATGAATATTTATGAATATTTATGAATATTTATGAATATTTATGAATATTTATGAATATTTATGAATATTTATGAATATTTATGAATATTTATGAATATTTATGAATATTTATGAATATTTATGAATATTTATGAATATTTATGAATATTTATGAATATTTATGAATATTTATGAATATTTATGAATATTTATGAATATTTATGAATATTTATGAATATTTATGAATATTTATGAATATTTATGAATATTTATGAATATTTATGAATATTTATGAATATTTATGAATATTTATGAATATGTATGAATATTTATTTGTCATCAGATCCATTAAAAGTAAATTTTAATTTTTTCTTTTGAAATCCCACTTGTGAAAATGACATTATTTTAGTTTTATCTGTGTTTACCTGCAGCTGATTTAATTTAGTATAATCCTCCAAAATTTTGAGTTTCAATATCCGAGTGAGCAAGAATTACAAGGTTATCCGCATATAAAAGTAGTAGAACGTCGTTTATACTGTCAATATTAAAACCCTGAGCTCCATTTGAGTAAAAAAAAATTCTATATCAGCAGTAAATAAACTAAACAAGTGGACTTAAACATTATCTCTGCGATACTCCGGTGGTCACGTGAAACGGTTTAGTTAGTCCATAATTGCATTTAATTCTTACAGAAGCATTTGAATATAATTGATGAACCACACGCAAAATATTTGACGTAACAATTTGGACCATAATAATGAATGGTTTAACTTTAACGAGTCAAATGCTCGCTTTAAATCTACAAAAATTTAGTTTTAAACATTTTTGTAGGCTATCAAGTTTTCTATAACAATGCGTATGTATGGTAATTCCGACATATTTCGATGAAAAAATCTAATTTTTGCAAAATTGTGATATATTTTTTAAATAAATTAAATAGGTATTTCCGTAAAGCGACCCTGTTAACTAGCACGGTCACGTTCTGCCTACCTGTATTTACATTTCCTTAAATTGAATGTAATATTAAATGTTAAATATAATATAAAATCATCAAATGTGTATTCAATTTACTATTTCAATAATTTACGCAAGGAGATCTACATCATACTAAGAAATTTGACAAAGCGGCATGAATCTTATTGTTTCCATGGTGTTTTACATTGGTGCATGTCGATGTAACTTTCGGTATTCCTGTCGACCTGTAGTAAAGTACATGACGTCCATTCGATTTCTTTGCATTTGATAGTTTATGTTGGAAAGAAAACCATTCTAGAGAGATACAGTTAACTATTTGATTATTCACTGCAGACATCTGTTATATTTTAAACTGATCTAGGTATTAATTTTCAAGCTACTGGCTTTAATGTATTGTAAACCTTTTTCCCAAATCTCTCTTCCGGATTTATATACACAACGATCAGAAGTGAAAATAATAATCAGTACCATTTTTATATTGTCCAAATTTTAATAATATTTCAAATAAAATAATCAGGTGATTTTAGAATATATCCACTCGATTTTTAATTTTTAGTTATAACTGCTATGAATATTTTTATTTTCCCACTTACTTGTATAAACTAATAATGGTAATCAAATCCTTTATAAATTATTTAAAATTTATTTTTTCAATATAATTTTACCAAACTTTATTTCAATTGGTACGCCACCTTAGTTGTGGAATTAGACCATAAAAAACATATATTTAGGAACAAAAATAGCAGTAAATAAAAAAAATAAATTAAATATATGTGATGGTTTCTTAAATTTAGACCTTAAATATTTATTCGTATTTGACAGGTAAGTTGATACAATTATTTAACATGCAGTAGCAAATTCACAAGTTGCTTTTTACTGGTATTTTAGTCTGACATTGGACCTGCTATCGAATCATTTGCGTTCATAAGCTTTATAAATATCATAGACTCATCTGTTATATTTTTTCCGGATATAAACACTAGGATTGAGTCTTGAATCAACATTTTCATTAGAAATTACCGAATAATTTAACCTATACTGATATATTTAATATTTTTTATACAAAATAGACAAATTATGTATAAAATATTATTAAAAAAAATAGCATTATTTCAGACGAGTCTTTCATCAATAATTTCTGCTTTTTTTTTCAATTGTGCAAAACATCAAATTCAAATAGATATTAAAAAAAGTGAGATTTTCGGGGGTTTCCTCATTTGTAAATCAAATGGCACCATCAATCATCTGTAAGTCGCACCGAAGTTCCATATTATAATAATAATATAATAAGAGCCGTCACTCCCCTCACAAACTCTTTAAGAACTCACTCGTAAGTGGGTGAATTATTATTAATTAAGGGCGCCATAACTGTAAGATACAATTGTAGACAACTCCTTAAAGAAATTGTGGAATACCTAACATACCTAAAAAAAATTTATTGTAAGAAATAAAAAATAATATCAGCAGGTTATAACAACTTTCAGTTAAATGTATGAGCCCAATAAACGTTGACGAAAAGGCGTAAACTTCAAATTACGCAAAGTCTAGTAAAGTTATGAGAATATTAGCTACTGACAGATTTAACAAACATTTCTTGCAAGAGCATGAAAAATTTTAATAAAGGAATACATTTTTTAAAATTCTACTTTTTTAACGATATATATTTTGAGCCTTTATTTTTAATGCAATTTTTGTGAAATTTTCAGGAAATACCAATAATAACAAAACATAAAGAGGATAAACCTTGAATATTTTGTATACCTTCAAAAAGTATTTTGAAATGTTTAAAAGGAAAAGGAAAAGGAAAAGGAAAAAAAGCATTTACGCGCCATTCTATATTAAATCTATAAAAATTTGCTGCTTTTTGTTTTAATAAATATCTAGTAGTTTTTAAATGGGATGATTTCCCACCTTTTTTTCCCAAACGTCTCTTTAGAGTGCTGCCTTATAGTTGCACAAATTTAAAGCTCTCAATATTGTCAAGATACATAATATCACGAAGTATTCCCAGAGGCACGTATATAAATACAATTTTATATTAGAAAATCCTTAAAACATTTTTGCTTTCGCGAGAGATCCGGTTTGCTCTTAAAATAAACATTTTCAAATAATTTTTGTTAAAAAACTCAAAAATGCGTCCAATACGGTCCTGTCTAATTTAAATAATGTTCAAAGTGTCAGTAACTACGCGTAATATTTTTCCTCTAATTATTGCTGTAGCTTGATCAAATTTTATAATTAATTGTTCCAGTATATTTAAACTAGACTTTTCATGAAACTCCACAAGAAAAAATCACAAGGACTTAGGTCTGGTAATTCGGTGGCCTCAAACTGACACGCACACTACGTAATTCACAAGAAAACCTGTTGAACATAAATAGACTTATCATCCTACGTTTGTGATGCATAGGCCCAGATTTGGATTTTATAATTATGTATCTTACCTTATTTTTCAGTTTTGTAAAAGAAGTTATTTGAAAATGTTGTTTATAATACTTCTATAGGCAGTTAAAAAGGAAGAATTAACTTAGGAATCACCCTGTATAGAAAAATAAATGAGCCTCATTCAGACATTGTTCATTGTAAATAATTATTGATATTTTTTTATAAACTGTATAAAGTTCAGAAAATAGTATTGTGGCGCATGTTTAATAGTAATTTTTCTTGATAATATTTTTACAAAAATAAAATAAGCATAGTCTCTTCTAGCAGATATGTTCTTCAGCATATTCTTTGATATATAATTCAAAAGATTTTAAAAGTTTTGTTATCTACTTTTTCGTATGGGAGTTTAAACTATTGCCATTTCTGGAACAAATCACTAATAGATCCTTCACCTAAATTTAAAATGAGACATTTTCATCTCTAGATATAATTTATTATTGTTTGTAAAGTCACCAATAATTTCAATTTTGTGCGGGTAGTAACAGAAGATGGCTTTTAATGAAAGGTAATACAAAACGCCTTTTATTTTTCTAAAATATTTTTAAATTAATACCCGGTTAATACTGTTGAACAATTATTAATAAGCGTAGGTAACTTTAATGTTCTTTTGGCGAACATTTAGTAATATTGAACAGAAAGAGATGCAATTGCAAAATAGTTTGAAGCATTGTTATTTCAGTGAGATAATAGTTATTTACGATTTAAGTGGGATAAGAGCTTTATAAACGTACGCATGCGAAATTTGCATGGGCAATCGCAGAAGTACGTTAATAAAGCATTACCACACGTATATTGTACAAATTTTTATCTACGCCTCTAAATGTAAAAATAAACGTTAATTATAATTTTTGTCTAAAACTTAATTTAGTGTTATTGTTCTCCACCAGTGCCTACATGTCGATTAGCGACACATCGAAATGTTGGGTGGCGGTTGAATAAAAACGTCTTGTTTTCTTAGCAACGCTAATATTGTCATAAACAATAAGTCAAAAATAATTCATTTTTTACGTATTTTTGCATTTTCTAGTAATAAAATGAGTGATTCGGAATGTTTGCCATCTGATATTGAAGAACAAACTTTAAATACAGTTACTTGTTACTTTAGATCGTGAGAATAATTTGTTATTAAATTTAAAAAGATTTTGATGTTTTGACTTTTTTATTTAATTGATTGAAAAACGCGTGCGTTAATAAACTTGCTATCTCACGCAAAATGAGTGGGATGAGAAGTTCTTATCTCACAGGCGTAGATAAAATTTATTATTATCATTATTTAGAATCACAGGTATTCTTGATATTAGTTTTTTGTTTTGATGACTTGAGGCTATGGGCTAAGAATTTATGGGTTAATTTGGTGAATATTATATTTATAGCTTAAAAATATTGGTAAATTCTCCAAAATTCACAAAAAATAAATTTTAAGTGGCAAGGAACAATTATTATTGCAACTACATAGTTTTTTTGTCAAATTTAATAACCGAGGACCAACTGCTGTAAACGGCAAAATTCCACTGTCACTTTCTAATATAGGTAGGTCTATCCTTGAGAGACATGAATTACTAATCTCGCTATAAACATTTGCGCAATTTAAATCGACAAAAAATAATCATAAATTATGATCATGATGAAAGTTTAATATAGGTAGGTATAAAATAAACGTAAAATTGTATTTTTGCTTTGAGTTAAAGAAATCCAAATCCAAATATATGCGTAATAAGAAAATAATTTAATGAAAATTATATCTCATACTTATTTAGTTAGGTTTTAAAAATATAATTTTTTTAAGAAAATAGTAAGCCACAAAAAATGTTTCTGAAGTAGGCCATATCTGACAAAGACAAAGATACGAGTCATGTCCGTGATAACTACTTACTTATGGCTCTGAAATAAATGCAAACTGACACTTAAAAAGGAGAATTCGAAAAATGTGACTTGCGAGAATTTTTCCAATGCCTACTTTAGAAACATTTTTGTGGATCACGTCTTATATATAAAAAATATGAATTGTAGGCTACAATTTATACAAATTTGTATTTGTTTTTTCTTATAGATTTTTCAGTTAAACGTTTAGTACCAATTTTTAATTGTGGACATTTAGAAGAAAACTATATAAAAAAATAGTTATAACGGTTGACGTTCCCCTATTCAAATTTGCAATACATACAGAGGTTACTATAACGTAGATTTCGAGAAAAAATATACGTACTTCCTGGTATTAGTTTTAATATTGTGTGTGTGAGAGAAAATGGCAATAGAATGTCATTAAAAGTGTGCACGAAGTCTGCCTAGGGGTTGAAAGACGTCTTGAGAAAAAGTTTTTTAAAAATACTCGAAAAATTATGTTGAATTTTTATATCTAAACCACGTGGAATCATTGATTTGTTTATGAATTTTTTCCAAAATTAAACACGTTTTCATTACAATTCGTACCACCAACAGAGAAAAATGGTGAAAAGCGTCACAT